>SJYO01029184.1:35689389-35766429 GCA_006410555.1 Capra ibex
GTTCACGTATTGCTGAAGCCTGGCTTGGAGAATTTTGAGCATTACTTTACTAGCATGTGAGATGAGTGCAATTGTGTGGTAGTTTGAGCATTCTTTGGCATTGCCTTTCTTTGGGATTGGAATGAAAACTGACCTTTTCCAGTCCTGTGGCCACTGCTGAGTTTTCCAAATTTGCTGGCATATTCAGTGCAGCACTTTCACAGCATCATCTTTCAAGATTTGAGATAGGTCAACTGGAATTCCATCACCTCCACTAGCTTTGTTTGTAGTGATGCTTTCTAAGGCCCACTTGACTTCACATTCCAGGATGTCTGGCTCTAGGTGAGTGATCACACCATCGTGATTATCTGGGTGGTGAAAATCTTCTTTGTACAGTTCTTCCGTGTATTCTTGCCACCACTTCTTAATATCTTCTGCTTCTGTTAGGTCCATACCATTTCTGTCCTTTATTGAGCCCATCTTTGCCTGAAATGTTCCCCTGGTATCTCTAATTTTCTTGAAGAGATCTCTAGTCTTTCCCATTCTGTTGTTTCCTCTATTTCATTGCATTGATCACTGAGGAAGGTTTTCTTATCTCTTCCTGCTATTCTTTGGAACTCTGCATTCACATGCTTATATCTTTCCTTTTCTCCTTGGCTTTTCGCCTCTCTTCTTTTCACAGCTATTTGTAAGGCCTCCCGAGAGAGCCATTTTGCTGTTTTGCATTTCTTTTCCATGGGAATGGTCTTGATCCCTGTCTCCTGTAGAATGTCACAAACCTCAGTCCAGAGTTCATCAGGCATTCTATCTATCAGATCTGGGCCCTTAAATCTATTTCTCACTTCCACTGTATAATCATAAGGGATTTGATTTTGGTCATACCTGAATGGTCTAGTGGTTTTCCCTGCTTTCTTCAATTTAAGTCTGAATTTAGCAATGAGTTCATGATCTGAGCCACAGTCATCTCCTGGTCTTGTTTTTGTTGACTGTATTTGAGCTGTTTCAAATCCTGAAGGATGATGCTGTGAAAGTGCTGCACTCAATATGCCAGCAAGTTTGGAAAACTCAGCAGTGGCCACAGGACTGGAAAAGGTCAGTTTTCATTCCAATCCCAAAGAAAGGCAATGCCAAAGAATGCTCAAACTACCACACAGTTGCACTCATCTCATACGCTAGGAAAGTAATGCTCAAAATTCTCCAAGCCAGGCTTCAGCAATACACGAACTGTGAACTTCTAGATGTTCAAGCTGGTTTTAGAAAAGGCAGAGGAACCAGAGGTCAAATTGCCAACATCCGCTGGATCATAGAAAAAGCAAGAGAGTTCCAGAAAAACATCTATTTCTGCTTTATTGACTATGCCAAAGCCTTTGACTGTGTGGATCACAATAAACTGTGGAACATTCTGAAAGAGATGGGAATAACAGATCACCTCACCTGCCTCTTGAGAAATCTTGTATGCAGGTCAGGAAGCAACAGTTAGAACTGGACATGGAACAACAGACTGGTTCCAAATAGGAAACAGAGTATGTCAAGGCTGTATATTGTCACCCTGCTTATTTAACTTCTATGCAGAGTATATCATGAGAAACGCTGACTGGAAGAAACACTAGCTGGAATCAAGATTGCCAGGAGAAGTTTCAGTAACCTCAGATATGCAGATGACATCACCCTTATGACAGAAAGTGAAGAGGAGCTAAAAAGCCTCTTGATGAAAGTGAAAGAGGAGAGCAAAAAAGTTGGCTTAAAGCTCAACATTCAGAAAACGAAGATCATGGCATCCGGTCCCATCACTTCATGGGAAATAGATGGGGAAACAGTGGAAACAGTGTCAGACTTTATTTTGGGGGGCTCCAAAATCACTGCACATGGTGACTGCAGCCATGAAATGAAAAGACACTTACTCCTTGGAAGAAAAGTTATGACCAACCTAGATAGCATATTCAAAAGCAGAGACATTACTTTGTCAACAAAGGTCTGTCTAGTCAAGGCTATGGTTTTTCCTGTGGTCATCTATGGATGTGAGAGTTGGACTGTGAAGAAGGCTGAGCACCGAAGAATTGGTGCTTTTGAACTGTGGTATTGGAGAAGACTCTTGAGAGTCCCTTGGACTGCAAGGAGATCCTACCAATCCATTCTGAAGGAGATCAGCCCTGGGATTACTTTGGAAGGAATGATGCTAAAGCTGAAGCTCCAGTACTTTGGCCACCTCATGCGAAGAGTTAACACATTGGAAAAGACTCTGATGCTGGGAGGGATTGGGGGCAGGAGGAGAAGGGGACGACAAAGGATGAGATGGCTGGATGGCATCACGGACTCGATGGACGTGAGTCTGAGTGAACTCCGGGAGATGGTGATGGACAGGAAGGCCTGGCGTGCTGCAATTCATGGGATCGCAAAGAGTCTGAGACAACTGAGGGACTGAACTGAATAGAGCTTCTCCCTCTTTGGATGCAAAGAATATAATCAATCTGATTTTGGTGTTGGCCATCTGGTGATGTCCATGTGTAGAGTCTGCTCTTTTGTTGTTAAAAGAGGGTGTTTGCTATGACCAGTGCATTTTCTTGACAAAACTCTATTAAGTCTTTGCCCTGCTTCATTCTGTATTCCAAGGCCAAATTTGCCTGTTACTCCAGGTGTTTCTTGACTTCCTACTTTTGCATTCCAGTCCCCTATAATGAAAAGGACATCTTTTATGGGTGTTAGTTCTAAAAGGTCTTGTACGTCTTCATAGAACCATTCAACTTCAGCTTCTTTAGCGTTACTGGTTGGGGCATAGACTTGGATTACTGTGATATTGAATGGTTTGCCTTGGAAATGAAAAGAGATCATTCTGTCGTTTTTGAGACTGCATCCAAGTACTGCATTTTGGACTCTTTTGGACTCTTTTGACTATGATGGCTACTCCATCTCTTCTGAGGGATTCCTGCCCGCAGTTGTAGATATAATGGTCATCTGAGTTAAATTGACCCATTCCAGTCCATTTCAGTTTGCTGATTCCTAGAATGTCAACATTCACCCTTGCCATCTCTTTTTTGACCACTTCCAATTTGCCTTGATTCACGGACCTGACATTCCAGGTTCCTATGCAATATTGCTCTTTACAGCATCGGACCTTGCTTATATCACCAGTCACATCCACAACTGGTATTGTTTTGCTTTGGCTCCATCCCTTCATTCTTTCTGGAGTTATATCTCCACTGATCTCTAGTAGCATATTGGGTACCTACTGACCTGGGGAGTTTCTCTTACAGTATCCTATCATTTTGCCTTTTCTTACTGTTCACTTAGCACAGGCAGCTGCGCCCAGTGCACTTAGCATGGCAAAGAGGAGCTACCCCACGTCTGAAGTCAGGGGCAGAAGCTGGGAGGACCCCATGCCCCAGGGGCAGCAGCCAAGAAATAGACCAAATCAATGCCCCTTCTTAGAAAGAAGAAAATGACCTTTAAGTATAGCTAGCTACACAGAAACCTCTAGAGTAGACAATCCATTCCAGCATTCTCTACACATATCTCAGCATCAAAACTATACAGTCTGAAAAAAAAAAAAAAACTATACAGCTTTGTTAATTGCCCAGGACATTATTTTCAAAAGTAGCTTGGTCCTACCAGTGCCTAAATCCATGGCTGGGTGTAAAATCCATAGTGAGCTCTAAAAATGAAAATTTTCCTTGACAGCATGGGAAAGTATTGACAGATTCAACAAAAGAAGGAACATGATACTTTTGAAGGTGATAAATAGTTACAGGAAAGATGGAACTATTTTCTGTCCATCAAATATAAATGCTTACCATAGAAGCACCTAAATTTGTAGTATCGTTGTCTATAAATAAGTAAAAAAAATAATATAAATAGTAAGTCAATTGTGTTCTAATGAGCAAAATCACTGATGGTGCAAACATCTCAAAGTGCTTAATCAGAAGTAATGGAAATAGACCCAGATAACAGTCCTATTGAGTTGTCCAGTGGCTTCCTTTAGCAAAGAAATAAGATTATTTATGTTATCATTTATCACTACTGTGCAGCCTGGATTCCTGGAAATTCTCTTGGGAATTTCAAGGGGCCTGTACATCATCAGCCAATTAAAAGTGATACTCAATTAAAAGGAGCTCAATCAATAACTTTGCTTTAAATCTGACCACAGAACCCTTGTCTACTCCCTTCTTTGCAAATGGGAATCATTGAACTCCATTATCCCACAGGACCAGCATGAGGAACCATTGCAAATCGCTCTCCTCTTACATTCTACATCAATAGTTGCAAGGATAATGATTGTGTTGGTTTATAGCATGAACATTGAACCTAGTGTTTTTCCAAGGAGGCTCTCACAAACCACCGAATCATTTCCCTACCTCACTCTCACTTAATTTCGAAGTTTCTACTCTGGGCATTAGAGTGGCTAAAATATTTTAACAATTAATTACCCTAACCTCACAGTGCTGCCTTCCACTCTCTCACAGAAGACTTTCCTCACTCAGGGATCAGGGTATATATTTTTCTCCCTTTCTTTATTGCTGTCTTCTCTTGGCCTCAATACCACTCACCCACATTCTTTGGTACCACACTCTCAGTGGGTCTGTCTACCTCAACTCCATTCATTAACCTGTGTGTCTTAATCATGCTGCAAGACCAACACTGCTGCTAACTGTTCTCTGACATCTTTTACTGCAAGGACTTTCTCCTGAGTCCCATTTTAGAAACTTACTCCCAGGGTCACATGGTGGACTTCATCTCCCACCATAACTGCTCCACTTCAGAATCCTTAAATGCCAATAGCTCTTTCTTTGAGTACTACTTTTTATTTGATTAATTCACTCCATTACTCTCACTTCTGTTCTTCATCTCACTGAGTTCTCCAGTCCTCTGGGGAGATTTCTTATTTTCATCAGCTTATTGATCCATTTCTGGATCACATTTTTCCTGTCCCAGCCTCAAGTCTGTGATTCAGTCATTAAATACTATTTTGCTAATACCTTAAAATCCATTGCCTCCTTTGGCAATACTATCGAAATTGTCTTGCAAATCTTTACCTTTTAATCAATCCAATCACCTACCTTCTCTATTCCTGTTTACTGGGTCCAACCTCAGTCTGCTTGCTGGAAAATTAACCAAAAAATTAAAGATTTAAAAAATAATAATAATAAATTCATACTAAAAAAATAATAATAAAATTTAAAAAAAAAGACAAGGTGGTGAAGCTTGGAATATGAATCAAAAAGCTGGTTGACCAAGAAGATGGCAGACTAATGTCTCAAAATAACCATCTTATCTGGGTCTGGATGTCAAGTTCTTTTACAGAACAGAGATGCAGGAAAGGTGAGGAAACAAAGTGAAAAGGCCATTAATCTTATAAATATCTCCTAGAATGGCAAGCCTCAGGGAGGGGATGTGTTAAATTTTTCTTTCCTGTTTTCCCCGGATAGACATGGTCCTGAGCAAAAGCACTTTAGTTTAACAGTCAGGCAGAGTGGCAGGGTTCTCTGAGGCAAGCCATTAGGTATGATTATAATAACAAAAAACAATGAAAAGCAAATCAAAGAAATAATTCCAACATGGGGTCAGAATTGGCTCTTCCCTGCAACATTCCTATATTTAGACCACTGACCATAACCAAATTTTAAAAAATCAAGCAAATGTTCTTGATACTCTGAAACATCAGTCTCCAAACTAAGTTCAGTTCAGTTCAGTTGCTCAGTCGTGTCCGACTCTTTGCGACCCCATGAATCGAAGCACGCCAGGCTTCCCTGTCCATCACCAACTCCCGGAGTTCACTGAAACTCATGTCCATTGAGTCAGTGATGCCATCCAGCCATCTCATCCTCTGTCATCCCCTTTTCCTCCTGCCCACAATCCCTCCCAGCATTAGCGTCTCTTCCAATGAGTTTGACAAAATTCAACATCCATTTATGATAAAAACTCTCCAGAAAGCTTTTAATTTTAATTAGATCCCATTTGTTTATTTTTGCTTTTATTTCTAGTATTCTGGGAGGTGGGTCATAGAGGATCCCGCAGTGATTTATGTGGGAGAGTATTTGGCCTATGTTCTCTTCTAAGAGACTTATAGTTTCTGGACTTATGTTTAGATCTTTAATCCATTTTGAGTTTATTTTTGTGTATGGTGTTAGAAAGTGTTCTAGTTTCATTCTTTTACAAGTGGTTGACCAGTGTTCCCAGCACCACTTGTTAAAGAGATTGTCTTTAATCCTTGTATATTCTTGCTTCCTTTGTCGAAGATAAGGTGTCCATAGGTGCGTGGATTTATCTCTGGGCTTTCTATTTTGTTCCATTCATCTATATTTCTGTCTTTGTGCCAGTACCATACAGTCTTGATGACTGTGTCTTTGTAGTAGAGCCTGAAGTCAGGCAAGTTGATTCCTCCAGTCCATTCTTCTTTCTCAAGATTGCTTCAGCCATTCGAGGTTTTCTGTATTTCCATACAAATTGTGAAATTATTTGTTCTAGCTCTGTGAAAAACACCGCTGGTAGCTTGATAGGGATTGCATTGAATCTGTAGATTGCTTTGGGGCGTATACTCATTTTCTCTATATTGATTCTTCCGAACCATGAACATAGTATATTCCTCCATCTATTAGTGTCCTCTTTGATTTCTTTCACCAGTGTTTTATAGTTTTCTATATATAGGTCTTTAGTTTTTTAGGTAGATATATTCCTAAATATTTTATTCTTTTCGTTGCAATGGTGAATGGAATTGTTTCCTTAATTTCTTTTTCTATTTTCTCATTATTAGTGTATAGGAATGCAAGGGATTTCTGTGTGTTGATTTTATATCCTGCAACTTTACTATATTCATTGATTAGCTCTAGTAATTTTCTGGTGGAGTCTTTAGGATTTTCTATGTAGAGAGGATCATGTCATCTGGAAACAGTGAGAGTTTTACTTCCTCTTTTCCAATTTGGATTGCTTTTATTTCCTTTTCTGCTCTGATTACTGTGGCCAAAACTTCCAGAACTATGCTGAATAGTAGCGGTGAAAGTGGGCACCCTTGTCTTGTTCCTGACTTTAGGGGAAAAGCTTTCAATTTTTCATCATTGAGGATAATGTTTTCTGTGGGTTTGTCATATATAGCTTTTATTATATTGAGGTATGTTCCTTCTATTCCTGCTTTCTGGAGAGTTTTTATCATAAATGGATGTTGAATTTTGTCAAAGGCTTTCTCTTCATCTATTGAGATAATCATATGGCTTTTATTTTTCAATTTGTTAATGTGGTGAATTACATTGATTGATTTGTGGATATTGAAGAATCCTTGCATCCCTGGGATAAAGCCCACTTGATCATGGTGTATGATCTTTTTAATGTGTTGTTGGATTCTGATTGCTAGTATTTTGTCAAGGATTTTTGCATCTATGTTCATCAGTGATATTGGCCTGTAGTTTTATTTTTTGTGGCATCTTTGTCAGGTTTTTGTATTAGGGTGATGATTATCTCATAGAATGAGTTTGGAAGTTTACTTTCCTCTGCAATTTTCTGGAAGAGTTTGAGTAGGATAGGTGTTAGCTCTTCCTTAAATTTTTGGTAGAATTCAGCTGTGAAGCCATCTGGACCTGGGCTTTTGTTTGCTGGAAGATTTCTGATTACAGTTTCAATTTCCGTGCTTGTGATGGGTCTGTTAAGATTTTCTATTTCTTCCTGGTTCAGTTTTGAAAAATTGCACTCTTCTAAGAATTTGTCCATTTCTTCCACCTTGTCCATTTTATTGGCATATAATTGCTGATAGTAGTCTCTTATGATCCTTTGCATTTCTGTGTTGTCTGTTGTGATCTCTCCATTTTCATTTCTGATTTTATTGATTTGATTTTTCTCCCTTTGTTTCATAATGAGTCTGGCTAATGGTTTGTCAATTTTATTTATTCTTTCAAAGAACCAGCTTTTGGCTTTGTTGATTTTTGCTATGGTCTCTTTTGTTTCTTTTGCGTTTATTTCTGCCCTAATTTTTAAGGTTTCTTTCCTTCTAGTAACCTTGGGGTTCTTCATTTCTTCCTTTTCTAGTTGCTTTAGGTGTAGAGTTAGGTTATTTATTTGACTTTTTTCTTGTTTCTTGAGGTATGCCTGTATTGCTATGAACTTTCCCCTTAGCACTGCTTTTATAGTGTCCCACAGGTTTTGGTTGTTGTGTTTTCATTTTCATTCGTTTCTATGCATATTTTGATTTCTTTTTTGATTTCTTCTATCATTTGTTGGTTATTCAGCAGTGTGTTGGTCAGCCTCCATATGTTGGATTTTTTTAATAGTTTTTCTCCTGTAATTGATATCTAATCTTACTGCATTGTGGTCAGAAAAGATGCTTGGAATGATTTCAATTTTTTTGAATTTATCAAGGCTACATTTATGGCCCAGGATGTGATCTATCCTGGAGAAGGTTCTGTGAGCACTTGAGAAAAAGGTGAAATTCATTGTTTTGTGGTGAAATGTCCTATAGATATCAATTAGGTCTAACTGGTCTATTGTATAATTTAAAGTTTGTTCTTCTTTGTTAATTTTATGTGTAGTTGATCTATCCATAGGTATGAGTGGGGTATTAAAGTTTCCCATTATTATTGTGTTATTGTTAATTTCTTCTTTCATACTTATTAGCATTTGTCTTACATATTGCGGTGCTCCTGTGTTGGATGCATATATATTTATAATTGTTATATCTTCTTCTTAGATTGATCCTTTGATCATTATGTAGTGTCCTACTTTGTCTCGTCTCACAGACTTTGTTTTAAAGTCTATTTTATCTGATATGAATATTGCTACTCCTACTTTCTTTTGGTCTCTATTTGCATGGAATATCTTTTTCCAGCCCTTCACTTTCAGTCTGTATGTNTCTTTTTCCAGCCCTTCACTTTCAGTCTGTATGTGTCCCTTGTTTTGAGGTGGGTCTCTTGTAGACAACATATATAGAGGGTCTTGTTTTTGTATCCATTCAGCCAGTCTTTGTCTTTTGGTTGGGGCATTCACCCATTTACGTTTAAGGTAATTATTGGTAAGTATGATCCCGTTGCCATTTACTTTGTTGTTTTTGGTTCAGGTTTATACACCCTTTTTGTGTTTCCTGTTTAGAGAATATCCTGTATCATTTGTTGGAGAGCTGGTTTGGTGGTGCTGAATTCTGTCAGCTTTTGCTTGTCTGTAAAGCTTATGATTTCTCCTTAATATGTGAATGAGATCCTTGCTGGGTACAGTAATCTGGGCTGTAAGTTGTTTTCTTTCATCACTTTAAGTATGTCTTGCCATTCCCTCCTGGCCTGCAGTTTCTATTGAAAGATCAGCTGTTATCCTTGTGGGAATCCCCTTGTGTATTATTTTTGTTTTTCCCTTGCTGCTTTTAATATTTGTTCTTTGTGTTCGATCTTTGTTAATTTGATTAATATGTGTCTTGGGGTGTTTTGTCTTGTATTTATCCTGTTTGGGACTCTCTGAGTTTCTTGGACTTGGGTGATTATTTCCTTCCCCATTTTAGGGAAGTTTTCAACTATTATCTCCTCAAGTATTTTCTCATGGCCTTTCTTTTTGTCTTCTTCTTCTGGGACTCCTATAATTCAAATGTTGGAGCATTTCATATTGTCCTGGAGGTATCTAAGATTGTCCTCATTTCTTTTAATTCATTTTTCTTGTTTCCTCTCTGATTCATTTATTTCTACCATTCTATCTTCTACTTCACTAACCCTATCTTCTGCCTCCGTTATTCTACTATTGTTGCCTCCAAAGTGTTTCTGATCTCATTTATTGCATTACTCATTATATATTGACTCTTTTTTATTTCTTCTAGGTCCTTGTTGAACCTTTCTTGCATCTTCTCAATCCTTGTCTCCAGGCTATTTATCCGTGATTCCATTTTGATTTAAAGATTTTAGATCATTTTCACTATCATTATTCGGAATTTTTATCAGGAGATTCCCTATCTCTTCCTCTTTGGTTTGGTTTGCTGGGCATTTATCCTGTTCCTTTACCTGCTGGGTATTCCTCTGTCTCTTCATCTTGTTTATATTGCTGCCTCTGGCAGTTCGTGGAGTTCTCTTTATGTGGGTGGGGTTGTATCAGTGGCTTGTCAAGATTTCTTGGTTAGGGGAAGCTTGTGTTGGTGTTCTGGTGGGTGGAGCTGGATTTCTTCTCTCTGTAGTGCAATGAAGTGTCCAGTAATGAGTTATGAGATGTCAATGGTTTTGGAGTAAATTTGAGCTGCCTGTATATTGAAGCTCAGGGCTGTGTTCCTGTGTTGCTGGAGAATTTGCATGGTATGTCTTGCTCTGGAACTTTTTGGCCCTTGGGTGGTGCTTGGTTTCAGTGTAGGTATGGAGGTGTTTGATGAGCTCCTATCAATTAATGTTCCCTGGAGTCAGGAGTTCTTTGATGTTCTCAGGATTTGGACTTAAGCCTCCTGCTTCTGGTTTTCAGTTTTATTTTTACAGTAGTCTCAAGACTTCTCCTTCTATACCGCATCATTGATAAAACATCTACGTTAAAGATGAAATGTTTCTCCACATTGAGGGACTCCCAGAGAGGTTCACAGAGTTACGTGGAGAAGAGGAGAGGGAGGTGGGAGTTAGAGGTAACCCAAATGAAATGAGGTGGAATCAAAAGAGGAGAGAGCAAGCTAGCCAGTAATTACTTCCTTATGTGCACTCCATAGTCTGGACCACTCAGAGATGTTCACAGAGTTATACAGAGAAGAGGAGAGGGAGGAAGGAGACAGAGGTGGCCAGGAGGATAAAAGATGGGAATGAAAAGGAGAGAGACAGATCCAGCCAGTAATCAGTTCCCTAAATGTTCTCCACCATCTGGAACACACAGAGATTCACAGAGTTGGATAGAGAAGAGAAGGGGGAGGGAGGAGACAGAGGCGACCTGGTGGAGAAAAAGGAGAGTCCAAAGGAGGAGAGAGAAGTCAAGCCAGTAATCTCACTCTCAAGTAAAAATGGGTACTGAAGATTGGGTTTTTGAAGGTACAAAATTGATAACAAATACCAAAAAGCAGAGATTAAAAATCTAGAGTAGAAGTTGGATTTTCAAAAATACAATATTAAAGAAAAGAAGAAGAAAAAGAAAAAAAGAACAAAGTCACAAGAATTATTAAAAATATATATGTATGAAGTTTGCTTTAAAAATAGGGTCATTTTTAAAGTAATAGTAGGTTATAAAAATTAAAATTAAAGGAGAAATACAGGACTTAAAATTTTTAAAGTGTTAAGAAAAAAAGAAAAAGAAAAGAAGAAAAAACAAACAGCAAAAAAAAAAAGAATGATCATAAAAATAGTAAAGATATAACTAGGACTTTCTCTGCTGTTGTTGTGGGCAGTGAGGGGTCAGTTCATTTTCGGATAGTTCCTTGGTCTGGCTTATATTTCTCAAGATCTATAGGCCACTTCCTATGTAGTTGCTACTAATGACAGGGTTTTAATCTATTGCACCTGTCACTTCCAAGGTGGTTCCCTCTGTTTTAGCTTCTTCTGTTTGCTGGTCTCTTCAGTGTCTGATTTCTGCCCTGACACAAGGGGGGCGGTGACACACCGAGGAAACCAGAATTGAAAGAGACACATGTACCCCAATGTTCATCGCAGCACTGTTTATAATAGCCAGGACATGGAAACAACCTAGATGTCCATCAGCAGATGAATGGATAAGAAAGCTGTGGTACATATACACAATGGAGTATTACTCAGCCATTAAAAAGAATTCATTTGAATCAGTTCTGATGAGATGGATGAAACTGGAGCCGATTATACAGAGTGAAGTAAGCCAGAAAGAAAAACACCAATACAGTATACTAACACATATATATGGAATTTAGGAAGATGGCAATGACGACCCTGTATGCAAGACAGGAAAAAAGACACAGATGTGTATAACGGACTTTTGGACTCAGAGGGAGAGGGAGAGGGTGGGATGGTTTGGGAGAATGGCATTCTAACATGTATACTATCATGTAAGAACTGAATTGCCAATCTATGTCTGACGCAGGATACAGCATGCTTGGGGTTGGTGAATGGGGATGACCCAGAGAGATGTTATGGGGAGGGAGGTGGGAGGGGAGTTCATGTTTGGGAACGCATGTAAGAATTAAAGATTTTAAAATTAAAAAAGTAAAAATAAATAAAAATAAAAATAAAAAAATAAAAAATAAATTAAAAAAATTTAAAAAGGGGGGCGGTGGTGGACACTTTGTTTTAGGCTCACTTGTTCAGTCGCACTGTGGGGAGGGAGGAACGCTGCAAACAAATAACACTGGCGTGTGCTCACAGTGTCTCAGCCACGTTGGGCCTGCCCCCGCTCACAGCGCACACAGCTGAGGCTCTAGGTTGCTTCATGGGGAACCGTCTGAGGCTGGCCCTGGGCTGTATGCACCTCCCAGGTCTAAGCCACTCAGGCTCAGTCACTCAGGTAGTCTTCAGAGGCGCAAACTCAGTTGGGCCTGCGTTTTGTGCCCTTCCCAGGTCCGAGTGGCTCAGGTGTTTGGTGAGCATGATCACTGAGACTTATCACCTCTCCCATCCCTTCTGCTCAGTTTTCTGGGTGTACAACTGGTGCACCTTCTCAGGTGGATGATGACTGTCCAGAACCCCAAGAAGTCTTAGTTAGCAAAGAAGCCTGTTTGCAGTTTGGTAGTTAATGTCTCTCTGGGGCTGTGATTGCCCCCTTCCAGCCCTTCCGGCTCTGGCTGCCTGTCACCAGAGAGGGATAGTCTGCAGCTGGCTATTTCTGTTCCATTCTTTGTTCTGTGCGTGGTCCTGGCAGTGTCTTATGTTAGAGCTTTTCATGTGGTAGCTATCCCACAGTCTGGTTTGCTAGGCCAACTCAGTTTGCTCTGGTTCCACTCAGGGCATTTGGGCCCGATCCTTAAAAAGCAGTGCAGCCCGTGCCTCCCTGCCCAGCCCCCGCTTACTAGTGGCAGATGCAGGTGTCTGTGCTGCTTTTCTGCTAGGGGAGTTACTGTTGGGCTCATAATCTGTGGGTTTTAATTATTTATTTATTTCCTCCCTGTTATGTTGCCCTCTGTGCTTCCAAGGCTCGCCACAGACTTGGCAGTGAGAGCGTTTCCTGGTGTTTGGAAACTTCTCTCTTTTTAAGACTCCCTTTCTGACTCCAGTGCAGGAGACCCGGGTTCAATCCCTGGGTCGGGAAGATCCCCTGGAGAAGGAAATGGCAACCCACTCCAGTATTCTTGCCTGGAGAATCTCATGGACAGAGGAGCCTGGTAGGCTACAGTCCACGGGGTCACAAAGAGTCAGACACGACTGAGTGACTTCACTTTCACTTTCTTTCTTTTCCCAGGACAGACCTCCCTCCCTACCTCTTTTGTCTCTTTTTTTGTCTTTTATATTTTTTCCTACCTGTTTTTGAAGACACTGAGCTGCTTTTCTGGGTGCCTGATGTCCTCTGCCAGCATTCAGAAGTTGTTTTGTGGAATTTACTCAGCATTGAAATGTTCTTTTGATGAATTTGTGGGGGGAAAAGTGGTCTCCCTGTCCTATTCCTCAGCCAACTTGGGACAGCCCCTCGAGACAATTCTTTACTGAAACACAGGAGTTCAGTGCAAAGTGCACTCAGGGACAGGTGCTGAGGTGATACTTGAAGGTCTGTATGGAGTAGAAGTAAAATTCCTACAAAGAAAAATGCTCATCTAAAACTCTGAGTCATCCAAAGTTGGGAGAGTTTCAAAGGAAGCCCAGAGGGTGAGGAATAAAGAATAACAAACTTAATTAGGAGGACTATTACCACTGGAAGCTTCAGGCAGGGAGGAACCCCAGTTAAACAGACTCCCAGACATAAATCACCAGTGCTTACCAGCTACATAGGCGAATTGGCAAGCTTTACAAAAGACATGGTTGGCTTCCCAAGTCACACCACTTGAGACTTGGGAATGGAAGAAAACGAGGAGGCACAGTAGCAGCTGAGATAGCCAAACTGTTAAAGCAAATGCCCCCAGGAGATTCAGCAATGCAGAGCTGGAAGCAAGCAACAGTTAAATCATTCTCTAGTGGGGGTTTGTGCCTCCCTATGTAATGGACTTATAACTGTACATATTTTTATAAATTGTCTATTAAGCAATTGCATTTTTTTTCTCCCTAATTTGGTGCTTCCAATGCTAGTTTCTCCCCTGGAAATTCCTCTGCCCTATGATTGCCTGCAGGGTCTATGATCTTAGGAGCCATCTGGAGGCAGAAAGAGCTCAAGTTTAGGATTCCAGTCATGCTCTTCTAGGTGATTGCTTTTAGAGGCATTTACAGATTTTCTCTGATTGATTCTTCTTGGGAGGTGAGGGTTACGTCCTGCCCTCAGGGCCTTCCTTGTAACTTGGCTGAAGGATAGATTCCTTTGCGCAGGCCTGCATTTGCTTTTATGTCACTAATGGCAGGACTGAATTTCCTTGTGCTCTGAGTCTTCTGGAAAAGGATGTTTGGCCCTCTCTCCTCTTCCCCTAGCCTCCTTTCCTAATCCAAGCTTCCTACACAGGTTCTCTTTTTTATTATCTTTTCTAACCTTAAGTCCCACATCCTCAATGAAGGCTTCAGCTCGCATACACTTCCCCTTCTCCTGAGCAGTTATGAAGCTTAGGGAAGTATTGTGACCCAGAGAGAAAAAAAATAAAACAAATTCTTGGAGTTATACAAACTTGGATATGAATGCCAGCTCCAGAATTTACTACCAAGGTAACTCTGAAAGAGTTACTTCACCTCTCTAAGGTTCAACTCCTTCAACTGTAAAGTGAATATCACCATAGTCTCTACTTTATAAAGATTTATAAGGATTAAACAATAAAAATAATAACAACCACAACTTCTATTTGACTTAAAATGGGCTAAACTCTTTTTAAACTATGTTGGATATATTATTCATTTACTTTTGAGGCACAGAGATGTTAAGTAACTTGCCCAAGGTCACACAGCTGGTGGGTGAAGAAAGGAATTGAATCTAGGCAGTCCATGACCTTAACCTCTATACCACAGTGATAGGCTATATGCAAATGATTTTAACAGGGATATAGCAAATATCCCTCATCAAGAGGTATGATAGAAGCTTTGTTTTCCCACAGTAAAGAGCATAGTACATACTATAAAATGAATACAGGTGGTCCTCAACTTAAGATGGTTCCACTCACAATTTTTAAACTTTATAATGGCACAAAAGCTAGATATGCATTCAGTAGAAATAATACCTTGAATTTTGATCTTTTCCTAGGCTAGCAGTACGCTGTATGATACTCTCTCAAGATGCAGGGTGGCAGCAGCAAGCCACAGCCCCCACTCAGCTATGTGATCACAGCTAAACAACAAATACACTTAGATTCTGTGTCCATGCAACCATTCTGTTTTTCACTTTCTGTATAATATTCAATAAATTACTTAAGAAATTCAATGTTTTACTATAAGACAGACTTTGTGTTAGATGGTTTTGCCCAACTATAGGCTAATGTAAGTGTTCTGAGCATGTGTAAGGCAGGCTAGACTAAGCTATTATGTTCACTAGGTTACATGTACCACTAAATGCACTTCTGATTTACAGTATTTTCAACTTACAGTAAGTTTACTGGGACAAAACCTCATGGTAAGTAGAGGAAGATCTGTAGAGAACTGACAACAGGAATCAAAATCTCAGATGTATTACTTATTACCTGTGTGACCAAGACAAAATGACTCTACTGCTCTAAACTTGTTTACTCATCTGTAAAATGGAAATAATCATAGCACCAGTCTCTTGTGATTATTGTGAGCCATCAATGGCACATAGTAGATACTCAGCAAATTCTAACTTACTTCCTAATTGTTTGCATCCATCATTTGACACTTACCTACACTGCCTCATATTGCTGATTCTCTCTTCACTTGTGAGTCCTGTCTTACTCAGTTTATAAGCTTTGAGGACTAAGACAATATCCTAAGCCTCTTGATAACCTTTTAGCATAATGCTGTGCCCACACAAAATTCTCATTAAATGGATTCTTAACTTCGTTGCACACATGCTTAGTCAAGCACTGTGTTGGGTGCTCAAATGCATTACTGATTTAAAATCTCATAAATTATAAAACTTTCTGTTTTTTGATAAATTTTATGTTTCCTGGAATAAAATTTCCACTGAGAAACTCGACATGTCATTTTCTTTGGGACTAATTTCAGTGTGTAAGGATAACTTCAGAATCTCTCAAGCCCTTTTGTTGGCTGATAGAAATAAACCTTCTATCATCCTCCTTTCTAAATACCCTCCGCTTGGTGACATTTTCTAAACAATTGATAGTGTTCATGCAGGTGGGAGTCAGATTCTTCCTCTAGGGCTCAGCTATGTGAATCACCTTGAGATTCTTTTTCCTGGGAACTTTACCCTCAGCTACCTTTTCTCACTCTTTTGTTTTATTCATCTTTTTCAAACCTCAGAGAACATGGAAGGAAGGGCTGTGTAACAATACTGATTCTTAGCTTATTTAGGACCAATGAAGAAAAACAGAAAACTGAATGTGAAGAAATTAACCCTGGAGCTTTATTTCAATAGGCCAGAGAGTCATAATACAGACATGCTGAACCATGATTCTGTGCTCATTATTTTCATGATTGTGGCTTTATAATTGCTTCTGATGAAAAGCAGGGGGATGAACATTCAACATATAAACATAAATAACCAGAAAAACCTGACTGTGTGGGAAATGCACTGTACTAAAGGATTTACTTTCCCACACAAAAGACTGAAAATAACTGGGTTTGCTGCTAATTGAATTCAAAGCAACTAAACTCAGCTTCTTTCTGTAGTTCAAGTTTCCAGCAAATGATTTACAATATAAATGTACCAGTGGTTTTCACTGAACAAATGGTTGTGTATTGTACACGAGATATAAATTAAGGATACTCTAGGGCAGTCCTAAGGTGGTGGAGGAATAGGACAGAGAGACAACTTTCTCTCCCACAAATTCATTGAAAGATCATTTGAACGCTGAAGAAATTCCACAAAACAATTTCTGAACGCTGGCAGAGGACACCAGGCACCCAGAAAGGTAGCCCATTGTCTTTGAAAGGAGGTAGGACAAAATATAAAACATAAAAAGAGAGGCAAAAGAGTTAGGGATGGAGACCCATCCCGGGGAGAGAGTCATGAAAGAGGAAAAGTTTCCAAACACCAGGAAACCCTCTCACCAGCGGGTCTGTGGAGAGTTTTGGAATCTCAGAGGGCAACATAGCCAGGAGGATAAATAAATAAATAAATAAATAAATAAAAATCACAGATTATGTGCCTAACAGCAACTCCCAGCAGAGAAGTAGCCCAGACACTCACATCCACCACCAACAAGCAGGGCCAGAACAGGGAGACGTGGGCTACATTGCTTAGGGTTAGAACAGGGCCCGAATGCCCTGAGGACGATCTGAGGGAGCTAACGTGAGATAGCAACCCAAACTGTAGGATAGCCAGAGAAAGATTTAAAAGAGAGAGAGAGAGAACTTCCCCATGAAAAGCTCTAACCTAAAGCACTGCCGGCCCGCTCACAGAACAAAGGACTGAACAATACCAGAGAAGAGCTAGCCAGCAGCAGACCAGCCCATCCCCCACCGGAGGCAGAGAGGCAGGCGGGCAACAGCCAGAACGAGAAGGCAAGGGGCAAACTCAGCCCCAGAGACAGCATCCTCTACCAAACTGCGAGCAGGCTCCCAGTTGCTAACCAAGTTCTCCTGGGATCCTGTATGGTTGACATCCACCTGGAGGGTCACAGCCAGAGATCACCTCCACAGAGAAGACACATGGCACACCTGAGATGGCACTCCTGCTGCGCAGCCAAGAAACTGAGCAGCTGGGATGAGGGACGTGATAAGACGCACCGTCCCACCTGGGGAGAGTGCAATCACCAAGCACCTGGTCGCCTGAGCTCCTCAGACCTGGGAAGGGCACAAAACACAGGCCCAACCGAATCTGTGCCTTTGTGGAGTACCCAAGAACCTGAACCTGAGCGGCTTAGACCTAGACATGGGAGGTGCATGCAACCCAGGGCCCTCTTTAGACAGTTCTCCTACAGAGCAACCTGGAGCCTGAGCAGTGTAGACCAGGAAAGCACACATGCTGTGAGCAGAGACAAACCCAGTGTGGCTGAGACACTGTGAGCACTCCCCACACATACCAGTGATATTTGTTTCCAGTGTTCCTACCTCCCCACAGCACGACTGAACAATTGAGCATAAATAAGTGACCACCTTCGCCCCCTTGACTTGACTCAGGGCAGAAATGAGACACTGAAGAGACTTGTAAACAGAAGAAACTAAAAAAAATAAAAAAATAAAAAACAGAGGGAACAGCTTTGGAAGTAACAGGTGCAACAGATTAAAACCCTAATCTTTCAACAGAAACTCTTCAGGCCAGGAGGGATTGGCAGGACATACTTAAAATGATGAAAGAAAACAACTTACATCCCAGATTACTGTACCCAGCAAGGATCTCATTCACATATGAAGGAGAAATCATAAGCCTTACAGACAAGCAAAAGCTGACAGAATTCAGCACCACCAAACCAGCTCTTCAACAAATGCTAAAGGATCTTCTTTAGACAGGAAACACAGAAAGGGTGTATAAACTCAAACCCAAAACAACATAGTAAATGGCAACAGGATCATACTTATCCATAATTACCTTAAACGTAAATGGGTTGAATGCCCCAACCAAAAGACAAAGACTGGCTGAATAGATACAAAAACAAAACCCCTATATATGTTGTCTACAAGAGACCCACCTCAAAACAAGGGACACATACAGACTGAAAATGAAGGGCTGGAAAAAGATATTCCACACAAAGAGAGACCAAAATAAAGTAGGAGTAGCAATACTCAGTTCAGTTCAGTTCAGTCACTCAGTCGTGTCCGACTCTTCGAGACCCCATGAATCACAGCACATCAGGCCTCACTGTCCATCACCATCTCCCAGAGTTCACCCAGACTCACATCCATCGAGTCCGTGATGTCATCCTGCCATCTCATCCTTGGTCGTCCCCTTCTTCTCCTGCCCCCAATCCCTCCCAGCATCAGAGTCTTTTCCAATGAGTCAACTCTTCTCATGAGGTGGCCAAAGTACTGGAGTTTCAGCTTTAGCATCTTTCCCTCCAAAGAAATCCCAGGGTTGATCTCCTTCAGAATGGACTCATATCAGATAAAATAGACTTTAAAACAAAGGCTTTGAGACAAGACAAAGAAGGACACTACATAATGATCAAAGGATCAATCCAAGAAGATGTAACAATTATAAATATATATGCATGCAGCATAGGAGCACCGCAATATGTAAGACAAATGCTAACAAGTATGAAAGGGGAAATTAACAATAACACAATAATAGTGGGAGACTTTAAAACCCCACTCACACCTATGGATAGATCAACTACACAGAAAATTAACAAAGAAACACAAACTTTAAATGATACAATAGACCAGTTAGACCTAACTGATATCTATAGGACATTTCACCCCAAAACAATGAATTTCAACTTTTTCTCAACTGCACATGGAACATTTTCCAGGATAGATCACATCCTGGGCCATAAGTCTAGCCTTGGTAAATTCAAAAAAAATGAAATCATTCCAAGCATCTTTTCTGACCACAATGCAGTAAGATTATATCTCAATTACAGGAGAAAAAACATTAAAAATGCCAAGTTATGGAGGCTGAACAACACGCTGCTGAATAACCAACAAATCACTGAAGAAATCAAAAAAGAAATCAAAATATGCATAGAAATGAATGAAAATGAAAACACAACAACCCAAAACCTATGGGACACTGTAAAGGCAGTGCTAAGGGGAAGATTCATAGCAATACAGATTACCTCAAGAAACAAGAAAAAAGTCAAATAAATAACCTAACTCTACACCTAAAGCAACTAGAAAAGGAAGAAATGAGGAACCCCAGGGTTAGTAGAAGGAAAGAAATCTTAAAAGTTATGGCAGAAATAAATGCAAAAGAAGCAAAAGAGACCATAGCAAAAATCAACAAAGCCAAAAGCTGGTTCTTTGAGAGGATAAATAAAATTGACGAACCATTAGCCAGACTCATCATGAAACAAAGGGAGAAAAATCATATCAACAAAACTTGAAATGAAAATGGAGAGATCACAACAGACAACACAGAAATATAAAAGATCATAAGAGATTACTATCAGAAACTATATGCCAATAAAATGGACAAGGTGGAAGAAATGGACAAATTCTTAGAAAAGTACAACTTTCCAAAACTGAACCAGGAAGAAATGGAAAATCTTAACAGACCAATCACAAGCATGGAAATTGAAACTGTAGTCAGAAATCTTCCGGCAGACAAAAGTCCAGGACCAAATGGCTTCACAGTTGAATTCCACCAAAAATTTAGAGAAGAGCTAACACCTATCCTACTCAAACTCTTGCAGAAAATTGCAGAGGAAGGTAAACTTCCAAACTCATTCTATGAGGCCACCATCACCCTAATACCAAAATCAAGACAGCTCAGTCCAGTCTCTCAGTCCTGTTCAACCCTTTGCAGCTCCATGAATTGCAGCACCATCACCAACTCCCAGAGTTCACCCAAACTCATGTCCATTGAGTCGGTGATGCCATGCAGCCATCTCATCCTCTGATGTCTCCTTCTCCTCCTGCCCCCAATCCCTCCCAGTATCAGAGGCTTTTCCAATGAGTCAACTCTTCACATGAGGAAGCCAAAGTACTGGAGTTTAAGCTTTAGCATCAGTCCTTCCAAAGAACACCCAGGACTAATCTCCTTCAGAATGGACTGGTTGGATCTTTTTACAGTCCAAGGGACTCTCAAGAGTTCTCCAACACCACATTTCAAAAACATCAATTCTTCGGTGCTCAGCTTTCTTCACAGTCCAACATTCACATCCATACATGACAACTGGAAAAACCATAGCATTGACTAGATGGAACTTGGTTGGCAAAGTCACTTCTCTGGTTTTGAATATGCTATCTAGGTTGGTCATGACTTTCCTTCCAAGGAGTAAGTGTCTTTTAATTTCATGGCTGCATTAACCATCTTCAGTGATTTCTGTACAGCTCTTCTATGTATTCTTGCCACCTGTTCTTAATATCTTCAGCTTCTGTTCAGTTCAGTTCAGTTCCGTTCAGTTCAGTCACTCAGTCGTGTCCGACTCTTTGCGACCCCATGAATCACAGCACACCAGGCCAACCTGTCCATCACCATCTCCCGAAGTTCACTTAGACTCACGTCCATCGAGTCCGTGATGCCATCCAGCCATCTCATCCTCTGTCGTCCCCTTCTCCTCCTGCCCCCAATCCCTCCCAACATCAAAGTCTTTTCCAATGAGTCAACTCTTCACATGAGGTGGCCAAAGTACTGGAGTTTCAGCTTTAGCATCATTCCTTCCAAAGAAATCCCAGGGCTGATCTCCTTCAGAATGGACTGGTTGGATGTCCTTGCAGTCCAACGGACTCTCAAGAGTCTTCTCCAACATCACAGTTCAAAAGCATCAATTCTTTGGCGCTCAGCCTTCTTCACAGTCCAAATCTCACATCCATACATGACTACTGGAAAAACCATAGCCTTGACGAGACGGACCTTTGTCGGCAAAGTAATGTCTCTGCTTTTGAATATGCTATCTAGGTTGGTCATAACTTTTCTTCCAAGGAGTAAGCGTCTTTTAATTTCATAGCTGCAGTCACCATCTGCAGTGATTTTGGAGCACAAAAAAATAAAGTCTGACACTGTTTCCACTGTTTCTCCATCTATTTCCCATGTAGTGATGGGACTGGATGCCATGATCTTCGTTTTCTGAATGTTGAGCTTTAAGCCAACTTTTTCACTCTCCTCTTTCACTCTCATCTAGAGGCTTTTTAGTTCCTCTTCACTTTCTGCCATAAGGGTGTTGTCATCTGCATCTGTTAGGTCCATACAATTTCTGTCCTTTATTGAGTCCATCTATGCATGAAATGTTCCCTTGGTAGCTCTGATTTTCTTGAAGAGATCTCTAGTCTTTCCCATTCTGTTGTTTTCCTCTATTTCTTTGCATTGATCGCTGAGGAAGCCTTTTTTATCTCTCCTTGCTATTCTTTGGAACTCTGCATTCAGATGCTTATATCTTTCCTTTTCTTCTTTGTTTTTCACTTCTCTTCTTTTCACAGCTATTTGTAAGTCCTCCCCAGAAAGCCATTTTGCTTTTTTGCATTTCTTTTCCATGGGGATGGTCTTGATCCCTGTCTCCTGTACAATGTCACAAACCTTCATCCATAGTGCCATCCAGGCACTCTATCTATTAGATCTAGTCCCTTAAATCTGTTTCTCACTTCCACTCGATAATCATAAGGGATTTGATTTAGGTCATCCTGAATGGTCTAGTTGTTTTCCCTACTTTCTTCAATTTCAGTCTGAATTTGGAAATAAACAGTTCATGATCTGAGCCACAGTCAGCTCCTGGTCTTGTTTTTGCTTACTGTATAGAGCTTCTCCATCTTTGGCTGCAAAGAATATAATCAATCTGATTTCTATGTTGACTGTCTGGTGATGTCCATGTGTAGAGTCTTCTCTTGTGTTGTTGGAAGAGGGTGTCTGCTATGACCTGTGTGTTATCTTGGCAAAACTCTTTTAGCCTCCTTTGCCCTGTTTCATTCTGTATTCCAAGGCCTAATTTGCCTGTTACTCCAGGTGTTTCTTGACTTCCTACTCTTGCATTCCAGTCCCCTATAATGAAAAGGACATCTTTTTTGGGTGTTAGTTCTAAAAGGTCTTGGAGGTCTTCATAGAACCATTCAACTTCAGCTTCTTCAGCATTACTGGTTGGGGCATAGCCCAGGAGGGCCAGCAGGAGCTACTCCACATTCAAGGTCAGGAGGGACAGCTGTGAAGAGATACCCCTCATGCAAAGTAAGGAGCAGCAGCTGCGCTTTGCTGGAGCACCCGTGAAGAGATATCCCACGTCCAAGGTAAGACAAACCCTGGTAAGACGGTATCAGAGGGAAAACACAGAAACCATAATCACAGAAAATTAGTCAATCTAATCTCCCGGACCACAGCCTTGTCTAACTCGATGAAACTAAGCCATGCCCTGTGGGGCCGCCAAAGATGGGCAGCTCAGGGTGGAGAGGTCTGACAGAATGTGGTCCACTGAGAAGGGGATGGCAAACCACTTCAGTATTCTTTCCTCGAGAACCCCATGAACAGTATGAAAAGCAAACTGATAGGATACTGAAAGAGGAACTCCCCAGGTAATTAGGTGCCCAATATGCTACTGGAGATCAGTGGAGAAATAACTCCAGAAAGAATGAAGGGATGGAGCCAAAGCAAAATACCCAGTTGTGGATATGACTGGTGATAGAAGCAAGGTCTGATGCTATAAAGAGCAATATTGCATAGGAACCTGGAACGTTAAGTCCATGAATCAAGACAAATTGGAAGTGGTCAAACAGGAGATGGCAAGAGTTAACGTCGACATTATAGGAATCAGCAAACTAAAATGGACTGGAATGGGTGAATTTAACTCAGATGATCATTATATCTACTACGTGGGCAGGAATCCCTTAGAAGAAATGGAGTAGCCATCGTGGTCAACAAAAGAGTCTGAAATGCAGTACTTGGATGCAATCTCAAAAATCAGACAAAGATGCCACACAAAAAAGAAAACTACAGGCCAGTATCACTAATGAAAGAATCCTCAACAAAATTCTAGCAAACAGAATCCAACAACATATTAAAATGATTATACATCATGACCAAGCGGTCTTTATCCCAGGGATGCAAGGATTCTTCAATATCCACAAATCAATCAATGTAATACACCACATTAATAAATTAAAAAACAAAA
This sequence comes from Capra ibex, assembly GCA_006410555.1. NCBI lineage: Eukaryota > Metazoa > Chordata > Mammalia > Artiodactyla > Bovidae > Capra > Capra ibex. The sequence continues at coordinate 35,713,133 of SJYO01029184.1, forward strand.
AACATATGATTATCTCAATAGATGCAGAGAAAGTCTTTGACTAAATTCAACATCATTTATGATAAAAACCTTCCAGAAAGCAGGCATAGAAGTAACATACCTCAACATAATGAAAGCTATATATGACAAACTCACAACAAACATTATCCTCAATGGTGAAAAACTGATAGCATATCCCCTAATGTCAGGAACAAGAAAAGGGTGCCCATTCTCACCACTACTATTTTACATAGTTTTGGAAGCTTGGGCCACAGCAATCAGAGCAGAAAAAGAAATAAAAGGAATCCAGATTGGAAAAGAAGAAGTAAAACTCTCACTGTTTGCAGATGACATGATCCTCTACATAGAAAACCCTAAAGACTCCACCAGAAAATTGCTAGAGCTAATTAATGACTATAGTTAAGCTGCAGGATATAAAATCAACACACAGAAATCCCTTGCATTCCTGTACACTAACAATGAGAAAACAGAAAGAGAAATTAAGGGAACAAGCCAATTCACCATTGCAACGAAAAGAATAAAACTTAGGAATATATCTACCTAAAGAAACAAAAGATCTATATATAGAAAACTACAAAACTGTGATGAAAGAAATCAAAGAGGACACAAATAGATGGAGAAATATACCGTGTTCATGGATTGGAAGAATCAATATAGTGATGATGAGTATACTACCCAAAGCAATCTATAGATTCAATGCAATCCCTATCAAGCTACAAATGGTCTTTTTCACAGAACTAGAATAAATAATTCCACAATTTGTATGGAAATACAGAAACCTCAAATAGCCAAAGCAATCTTGAGAAAAAAGAATGGAACTGGAGGAATCAACCTGTCTGACTTCAGGCTCTACTACAAAGCCACAGTCATCTAGACAGCATGGTACTGGCACAAAGACAGAAATAGAGATCAATGGAACAAGATAGAAATCCCAGAGATAAATCCACATACCTATGGTAACCTTATATTTAACAAAAGAGGCAAGAATATACAATGGAGAAAAGACAATCTCTTTAACAAGTGGTGCTGGGAAAACTCATTAACGACTTGTAAAAAAAATGAAACTAGAACACTTTCTAACACCATACACAAACATAAACTCAAAATGGATTAAAGATCTAGAAAGACCAGAAACTATAAAACTCCTAGAGGAAGACATAGGCAAAACACTCTCTGACATAAATCACAGCAGGATTCTCTATGACCCACCTCCCAGAATATTGGAAATAAAAGCAAAAATAAACAAATGGGACCTAACTAAAATTTAAAACTTTTGCACAACAAAGGAAACTATAAGCAAAGTGAAAAGACAGCCTTCAGAATGGGAGAAAATAATAGCAAATGAAGCAACAGACAAACAACTAATCTCAAAACTATACAAGCAACTCCTGCAGCACAATTCCAGAAAAACAAACGACCCAATCAAAAAATGGGCCAAAGAACTAAACAGACAGTTCTCCAAAGAAGACATACAAATGGCTAACAAACACATGAAAAGATGCTCAACATCACTCATTTTGAGAGAAATGCAAATCAAAACCACAATGAGGTACGACATCACGCCAGTCAGAATGGCTGCGATCCAAAAGTCTACAAGCAATAAATGCCGGAGAGGGTGTGGAGAAAAGGGAACACTCTTACAGTGTTGGTGGGAATGCAATCTAGTACAGCCACTATGGAGAACAGTATGGAGAGTCCTTGAAAAATTGGAAATAGAACTGCCATATGACCCAGCAATCCCATTGCTGGGCATACACACTGCAGAAACCAGAATTGAAAGAGACACGTGTACCCCCAATGTTCATCACAGCACTGTTTATAAGAGCCAGGACATGGAAGCAACCTAGATGTCCATCAGCAGATGAATGGATAAGAAAGCTGTGGTACATATGCACAATAGAATATTACTCAGCCCTTAAAAAGAATACGTTTGAATTAGTTCTAATGAGGTAGTTGAAACTAGAGCCTATTATACAGAGTGAAGTAATCAAGAAATAAAACACCAATACAGTATACTAACACATATATATGGAATTTAGAAATATGGTAATGATAACCCTATATGCGAGACAGCAAAAGAGACCCAGATGTATAGAACAGCCTTTTGGACTCTGTGGGAGAGGGCGGGGGTGGGTTGTTTTGGGAGAATGGCATTGAAACATGTAAATTATCATATGTGAAACGATGGCCAGTCCAGGTTCGATGCATGATACAGGGTGCTCGGGGCTAGTGCACCAGGATGACCCAGACGGATTGGAATGGGAGGGAGGTGGGAGGGGGGTTCAGGATGGAGAACACATGTCAATGTATGGCAAAACCAATACAATATTGTAAAGTAATTAGCCTCCAAAAAATAAATAATTTTTTTTAAAAAGATGCAATTGGTAGTGTGTGAGCTATAGAAAAGCAATCTTTGTTGCTTTACAAAACATTTTTTTCTAGACTTTAAAATGCACTAAATAAGATTAAAATTAAAAAGTAAAACATTCAAGAAAAAAAAAAAAAAGTCCAAGAGGGGCTGTTAAATGACAAGTTAGTACCCTAACTCAGTAAAAAGACCAAATTGATATAATAGGCAATCCCTAGCCCCTCACTCTCTGCTCCAGCCTGAGGAACATCTTCCAGTTGTCCCAATGTCCTGTTCTCTTTCATTCCCCCGAGCTTTCACCTCAGCTATTCTCTCTGCCTAGTTTATTCTTACCCTGCTACTTCACTTGTTTTACTTCTCTTTCTGGTCTAATCTAAAAATGTCATTTTGTCAAAAAGCTTTCCTTGACCAGCCCCTCTCCACAAGTCTGAGTTAGTTGATACTGCCACATGTAATCACAACACTATAAACTATTCCTGTCAGAAAACATATCACAGTGTATTATAATTGCTTATTTGCTTACCTAATCATCTGTGTTAAAACATAAGCTCAATAAAGCAGAGACAGTGTGTTTCTTTTTCACCATTATATTTTAGTACCTAGCACACTGCCTAGTAAAAAATATTTGTTGAGTTGAATCAAATTGAATACTACAGTATTTGAACTTCCATAGATATGAAAGCTACCAAAGGAGTAAATTTATGATTTGGAAATTTAACTTTTCTGGCAATATAGTGCAATATTTATGAGCTAGATTTTACCAAACTGTAAGCTTCTAAGTGCAATTACCATGTCTTTCATGTTCATTACTATATCCTCAGCACATTGAACAGTGCTGAGGATACGATGGGAGTTCAATAAATGTTCAATTAATGAATGAACAAACAGTTATCATATCAGACTTTCTCTCAATCAGGAAGAGTTCATGTCCTTGGAGAATAAGGGAGTCCCACCAGGACCTTAACACAAAATCTACCTCCTTCGTGAAGCACTCTAATTCCTACTAATCCCCCTAAACAGAAAGCTTTATACCAACTTAAATGAATAGAAAAGGCAAACCTATAAAATGTGAGCATTACATAAAGCTTAGAAAGAATAGTCAATAGGATGGATTACCAAATCAGGATTCAAAATGATCTCAGTAAACAAGAATAAAATGCCTACACCCAGAAGATTCAATTTAACTGAAATATGTGCGAAGTCTAGTATTCAGGTTCAAAATATCAATGTCACAAGTACAGGATAGGATGAGACCAGTCTCGACAGCAGTGTGTGTAAAATAGATCTGCTTATTTTAGTTGGCCTCAAGATCAATATGAGCCAGCAATGAGATGTCAATGCTAAAGGTGTGAGTGCAATATAAAAACTATACTAGAAGTATTTTGTCCAGTTCACTAAATGCAATGGTCCCACAGTACACTGTTTCAGTCCAACCACATCTGTGCTACTGTTTCTGACATTTTGAGAGAATCATTTACAAAGTAGATAAAGTTCACAATAGATAAACTGAGACCTGAAGGACCTGGGGACATTTGCATTGAGAATAGAAAATCTGAGGTCAGAGAATGTAACAGCATCTTTGAGTAAGTGGAAAGGAACAAGAGGTAAGGAGTGATGAGGGTCATATGTAATTTGAAGACATCTCACCAGTGAATCTAATATACACACTATTCACCATATCCACCCCCATAATGGTTGAGAACCACTGTTCCTGAAAACATAAACTACTCAGCTGAATAATACAGGAAGGCAATCCTAGAAATAATAATATAATGTTACTATAGTTGAGGCAATCAAGCAATGCAACAGACTGCCTTATGAGGCAGATAGCACCACCACCACCACTGTGTTAGTGTGTGTATTAGTCTTTGTCATGTCTGACTCTCTGCAACACCATGGACTGTAGTCTGCCAGGTACCTCTGTCCATGGGATTTCTCAGGCAAGGATAGTGGAGTTGGTTGCCATTTCCTTCTCCAGGGGATCTTCCCAACCCAAGGATCAAACCTGGGTCTCCTGCATTGTAGGCTGATTCTTTACCATCTGAACCACCAGTGAAGCCCACCATGTTCCTGGAAAATTAAAAAGAAACTGGACACTCACTGTTAGGACTATTAAAGGGAAAATTACCTTTGGAGTAAGTTGTTGAAGATGGCCTGAACAATGTCACCATGTTGTAAAGACACTATGATTCTATACTCTTCCAGTCTTCTAAATTCCTAAATCATCTAGCTTACCCTGTTTCTCTCACGATTACCATTCATTTATTTCAGACAGTATTTATATTTAAGACAAAATTGAGGTTGGATTCTATGCACAGAATTTTATGCAGAGTAAGCTGTCAAATGTTTAGTGAATACATGAATTCTTGAATTGTAAAAAAAATATTAAGAGGGTTCAGAAAACCAAATGTTTGCAATGCTTACTAGAAAACCACTGAGTTTGGATTTAGAATATCAGGATTCTCAATCCAATTTGTTTTTTACCTTAATCAAGTCATTTGAAGTTAATTAACATCAGCTTTCTAATCTGTAAGATAAAAACAATAATGCCTGCCTTGGCTATCACATAAAGTAATAATTAAATGAGATAGTGGAGTTTATGATACTGCTGGAGCAGGGGGCAGTGGCTGCATGGCACTGGAGTGACAGGCAGCCGAGAGGAGATACTCCATGTCCAAGGTCAGGAGCAGGGGCCGTGAGGAGATACTCCACATCCAAGATAAGAGAAATCCCAGTAAGATGGTAGGTGCTGAGAGAGGGCATCAGAGGGCAGACAGACAGAAATCACAATCACAACACTAACCAATCTAATCACATGGACCACAGCCTTGTCTAACTCAATGAAACTATAAGCCATGCCATGTAGGGCCACCCAAGACAGACGGGTTATAGTGGAGAATTCTAACAAAATGTGGTCCACTGGAGAAGGGAATGGCAAACCACTTCAGTATTCTTGCCTTGAGAACCCCATGAATGGTATGAAAAGGCAAAAAGATAGGACACTGAAAGATGAACTCCCCAGGTTGGTAGGTGCCCAATATGCTACTGGAGATCAGTGGAGAAATAATTCTACAAAAAATAAGAAGACGGAGCCAAAACAAAAACAACACCCAGTTGTGGATGTGACTGGTGATGAAAGCAAGGTCCGATGCTGTAAAGAGCAATATTGCATAGGAACCTGGAATGTTAGGTCCATGAATCAAGGCAAATTGGAAGTGGTCAAACAGGAGATGGCAAGAGCAAGCATCAACATTTTAGGAATCAGCAAACTAAATGGACTGGAATGGGTGAATTTAACACAGATGACCATTATATCTACTACTGTGGGCAAGAATCCCTTAGAAGAAATGGAGTAGCCACCATAGTCAACAAAAGAGTCCAAAATGCAGTACTTGGATGCAATCTCAAAGAAGACAGAATGATCTCTATTTGTTTCCAAGGCAAACCATTCAATATCACGGTAATCGAAGTCTATGCTCCAACCAGAAATGCTGAAGAAGCTGAACGCTTCTATGAAGACCTACAAGACCTTTTAGAACTAACACCGCAAAAATATGTCCTTTTCATTATAGGGGACTGGAATGCAAAAGTAGGAAGTCAAGAAACACCTGGAGTAACAGGCAAATTTGGCCTTGGAGTACGGAAGCGGGGCAAAGGTTCATAGAGTTTTGCCAAGAGAATGCAGTGATCATACCAAATATCTGCTATAGGGGAAAAAAAATCACCTCCTTTTTTCTAATTTTGTCATAATAGGTGGTGTCTCATATGAAAAATAAATCTCCTTACTTCATGTTCTATGTCAAGACTGGAGAAAATAATTGACCAAACTATAAGATCCATATTCGAACCTCACTCTGTCAATAACTTCCTGTGGGTCCCTAGGTAAATCACTTTCCTTCTCTAGGTCTCACTTTATTCACCTGTAAAATGAATGTAGTTGGACTAAATTGCTTGTTCCTGAATGGTAGCTCATAGTCAAGTACCACTCAGTGACAATATTTACCGGTCCTGAGCAAAAATGAGATAATGAAAATGTAGACGGTTTTTCATTAAGCTAATTTTTTAAAAAAAATTCTGAACCAAAAAAAAAAAATTCTGAACCTATGGACTTATTGGTATTGGACAAAAAAGGCCATTGTTTTTATTATATGGTAATAATAGAAATGGTAATATTTTTCTTAAACAATGTCTCTAGTTGGCAAAATTTAGTTAGCAAGCTTATATCAGTTTTCATGTTTTGATTTCCTTAAAATTAATGATAGATTATAAACAAAAGTCAATTACATAGTTTCTAAGATCCCTTCTTGCTTTAAAGTTCCCAGGATTATGCATCCTAGAACAATTTCTTGTCCAGATTTTGCCGTATATCATTAGAACTACACTCAAAAGTTTTGTCTTAAGAAACAAGGTATTGAGCAGTCACTTCAGAGGCATCTCCAAGAGATGTTGACGGAATCTGTTAAAACTTGGGGGTTTTCTCTACTTTCTCAATCCAAACCCCAATAAGCTTCAATATCCAAATGTCGGCCATCTTCAAAACTGGAGAATACAACTATAGATGATATTTTAAATATTCACACACACACTGAGAGAGAGAGAGAGAAATGACCAGAATTTCACTTTCTTTGTTCCCAAAGGATTTCGGGATCCTAGGATAGTCTGCCTTAAACATCACTGCCCTCAACATGAAGTCTTGCCTTTCTCAGTAACACACAAAAGTTTGCCCAGCTTGTCCTTACTGTGGTAGCCACAGATCCTGGTTAATCTACAGTGATACAACTACCTCACAAAGGTGCAAAGGTTTATGCTTTTCAGAAATTTTTCTGTACTTTATCTTGTTGGAGTTACACTGCATGAGCTGGGTTTACCACATGAGGAAGACAGGTCAGTTCAGTTTAGTCACTCAGCCATGTTCAACTCTTTGTGATCCCATGGACTGCAGCACGCCAGGCCTCCATGTCCATCGCCAACTCCTGGAGCTTACTCAAACTCATGTCCCTTGAGTAGGTGATGCCATCCAACCATCTCATCCTCTGTCATCCCCTTCTCCTGCCCTCAATCTTTCCCAGCATTAGAGTCTTTTCAAATGAGCCAGTTCTTCACATCAGGTGGCCAAAGTATTGGAGTTTCAGCTTCAGCATCAGTCCTTCCAATGAATATTCAGAACTGATTTCTTTTAGGATTGACTGGTTGGATCTCCTTGCAGTCCAAGGGACTCTCAAGAGTCTTTTCCAACACCACAGTTCAAAAGCATCAATTATTCAGTGCTCAGCTTTCTTGATAGTCCAACACTCACATCCGTACATGACTACTGTAAAAACAAAAGGTTTGACTAGATGGACCTTTGTTGGCAAACTAATGTCTCTGCTTTTTAATATGCTGTATAGGCACCCCACTCCAGTACTCTTGCCTGGAGAATCCCATGGATGGAGGAGCCTGGTGGGCTGCAGTCCATGAGGTCGCTAAGAGTTGGACAGGACTGAACGACTTCACTTTCACTTTTCACTTTCATGCATTGGAGAAGGAAATGGCAACCCACTCCAGTGTTCTTGCCTGGAGACTCCCAGGGACGGGGGAGCCTGGTGGGCTGCCGTCCATGGGGTCGCAGAGTTGGACACGACTGAAGCGACTTAGCAGCAGTAGCAGCAGCTAGGCTGGTCATAGCTTTTCTTCCAGGGAGCAAGCGTCTTTTAATTTCATGGCTGCAGTCACCATCTGCAGTGATTTTGGAGCCCAGGAAAATAAAGTCTCTCACAGGTCATTGGCATGAAATTTGTTGTATAAAAACAACAATAAAAAAATAGTTACCATTAACACAAGAAGTGTCTCTATTTTCCTGATTTAAAGTAGTCTTTGTAAAATTGTTCCAGGTTACTCTTAGAAGCTCAAAAGAGAAATAAGTGTCTGTTTGCTTATTTGTGGGGAAATGTGTGTGTGATATAGCATTTAAAAAAAAAACACAGCTGCAAGTGAAGATTTATCTGGTTGTATTGGTGATATATCAAACTTAGCTTTGTTGTTTTTGAGAACCCTTCTAAAGAGAATTTCTAGAAAGTTGTAGGACATTAGTCTCATGGCTTGGCCAAGGAGTTTTCAAAATGAAAAAAGAACACCAGAAACCTGGAATAAGGAAGTATTAGAAGTGAAATAGGCAGAAAAGGGGTTTTTGATGTCCTATTTCAAAGATGTTTAAAATAATCAGGAGTCTCCTTCTCAATGCAGAAACTTTCAAACCAAAGTTGCACCTCAGAATGGAAGCAATATTAGAGAAAATGGGGGGCTTCCATGAATTACCCTGTTCCAAGAGAGCAAAGATTATCTAAAAAACTAGTGAGTAGTAAAGTTTCTTGCCAGTAAAGACTCTGCAACTTGTCATTCTTTGCTCCCTTCTGCCATGCCATGAAGGAAAGAGTGACTAGAATCAACAGAGTATTTTGTCATAAGGTAGCCCCGTAGAACTTCAGCTAGCAGAGAACTTGACATATGTTGTTGTTGTTGTTTAGACACTAAGTAGTGTCAGACTCTTTTGTGACCCTGTGGACTGTAGCCTGCCAGGCTCCTCTGCCCATGGGATTTCCAGGCAAGAATATTGGAGTGTGTGGCTATTTCCTTCACTGGGAATCTTCCCAACAGGGGGACATTCAAAATTTGGTAACTTGGTTATGGTCAGAGGATAATCAAATATTTTTTGTCATTCAAACTGAGACATTTTTAGGAAAAGCTTGGCTGCTATTAATAATTACACTTGAGCTTTCCTGATAGCTCATTTGGTAAATAATCCACCTGCAATGCAGGAGACCCCAGTTGAATTCCTGGGTCAGGAAGATCCACTGGAGAAGGGATAGGCTTCCCACAGTATTCTTGGGCTTCCCTTGTAACTTAGCTGGTAAAGAATCTGCCTGTAATGCAGGAGACCTGGGTTCGATCCCTGGGTTGGGGAGATCCCCTGGAGAAGGGAAAGGCTACCCACACCAGTATTCTGGCCTGGAGAATTCCATGGACTGTATAGTCCATGGGGTCGCAAAGTGTTGGACATGACAGAGTGACTTTCACTTTCATTTTCAGGATGGCAGGTATAAACCATAACTGTCCCCAGGCAAACCAGCATGTCTCATCATCCTAGTGATGAAGAACAGAATTCAGATGGTGAATTTAGTCCCAGAGACATAGCTAAATAAATAGAGGCTATGAAGTCTGATTGCAGAGAGGAGAGTTAAGTTGGGCTACTCAGGAGAAGTCAGATGATTGTTCAAAGATAACCAGATGTTCACCATAGAGAACAAAATCTGTCTGAACTTATCTCTAATGTTAGGTTTATGATGATTTTAATTATGTAAAACTATTAATTAAGAAAGACAACTGTCACAGCACAGAATAAAAAGTATGTAAACAATTGGACTGCATTATCATATTACCAAGAGTATGTAACAGGCAAAAACTTTCCATTGAAGATCCAATGATCTCAAGAGAACAAGAAAACTGGTTCTCCCCCAGGAAGTTTCCCAAACAGCTCACTGCACTGCCAATAAGCTAACTTACACCAAGGTGAAAATGGCTTTAACTAAATGTCCATGAATCAAGTTTCCAGTCCCAAGATGATTGCTAGAGTTAAAGGACAGGCCATCCAACCCTTCTTATGAGAAACTGAAAAGTTCTATGGATCCACAATGCAGCCTCCATTACATCTGACCCTCTCTCAATATTTATCAAATAGAAATCTTTCTGAATTAAGAGATATCATACATTCCAGCATGCAGTAGGCATTGTGCTGGTAATCTTTGTAAAGAAAACTTGCCAGGTTGGTCAAAGCACTGACTATACCAGTAAAGGCCACATGACCAACCAGCAGCCACTTAGCAACAATTCAAGGCTGGCTCCAGAATAGCTGGAAGCAATACAATTCCTGAATTCTTATTCAGGGAATCCCAAGAGTTCCAACAAAATTGGAGTCAGTCATTTAAATCTTTTAGGAAAAAGAAATTAACCCTGTATATTAGCATTAAGAAACCATGTTTTGAAAGTAAACATAATTCTGAGGGTATAGAAAAATGCACCTAGATTTGTGGGATCAAGAACATCCTCAGTTCTGAAGTTAAGCAGCAGAAGGGAGGTGCAGTCTGGTTTGTCAGTGTCTAGATGGTTACCTGCACACGTGCTAAGTCGCTTCAGTCCTGTCCGACTCTTTGTGACCCTATGGACTGTAGCTCGTCAGATTCCTCTCTCCATGGAATTCTCCAAGCAAGAACACTGCAGTGAGTACCCATTCCCTTCTCCAGGGAATCTTCCCAATCCAGGGATCTAACCCACATTTCATGTCTTCTGAATTCACAGGCAGGTTCTTTACCACTAGCATCACCTGAGAAGCCCCTAGATGGTTAAGTGAAGTGAAGTCGCTCAGCTGTGTCTGACTCTTTGCGACCCCATGGACTGTAGCCTGCCAGGCTCCTCTGTCCATGGAATTTTCCAGGCAAAAATACTGGAGTGGGTTGCCATTTCCTTCTCCACAGGATCTTCCCACCCAAGGATCGAACCTGGGTCTCCTGCATTGTAGGCAGACGCTTTTACCATCTGAGCCACCAGGGAAGTCTCCTAAGGAAGAGTGAAGTGAAAGTCACGTTTGACACTTTGTGAGTCTGTGACTCTCCAGGCCAGAATATTGGAGTGGGTAGACTTTCTGTTCTCCAGGGGATCTTCCCAACCTGGGGATTGAACTCAGGTCTCCCATGTCGCAGGCAGATTATTTAAAAGCTGAGCCACCAGGGAAGCCCTAGATGGTTAATCCTGAGTAATTAAGAGCTGGCTTAAACATTCTTGGGTGGCCATACACTCAAGACAGGCAGGTCATGGTGGAGAGTTCTGACAAAATGTGGTCCAGTGGAGAACGGAATGGCAAACCACTTCAGTATTCTTGCCTTGAGAACCCATGAACAGTATGAAAAGGCAAAAGGATAGAACACTGAAAGATGAACTCCTCAGGTCGGTAGATGCCCAATGTGCTACTGGAGATCAGTGGAGAAATAATTCCACAAAAAAAAGAGACAGAGCTAAAGCAAAAACAACACCCAGTTGTGGATGTGACTGGTGATGAAAGCAAGGTCCGATGCTATAAAGGAACCTGGAATGTTAGGCCCATGAATCAAGGCAAATTGAAAGTGGTCAGACAGGAGATGGCAAGAGTGAACGTCAACATTTTAGGAACCAGCAAACTAAAATGGACTGGAATGGGTGAATTTAACTCAGATGACCATTATATCTACTACTGTGGGCAAGAATCCCTTAGAAGAAATGGAGTAGCCATCATAGTCAACAAAAGATTTCAAAATGCAGTACTTGGATGCAGTCTCAAAGAAGACAGAATGATCTCTGTTTCCAAAGCAAACCATTCAGTATTTCAGTACTCCAAGTCTATGTCTCTATCAGTAATGCTGAAAAAAGCTGAAGTTGAACGGTTCTATGAAGACCTACAAGACCTTCTAGAACTAACACCCAAAAAAGATGTCCTTTTTATTATAGGGGACTGGAATGCAAAAGTGGGAAGTCAAGAAACACCTGGAGTAACAGGCAAATTTGGCCTTGGACTACAGAGTGAAGCAGGACAAAGGCTAACAGAGTTCTGCCAAGAGAACACACTGGTCATAGCTAATACGCTCTTGCAACAACACAAGAGAAGACGCTATGTATGGACATCACCAGATGGTCAAAACTGAAATCAGATTGATTATATTTTTTTCAGCCAAAGATGGAAAAGCTATATACAGTCAGCAAAAACCAGACCAGGAGCTGACTGTGGTTCAGATCATGAACTCCTTATTGCCGAATTCAGATTTAAATTGAAGAAAGTAGGGAAACCCACTAGACCATTTGGGTAAGACCTAAATCAAATCCCTTATGATTATACAGTGGAGTGACAAATAGATTCAAGGGATTAGATCTGATAGACAGAGTACCTGAAGAACTATGGACAGAGATTCATGACATTATAAATGAGGCAGGGATCAAGACCATTCCCAAGAAAAAGAAATGCAAAATGGCAAAATGGTTGTCTGAGGAGGCCTTACAAATAGTTGCAAAAATAAAAGAAGCGAAATGCAAAGGAGAAAAGGAAAGATATACACATTTGAATGCAGAGTTCCACAAAATAGAAAGCCCAGAGATAAATCCACACACATATGGACACCTTGTCTTTGACAAAGGAGGCAAGAATATACAATGGAGTAAAGACAATCTCTTTAACAAGTGGTGCTGGGAAAACTGGTCAACCACTTGTAAAAGAATGAAACTAGATCACTTTCTAACACCGTACACAAAAATAAACTCAAAATGGATTAAAGATCTAAATGTAAGACCAGAAACTATAAAACTCCTAGAGGAGAACATAGGCAAAACACTCTCAAACATAAATCACAGCAGGATCCTCTATGATCCACCCCCCAGAATTCTGGAAATAAAAGCAAAAATAAACAAATGGGATCTAATTAAAATTAAAAGCTTCTTCACAACAAAGGAAAATATAAGCAAGGTGAAAAGACAGCCTTCTGAATGGGAGAAAATAATAGCAAATGAAGCAACTGACAAACAACTAATCTCAAAAATATACAAGCAACTTATGCAGCTCAATTCCAGAAAAATAAACGACCCAATCAAAAAATGGGCCAAAGAACTAAATAGACATTTCTCCAAAGAAGACATACGGATGGCTAACAAACACATGAAAAGATGCTCAACATCAAAGATGCTCAACATCATTCATTATTAGAGAAATGCAAATCAAAACCACAATGAGGTACCACTTCACACCAGTCAGAATATCTGCGATCCAAAAGTCTGGAGAGGGTGTGGAGAAAAGGGAACCCTCCTACACTGTTGGTGGGAATGCAAACTAGTACAGCCACTATGGAGAACAGTGTGGAGATTCCACAAAAAACTGCAAATAGAACTGCCTTATGACCCAGCAATCCCACTGCTGGGCATGCACACTGAGGAAACCAGAATTGAAAGAGACACATGTACCCCAATGTTCATCGCAACACTGTTTATAATAGCCAGGACATGGAAACAATCTAGATGTCCATCAGCAGATGATTGGATAAGAAAGCTGTGGTACATATACACAATGGAGTATTACTCAGCCATTAAAAAGAATACATTTGAATCAGTTCTGATGAGATGGATGAAACTGGAGCCGATTATACAGAGTGAAGTAAGCCAGAAAGAAAAACACCAATACAGTATACTAACGCATATGTACGGAATTTAGAAAGATGGCAATGATGACCCTGTATGCGAGACAGCAAAAGAGACACAGATGTGTAGAGTGGACTTTTGGACTCAGAGGGAGAGGGAGAGGGTGGGATGATTTGGGAGAATGGCAATCTAACATGTATACTATCATGTAAGAATTGAATCGCCAGTCTATGTCTGACGCAGGATACAGCATGCTTGGGGCTGGTGCATGGGGATGACCCAGAGAGATGTTATGGGGAGGGAGGTGGGAGGGGGGTTCATGTTTGGGAACGCATGTATACCCGTGGTGGATTCATGTCAATGTATTGGAAAACATATACAGTATTGTAAAGTAAAATAAAGTAAAAATAAAATTTTTAAAAAAAATGAATGCAGAGTTCCAAAGAAAAGCAAGGAGAGATGAGAAAGCCTTCCTCAATGATCAATGCAAAGAAATAGAGGAAAACAATAGAATGGGAAATTCTAGAGATCTCTTCAAGAAAATTAGAGATACCAAGGGAACATTTCATGCAAAGATGGGCTCAATAAAGGACAAAATTTTATGGACTTAACAGAAGCAGAAGATATTAAGAAGAGGTGGCAAGAATGCACTGAAGAACTATACAAAAAAGATCTTCATGACCCAGATAATCACGATGGTATGATCACTCACCTAGAGCCAGACATCCAGGAATGTGAAGTCAAGTGGGCCGTAGGAAGCATCACTTTGAACAAAGCTAGTGGAGGTGAAGGAATTCCAGTTGAGCTATTTCAAATCCTGAAATATGATGCTGTGAAAGTGCTGCACTCAATATGTCAACAAATTTTGGAAACTCAGCAGTGGCCATGGGACTGGAAAAGGTCAGTTTTCATTCCAATTCCAAAGAAAGGCAATGCCACAGAATGCTCAAACTACCACACAATTGCACTCATCTCACACACTAATAAAATAATGCTCAAAATTCTCCAAGCTAGGCTTCAACAGTACTTGAATTCTGAACTTCCAGAAGTTCAAGCTGGATTTAGAAAAGGCAGAGGAACCAGAGATCAAATTGCCAACATCCATTGGATCTTCGAAAAAGCAAGAGAGTTCCAGAAATACATCTACTTCTCCATTACTGACTACACCAAAGCCTTTGACTGTGTGGATCACAATAAACTGTGGAAAATTCTGAAAGAGTTGAGAATACCAGACCACCTGACCTGCCTCTTAAGAAATCTGTATGTAGGTCAGGAAGCTACAGTTAGAAGCGGGCATGGAACAACACTGGTTTTGAATTGGGAAAGGATTACTATGTATTGTCACCCTGCTTTTTTAACTTATATGCAGAGTATATCATGAGAAACGCTGGGCTGAATGAAGCACAAGCTGGAATCAAGATTGGTGAGAGAAATGTCAATAACCTCAAATATGCAGATGACACAAACCTTATGGCAGAAAGTGAAGAACTAAAGAGCCTCTTGATGAAAGTGAAAGAGGAGAGTGAAAAAAGCTGGTTTAAAACTCAACATTCAGAAAACTTAGATCATGGCCTCTGGTCCCATCACTTCATGGCAAATAGGTGGGGAAACAGTGACAGACTTTATTTTTCAGGGCTCCAAAATAACTGCAGATGGTGACTGCAGCCATGAAATTAAAAGATACTTACTCCTTGGAAGAAAAGTTATGACCAACCTAGATAGTATATTCAAAAGCAGAGACATTACTTTGCCAACAAAGGTCCATCTAGTCAAGGCTATGGTTTTTCCAGTAGTCGTGTATGGATGTGAGAGTTGGACTATAAAGAAAGCTGAGTACCGAAAAATTGATGTCTTTGAACTGTGGTGTTGGAGAAGACTCTTGTGAGTCCCTTGGCCTGCAAGCAGATCCAACCAGTCCATCTTAAAGGAAATCAGTCCTGAATATTCATTGGAAGGACTGATGTTGAAGCTGAAACTCCAATACTTTGGCCATCTGATGTGAAGAACTGACTCATTTGAAAAGACCCTAACGCTGGGAAAGATTGAAGGCAGAAGGAGAAGGGGATGACAGAGGATGAGATGGTTGGATGGCATCACCGACTCAATGGACATGAGTTTGAGTAATCTCTAGGAGTTGGTATGGACTTGGAGGCCTGGCGTGTTGCAGTCCATGGGGTCGCAAAGACTCATACAGAACTGAGTGACTAAACTGGAAGTAAACATTCTTAGTTCATAATTTTACATGTAAGGCAAGCTTCTGATTAACTAAGCAGCTTTCTAGCTCCCTCCTTCTAGCCCATCTCTTACCAAGTCACCTGAAGCTATACCAAAGATTATGAAAACTTATTGATTTTATCAAATGAAATACTTCCCTGCTTATTCATATTTTGAAAGAGAATTTAAGCCTGCAACTTGCCTTCAAAATAAGCATGCCTATAGTGAGGTAAAAGACAGCCTGGTTTAAAGCAAATGTCACTAAAATGGAAGCCAAAATTCTAGCTTTTTCAGCAATTCTCTGGTTTATCTAGATAAAATTAATTTTGTCCTTATATTTTTTTCTTTTATGCAGTGGAAACTTTATAGTAAATGACCTATAATTGCACTTCCAGTATTGACAGTCTACATTAACTTTGGTCAGAAGAAATTTCATCTAGAGGAAGGCTGAACATATTCACAAATTTTATTAGTGTGAGTATCAAGACTATCCTGCATCAAACACACTTAATTCCATATCCTTGAATTACAGTCTCAGTCATACCACTGGAGCATCTTGGGCAAATCATTTAATTTATCTGGGTCTTTCTCTTGCTCTGTAAAAATATCAGGATAAAAAGGATCAGTAATTTTCAAATGACATTCCATGGAGACCTACAGAGCTTTGGGGCTTCCCTGGTGGCTCAGATGGTAATAAAAAAAAAAAATCTGCTTGTAATGTAGAAGACCTGGGTTCGATCTCTGATCCGGGACAATCCCCTGGAGAAGGAAATGGCTATCCACTCCAGTATTCTTGCCTGGAGAATCCCATAGACAGAAGAGCCTGGTGGGCTACAGTCCATAGTGTCACAAAGAGTTAGACACGACTGAGTTACTAACATATACATAGAGCTCTGAGTACCTCAAAAACTGCCATGAAAGAAAGCAAGAGGAAACACCAGTCTTATGTGAGCCTCTTGGACACTATCACTATTACATACCAATCAAAGTAGCTCTGTTTTTATCTATATTAAATTGAGGGTTAAGTAATATTTCACTTGAAAAGGGTGTTGAACAAATAATAGAAAATTTGAAAACCATATGATTAAGTGGCTTCTTGAGTTCTGCTTTATAAAAAGCATTTATTATTTATTAAGTGACTGATTCTATGGATTTAAACCAGGCATCAGCAAACTTTTTCTTAGAAAGGCCAGATGGTAAATATTTTAGGCTTTGTGTGCCATTCAGTCTGCCACTACCACTCAAATATGCCACCATAGTGTGAAGGCAGCCTCATTAGACAATACATAAATGAATGGTCATGGGTGGCTGTGTTCCAATAAAAACATATTTATGGACCCTACAGTTTGATTTCATGAAATTTTAATGTGCCACAAAATATTATTTCTGTTTTTTTTCCATCATTTTAAGATATAAAAGCCATTTTTAGTGGGCAGGTCAATAAAAACAGGTAGTGGGCCATATTGGGCCATAGACCAAAGTTTGCTGATTTTTTTTTTTTCTGAACTACATGATACTAAAGGAAAATCAGATGGAAACAACTATGTTATGAAAGGAACCTGCTCGCTTTCTGCCAAGCTGTGATTTGGAAGTTCCTATCAGGTAACCTTCTTTATATGGATCTCCTTTCCAGTTTTCAGTAGCATCATTTTCTCCTCTGTCTCATCAAGTCTAGAGTAGTAATCACTTCTTATTGTCGTTAGTCTCAGGAAACTTCACCGTCCCTTGTTAGTTCCCTTTACCCTGTTCACATCTTTGTAAATACTGCCTTCAGCAATATCTCTTCAGTTGCCCTTTGAGTGTGCCATGTGCTTCCTATTAGAACCCTGACAAATACAGAGATGCTAAGTACATATTCACAACCCCATACCTCTGAATACACGCTTTTCAATATGCTCCGTTTCATTTATTTGATTCAGGAATAACCAACCCCAAATGCAGTACAGATCCAAATCAACTTCCTTAGCAGAAATCTCTTTCTCTGCCCAAACCTGAATTATCCTTCATTAAACAATCGCTAAATACAATAAACTTCATAAAGTCCTACTTTCATATTTGCAAGTGTCTTACAACTCGTTGAAATTAAGAAAGAAGAAACAAGAAATGTGTCTTGGAGATTTAACAGGAAGCTTTTCTGTGTGAATTGCTTGACTCCTCTAAGGTTGAAATCAGCTCTCCTTCATCTTTGGGAGTTACAGTTCTGCTTTCATGAATCTATGGATCAGGCCAATGGCAACCAGTAGTTACATAACCCCTGCACAAACGTCTAAAAACAACTTCTGATAATAGAAACACTGGAGGCATGACAAACGAATCTGACAGGTTTTTGTTTGTTTATAAATGGTGCAATGTGTTGATAAAGATATGAGGAAATAGATACACTCATTCAAATTGGTGAGAGTTCATACTGATAAATCCTTTCAGGAAAGTGATTTGAAAATAAGCTTTAGCATTCAAAATGAGTAAAATATTTGACACATTTGATCAAATAATAATGAGAGACTTAATGAAGAAATAATGAGAGACTTAAAGATGTATATACAAGGATATCCTTACAGAATTATTAATTATCATAATATTAATGTTAAAATAAGGAAATCAATAGAGTAGTATATTATAATCAGTATAATTGGGCACTAAAAGTGAAAGTATTAGTTACTCAATCATGTCCAACTCTTTGTAACCCCATGGACTGTAGCCCACCAGGTTCCTCTGTCCATGGAATTCTCCTGGCAAGAATACGGGAGAGGGTAGCCATTCCCTTTTCCGGGGGATCTTTCTGACCCAGAGATTAAAAGAGGGTCTCCTGCACTGCAGGCAGATTCTTTACCATCTGAGCCACCTTGGAAGCACCAATTAGGCACTATGTAGTCATTAAAAAGTATATTTTCAAATAATATTTAATTTTATAAAAATGTTCATAAGCATTTGTTAAATATATAGAAATGTGTTGTTCAGTCTCTCAGTCATGTCCGACTCTATACAACCCCATGGACTGCAGCAGGCCAAGCTTCCCTGTCCTTCACTATCTCCCACAGCTGGCTCAAACTCGTGTCCATTGGGACGGTGATGCCATCCAACCATCTCATCCTCTGTCATCCCCTTCTCCTCCTGCCTTCAATCTTTCCAAGCATTAGGGTCATTTCTAATGAGTAGGCTTTTCGCATGAGGTGGCCAAAGTATTGGAGTTTCAGCTTCAGCATCAGTCCTTCCAATAAATATTCAGGATTGATTTCCTTTAGAATTAAATAGTTTGATCTCCTTGCATTCCAAGGGACTCTCAAGAGTCTTCTCCAACATAGTTCAAAGGCATCAGTTCTTCAGCACTTAGCCTTTTTTATGGTCCACCTCTCACATCCATATATGACTACTGGAGAAACCATAGCTTTGACTGTACAGACCTTTGTTGGCAAAGTAATGTCTCTGATTTTTAATATGCTGTCTAGGTTGGTCATAGCTTTTCTTCAAAGGAGCAAACGTCCTTTAATTTCACTCCAGTACTCTTGCCTAGAAAATCCCATGGACTGAGGAGCCTGGTGGGCTGCAGTCCATGGGGTTGCTACTAGTCGGACACAACTGAGTGACTTCACTTTTCACTTTCATGCATTGGAGAAGGAAATGGCAACCCACTCCAGTGTTCTTGCCTGGAGAATCCCAGGGATGGCAGAGCCTGGTGGGTCGCACAGAGTCGTACAAGACTGAAGCGACTTAGCAGCAGCAGCAGCAGCATACTTAGCAAAATTAGAGAAAAACAAATACTGTATATTATCACTTATATCTGAAACCTAAAAAATAAAACAAACAAATGTTCCCATTTGATCTTCGTAACCTTGTTTAACTCTTTAAATCCAATTCTCTTGACTCCATCTCATGTGTTACTAATGTCAGTATTTTTAATTTTTACTTTTACATTACTCAAGATAGTCACGACAGGGTATTGATGCTTTATAGAATAAATGGTTGTTAAATTTACTCATGTTTGCTAATTTCTTAGGCTTCCCTGATAGCTCAGTTGGTAAAGTATCCACCTGCAATGCAGGAGATGCTAGTTCGATTCCTGGATCAGGAAGATCCACTGAAGAAGGGATAGGGTACCTACTTCAGTATTCTTGGGCTTCTGTTGTGGCTCAGCTAATAAAGAATCTGCCTGCATTGCAGGAGACCTGGGTTCAATCCTTGGGTTGAGAAGATCCCCTGGAGAAGGGAATGGCTACCCACTCTAGTATTCTGGCCTGGAGAATTCCATGCACTGTATAGTTGCAAAAGTCAGACACAATTGAGTGACTTTCAATTCAACTAATATCTTATTTGCCAGCTCTTGCACCTCACTCCCTTTTTCTGAATTCAGTGCTGTTCATTGTTTTAACCCTTACTTTGAAGATTTTAGGACTTCCCTGTAACTCAAATGGTAAAGAATCTGCCTGTGATGCAGGAGACCAGGGTTTGATCCCTGGGTCAAAAAAATCCTCTGGAGAAGGCAATGGCAATACACTCCAGTATTCTTGCTTGGAGAATTCCATGGACAGAGAAGCCTGGTGGGCTACAGTTCGTGGGGTCACAAAGAGCTGGACATGACTGAGTGACTAACAAACACACACACACTCATTGAAGCCTTTATTCTACTTTCTTCTGACTTCTATTGTTGCTATTGAGAATTTTGCTGTCAGGCTAATTGTCATTCCTTACAGATAAACTGTCCTTTCTTTCTGCTGCCTTTTAAGATCTTCTCTTTGTCCTTGGTGTTCTATAGCTTCATTGTGATGAAACTAAGTATAGATTTATTTCTATTTTTCCTGTTAAGGATACACTGTACTTCCAGAATGTGGATTCAAGTCTTTCATCAATGTTGAAAAATTCAGAGGTACCATTTCCTTGAATTTTGCTTCTCTCCCCATCTATTTTTTCTTTGGAGATGCTAATTATTCCCTGGTGGCTCAGAGGTTAAAGCATCTGCCTGCAATGTGGGAGACCTGGGTTCGATCCCTGGGTCGGGAAGATTCCCTGGAGAAGGAAATGGCAACCCACTCCAGTATTCTAGCCTGGAGAATCCCATGGAAGAAGTCTGGTAGGCTGCAGTCCATGGGGTCACAAAGAGTTGGACATGACTGAGCGACTTCACTTACTCACTTACTTACTTACCTACTTGCATAGTTTCTTATTATTCTTTAATATTTTTAGTTCTTTCTCCTATTTCTGTAATGATTTTAAATACTAATTTTATTGACTATCATATTGTGCTATTTTGTGATGTGCTTGGGATTCTAATTTTGCATTTTGTTGTATTTTCACTTTTCATTCATGGTGATATTTCTTTTTCAATTAATTTTGAGTTGTGAGCTCTTCTGCAACAGGACTTTGTACATGAAAATCTTTTGCAACCTGGTTTTATCACTAAAATCAGTTTTATCTGAAACCAATTATCTGCTAAATCTTTGGCTTGCAGGCTCCTAAACCATGCAGGAAAATAAAATATGAAGGATACCATCCACTGTTACAAATTTTCAGGAGAGATTTTTTTCATCACCCAGATTCCAAATAATGATAGGCTTCCTTGTTATTTTTCTGTATTATTGCATATAATTTTTTCTACTGCACATTTTGTGGGCTTCCCTGGTGGCTCAGAGGTTAAAGCGTCTGCCTCCAATGCGGGAAACCCGGGTTCGATCCCTGAGTCGGGAAGATCCCCTGGAGAAGGAAATGGCAACCCACTCCAGTATTCTTGCCTGGAGAATCCCATGGACAGAAGAGCTTGGTCGGCTACAGTCCACGGGGTCACAAAGAGTCAGACACGACTGAGTGACTTCACTTTTCACTGCACATTTTCACTGATGTTGTAACCCTCATGTTCTTGTGTTTTTTGTTTTCTTTTGTTTTTTCTTGTGAGAGGCACTTTTCACTGACCCAAGGATTTACCTTTTGTCCCCTAACCATAACCCTAACCCTATAACCCAAGCCTTTAGACCACTGAGTGTGATACTCCACCCACTACCTCTAGGGTATCTGTATCATCAAATATATTACCTCATTGATTTTCCCTCTTTGTTTCCCAATCCTACCAATATTCTTTACTTTACTGATAGCTTAGTAATGTACTTAATAGAACGCTTGTTATAATTTATCTAATATTTCCAGAACCCTCCTGGAGGGTTCTCATGATATTTAGTTTACATTAAGTCTCTCAATATTATTAAAGTACTTTTAAAATAACATTTTCAAAATTTATTTTTTAGAAAAAGGGGTACATGGAAGCACAAAGGAAATTTTTAAATAATAATTAAATGCAAAATCTTCTCTAATGAAGATATAAAACCTGGAATCTGTAAAGGAAATATTTGATAAATTTGGCTACATAAAAATCTTCTGCATGACAAAAAATTAGTTTAAAAATAGACAACAAATGACAAGCTAAGAACAAGTATTAGCTATATATTTGTTAGGAAAAGGCTAATTTCTCTCAAAGAACTATTAAAATTCAATAAGAAAAAGACATAAATAGAAAATGAAAAGTTCACAAAATGAAAAATGAAAATCACCAATAAACATACAGATACATATTTAACCTCACTTATAATTGAATAATTAAAAATAAAACAGTAAAATACCATTATTTACACATTGTATCAACAAAGATGAAGATAATATCAACATTTTTTAAAGCTACACAAGGGTCTATATATGTGCATAAATATATCTGCATATAAAGTTTCTGGAAAGATATATAAAAAACTTAAGTGACTACTGACTGCTACAGAGTAAGTAGCGTTGGGGAAGGAAGAGGATTTTATATTTCAACTTTTGTTCTTTCTTTACAGCTTGAATTTTTACATGAATAGAAATCATTTTTTCAACAACAAAAGGAAAAAAAATACTAGATAGTAATAGGAACAATAATAAATGCCAAAATGAATAGGGCTCCATGGCCATAAACACAGGGAATCAGAGAGGAGAGGAGGAGGGAAAACTAGGACCCAAGCAAGCACTGAGCTATTATAGTTTCTGGTTGCTTCAAGAGACACAAGCCCACATAGAGATGAGGGACAAGGTGACTGTAAGCTCTTCAACGGGGACAAGTGAGGCTTATTTCTATGCTGAGAGTGTTATATTACATTCTGCACTGTAATACTCGGCGTTAATTTGACAATTTTCATTTTCATGCACATTAATTGTAATTGCATTCTAACTTTCAATCCTTTTTTGAGGAATACAGGTGGCAGCCATTATCATTAGCTATTTACCAAGTATACAGACATATATAAAACTGTATTAATATAAAAAAAGAAGAAAATAGACATATGCTAGCAAGAATTATAGTTTGAGAAATTCAAAAGTGCTTGAATCTCTTTCTCTTCCACCTTAACTTGCAAACCCTTAGTCTAAGATCCAAATGTTCAAGCTCCCCTCAGATATTGCCCTTCCATTTTGATAAAGCATATAGTGCACAGAAGGGGAAAGTTCTGTCATTAGACTGGATCTGAATCCTAACTCTACCACTTCCTAGCTGTGTGAACTTGAGCAAGTTGCTTAAGTTCTCTGAATCCTAGCCAGTTTCCTCCTTTACAAAACAGAGACCATAAAAGTACCTACAGGTGTTGTTGGGAGAATTAAATGAGGTGATAAGCATGTAAAACACTAAGTGAAGTGGCTGGCACATGGCAAATAATCCATAAATATTAGCTATGATTATTGTGAATAATTAATCAACTGTATATTGAGGTCCCAGAACCATACTACGATGATGTGAGGGATAGTCTAACATCTTATAATGTTGCTGAGTGATAGAGCATGTAAATTCCAAGACGAAGCTATTGAAACCTTATATTGCTCACTGCCAGTACCCCAGAGCAGCCTTACATTCAAAGTTTAAAGGTTCAGCAGTTAAGCCCCAAAGAACAAAACTTTTCTTGTCAATAGTGGGTCCAACTAAAGCAACATTTCCAAAATGTAGTGGGAGGTACTTTCATGGTCATGGAAATAAAAGGAAATTCAGTGAGTGGGGAAAACCAGACTTCAGTGGGGTTGAATAGTCCAAATCCACAACACTGATTATTCTCAAGGTACATGATCTGAAATAAGTCACTAATTGAACCTTAACAGCTTTATATAGCTAAACCTAGAACTCTTTGATTACATTGGTTTTGTATGAACTGGCTGACGAGCCAGTCAGCCAGAAACTATCAGCAGAGGACAGACCACCCTTTCCACAAGTGTTTCCTAGAAAGAACAATATATCAATCAAGTGGTTTACAAATGAAAGACAACTGTATCTGATGATGCCAGAGGTGGGTGGGAGTTGATGATAATAACAACTGACTGGTAATGAATCTCAGAAGTGCTCTTATGCATTATAAATAACAAAATTGGGGCTAGTCAAAAACTCATAGAAGTACAAAATATTAGAGCTCTAAAGGACATTAAGTCCTTCAAAGCCTGATATATGGTGGGCATCAAAATTACTTGTGGATATGTAAAGAATCTGCCTGCAATGTGGGAGACCCAGGTTCGATCCTTGGGTTGCGAAGATTCCCTGGATAAGGGGATGACTACCACTCCAGTATTCTTGCCTGGAGAATTCCATGGACAGAGGAGCCTGGTGAGCTACAGGCCATGGGATCACAAAGAGTTGGACACAACTAAACAACTAACACTCTTCATGTATTTGTTAAAATGCAGGATCCTTGGCTCATTTGAATTCTGACATTTTCATATTTATCAATGTTCCTATGCAATTTTTATGCAGCCTAAAGTATAAGAGGACTTCCCAGGTGGTGCTAATAGTAAAGAACCCACCTGCCAATGCAGGAGACAGACATGAGAAGTAACTTCTCTTCCTGGGCCCAGAAGATCTCCTGAAGGAGGGCACAGCAACCCACTCAGTATTCATTCTTGGAGAATCCCATGGACAGAGGAGCCTGGCAGATTATGGTCCACGGGGTCGCAAAGAGCCAGACATAGCTGAAATGACTTAGCTTGCACGCACACAAAGTATGAGGGTCATTTTTTAAAATTAGTTTATTTATTTTAATTGTAGGCTAACTTCTTTACAATATTGTGGTGATTTTTGCCATACATTGACATGAATCAGCCACAGGTGTACATGTGGCCCCCATCCCGAAACCCCCTCCCACCTCCCTCCCCATCCCATCCCTCTGGGTTGTCCCAGTGCACCAGCTTTGAGTGTCCTTTTTCATGCATTGAACTTCGACTGGTGATCTATGTATGGTAATAGATATGTTTCAATGCTCTTCTCTCAAATCATCCTATTCTCTCATTCTCCCACAGAGTCCAAGTCTGCTCTTTATATCTGTGTCTCTTTTGCTGTCTTGCATAAAGGCTCATTGTTACCATCTTTCTAAATTCCATATATATGCATTAATATGCTGTATTGGTGTTTTTCTTTCTGACTTACTTCACTCTGTATAATAGGCCTCCAATTTCATTCACCTCATTAGAACAGACTCAAATGTGTTATTTTTCATAACTGAGTAATATTCCATTGTGTATATGTACCACACGTTTCTTATCCATTTGTCTGCCGATGGACATCTAGGTTGCTTCCATGTCCTGGCTATTGTAAACAGTGCTGTGATGAACACTGGGGTACACGTGTCCTTTCAGTTCCGGGTTCCTCGGTGTGTATGCCCAGCAGCAGGATTGCTGGGCCGTATGGCAGTTCTATTTCCAGTTTTTTAAGGACTCTCCACACTGTTCTCCATAGTGTCTGTACTAGTTTGCATTCCCATCAACAGTGTAAGAGGGTTCCCTTTTCTCCACACTGAGGGTCATGTCTTTAGAGACCATTATTTTATTTTACAAAAGATGATCTTTAGCTGTGTTGAGAGTTTACCTGCCATAGAATAACCAAGAAGCATGCTTCTTGGAAACAGCATAATGAAAGTGCATTAGCATAAAATTAGGCAGCATGTGTGCTTGCTCAGGTGCTTCAGTCAAGTCCAACTTTTTGCAACTCTATGAACTGTAGCCCACAAGGCTCCTCTGTCCATGGGATTCTCCAAGCAAGATTACTAGAGTGGGTGGTTGTGCCCTCCTCCAGAGGATCTTCCTGACCCAAGACTCAAACCCATGCCTTCTGCTTTGCAGGCAGATTCTTTACCCACTGAGCCATCTGGGAAGCCCTAAAATCAGACAGAGGTATGTTCAAATTATACTTGTGCTACTTATAGTTCAGTCTTAAACAAAATACTTAATCTTGTGACCCTCTGTTTTTCTGATAAGATGAAAAGATTTACTTCTTAAAGTTGTTTCAAGGACTGAATAATATCCCATGCCTAAGCACACAGAACATAGTAGATGTTCAGTAAGTGTGCTTTCTTTAATGCCACGCTGGCCAAGGAGATTTGAAATAAAAGGAAGTTAGTATAGACTTAGTGTTCCCTGTGTGTTGGTAGTTTACATACATGTAAACTCCACAGGCTTCCTTGGTGGGTCAGAGGGTAAGGAATCTCCCTGCAATGTGGGAGAGTTGGGTTCAGTCCCTGGGTTGCGAAGATCCTCTGGAGGAGGGCATGGCAACCCACTCCAGTATTTTTGCCTGGAGAATCCCATGGACAGAGGAGCCTGGCGGGCTACAGTCCATGGAGTCACAACGAGACAAAGCTAAGAGACTAAGCACAGCACAGCACAAACTCCACAACCACAGGGAACTTTTTCTGTTTTTATAACTGATGTATTTTGTTCACTGATACCTAAGACAGGATCTTGAACAAGGTAAGTATGAAATAATAATGTATAAAATAAATATTATTGTCCATTCTCTGGATCTCACACTACTCTTGACGATCAAATGGAAGGAGGGGTGGAGTAAGGTTAGGGTAAAGTTCAGGAATGAGCCAAAAGAGAAAGCTGTTGTACATATTATCTGTAACAAATATGAAGTTTGTATACGTGTGCGTTCTATATAACTGTTTTAACACTTGGACTAACAACTGCTAAGTCGCTTCAGTCGTGTCCAACTCTGTGGACTAACAACATAAGTCCATAAACAGTTAGTGTCAAGTGTGGAAAAGACATGAGTGCTATGTAAGACCTAGTGCAGAAAATGAGAATAGGCCTTGATCTAAAAACACAAATCATGTTCCATATTCAGGCAATAGAATTCAGATGAACAGAACTTGGAAAGCTATCTTGGATGTTATTTAACCTCCCACCTCCAATATAGGAATTCTCTCTACCATATCCCTAACAGTTTACCATCTGACCCCTATTTCAACACTCTCATGGAAATGAAGGTCATTACCTGGCTAGTTAGTCCATCCTTTCTAAGCACCCCTGATTTTGACCCGGTACCCATGTTAAACCAAAGTCTGCCTCTTAATAACTTCTGCCCATTAGTCCTAGATTGTCCTCTGAAGCTCCAGAGAGTATCTACTCACTTTCCCACATGACAACTCTTCACATTTTAGAAGGCAGCTCTTCAGTCCTCTGAAGTCAGGCTGAAGTGAGGAATACATTCCTTCCTTGCCCTCATATACAACATGCCCAGGGCCAGTGGTCTCAGGAACATCCCCAGTGTCAGTGGAGCCCACCCAAAGGTGGAAGCATTTCTGAAAAAAAAATAGAAATGTAAGTGAGCCTGGTGAGATAATCACTGCTAAAGACAGCAACTTGCTGTGTGGCCTCCAACCCACCAAAGCAAGCAGCCAACACAAATGTGTTCAAGTGAGAAACTGGGAAAATGGATCCATTTTCTCTTCAGCAATTGTTCTTCCTGAAATTGAACAATTTCTCACACTGTTCTGCATTACACACTAATTATTCTCTGGTGCAAGGTCAGTGGAGGCTCCTTAACTCAAGTCCCAAAGAGAATAAGGCCCTCCCTCTCACCCCCTCATTTCTACTGTCCTAGGTCAGGGTTTATTTGTCCTTGGAATCTAGGGGAAAACTGGAGTGCCCGCAGAATGGATGAGCCTGACACATGTGTTTTCACAAAATGACAAAGGGAGTGATTGCACTTGCAGAATTTCACAGCAAATTCGAAAGAATGTTGAGGATTTGAAGAATTTTATAAGAAATATGAGCATTGTCAAAAGTAGTAGAATTTCTGTGAAATTCTCTAAAATTCAGCCACACTCATCTCACAAGGAAATTGGTCATAACCTAATGGAACAGATTTTAATTTCATACTCTGTCTATGCAGCTTTCATTTATAGTTTAACAGTTTTAGTGAAGAGTTCATACCACACACTTTTGCTGAGCAGATTCATGTTTCCTAGATAATTTCAGGCACTTTCTCTCCACAGACTAGCTGTTGCCTACATTTCCAATGGTAACCTCAATTCCATCTTTTACAGATCAGTTTATTGGCCATGTTTCAATAAAACTCAGTGTTTCTTTACATTTCTCTCTTAGCGACTTCTCTGCCAGAAATGTCTCATTCCCTTGCCTCCATTCCTTCACATATCAAAATTCTGTTTTTTTCAAGGCCCATTACAAACTATTCTTTTTCCATGAACCTTCCATAATTCTCCCATCCTAGCCCCCTTCTCTGAATTCTCAGTTTACCTAAACAAAGCATGTTTTAGTCTTAGTGACAGAGGGGCAAGATGATGCTAGAATTCAAGGGGGAAAAAATCAAAGGTGCAAAGCCAAGCAAACTGCTGCGGCAAGTTGAAAAGGCTACAGTCGGGTTAATAAAATTTATTTATTCAATAAATGCCTATTGAGTACTCACTACGTGTCTGGTACCCCAAGAGGCCAATACTTACATTACAGAAATAAAGGAGAGAGATGATACTTAAGAGAGGCAGATATTTATCAATTCACCACACAAACATAGATCACACAGGATCTTTTGCTTGAGCAACTAGATGAATGGTGGTGCCATTTACTGAGATGAGGAAAACTGAGAGAGGTATAGGTCAGGGTGAAGTGCTAGGGACTCAAGAGTTCAATTTCAGTTCCTATAAAGTTGGAGTGACCTGTGCAACATCCAGATGGAGATGTCAAGTAAACATTGGATATACAAGTCAGGGACTCAGAAGAGAGGCTCACACTAGAAATGAGAGGAAGTGATGAAACTCAACAACCAGGAAGTCAAGAGCCAGTTGAAAGCAAGTGAAAAGTGGCCAGCCTATCACCGTTTCTGTACATGTTGAGCATCTCAAAAGATATTCCTTTTCTATATTGGTGACAGGCTTTGCAGAGTAAAGAGAAGACTCTTAAAGGGCCAAGTCACACTTGTGGTACTGATCATATTCACCTTTTCTTATAGTTATATATGGACTTGTCTTATAACTCCTATTAGTCCCTGATGGGAGTAGAAAGAGGAGGCCAAATAAGTAACATTCCTTTGGATTGTGAGTCAATCACCTGCTAGACAATAAATTCAGACTAATGAAAATCAAAATATCACCTTTCTTATAAAGCCTAGAGTCAAGGACATAACTTGAGTGTTCTTCCTAATATCTGAACCCCAGAGTTACCCCCATCCCGAGTGACGCTGGAAGTTAGAAGTCCTTCTCATCTAAGGACCTGCAGCTACGCAACTTCAGGCACGTAGGAGCAGCAGGATGTACCTCAAAGACACACGTCACAGGGATCTCAAACAAAGCAGGAGGACTCAGCTGAGCTACACCTGCCCAGCACCTTCTCGGAAACTCACCAATCAGAGCAGTAATGTCTTCTCCGCAGGAGAGGAGGGGATGAGGGGGCAGAGAGAGGCCAGAATGTTCTGCTAATGAGATGTCACTCCATATGGAAGGAAACATCAGGACTGGGGAAGTGAACCTCCTTAACAGATTTGAAGCTCCTGGGGGAAGGCAGATCTGGAGCTTTTTACCTCCGTGTATTCCCCAAAGCACCCTGCAGAGTGCCATGCTACAACAGATGCCAAATAACTACTTACTGCATAAAAGAATGGTGCCAGAAGCTCTGTGTGTGTGTGGTATGGGCTTCCTTCATTCAAACCTCAGCTTAAAATTTTCCTCCTCGGGGAAGACTTTTCTTTCTCTATTTTTTCTTAAATTGAAGTGTAGTTTATTTACAATGTTGTGTTAATTCTAAGTGTACAACAAAGTGATTCAGTTACACATATATATGTATATTTTCTGTTTCAGATTCCTTTCCTTTATAGGTCATTACGAGATATTGAATGTATTTCCCTGTGCTATAGAGTAGGTCCTTGTAGTTTACCTATTTTATATTAATCTGTGTATCTGTCAGGGCTTCTTAGATGTCTTAATGGGTAAAGAATCTGCCTACAAAGCAGGAGATGTAAGAGACGTGGGTTCAATCCCTGGGTGGGGAAGATCCCCTGGAGGAGGGTATGGCAACCCGCTCCAGTATTCTTGCCTGGAGAATCCCCATGGACAGAGGAGCCTGATGGGCTACAGTCCATGGGGTCACAAAGAGTCAGACACGACTGAAGCAACTAAGCATTCACTCATGTATATCTGTTAATCCCAAACTCCTAATTTATCTCTCTTCCCCATCCCCTGTCCCACCACTGTCCCCTATGGTAACGGTGAGTTTGTTTTCTATCAAGCTTTTTCTTTTTAAGCCTCCTTCACTGTGATCACCTCTTCATTCTGGATTTCCACAGCCCATTCCTATTCTAGCTGATCATTTGAATTTGCACTCATTTGTATGATAATTTGCAAATATAAGTCATTTGCTACCGAAAAATTCCTCCTTTCCTCAGCTGGATAGCAAGCTCCTTTTAATCATGTGTTCTGTCCTTCCCTGTGCCTAGAGGAGTGGTGGGCTCCGACAGGGCCAGTACTGGCATTGCTAATTGTTGAGGTTGTCAATCTCCCATGAGAAGGAGAATGCAGTAACCTCTGAGACACAGAAGTCTCTGCTGCAGCTCTGACTTCAGTACTGGGTGCATTCCTCCCTGCCTTTCTATCCTATGCTCTCAGAACAAGATTCCTTGCCTACTGCCTTTTTCTATCTATCACAAATTCAATTCAGTCACTCAGTCATGTCCGACTCTTTGTAACCCCATGGATTGCAGCACGCCAGGCCTCCCTGTCCATCACTATCACAAAGGAGTGCCTAAAGAATGACAGGCTCCCAATAGATGAAGTTTCTTCCTACCCTTTTGCACTGAATGAACACTCCACAGTAACAGGGTTTTGAAGGAGATGACAAAAAGAAGCCCCCAAATGAAAGCTGATGACATGGAGATTTCTCTGCATGAGGTTGGTCTCACCCTAATTTCTCTGTGAGCTGAGTTATGAGCCATCACAGGTCACACAAACTGATAATGCATTTGATAGGGCATTCGAAATAGCAGATAGGAAAAATTCTAGAAATAAGCTTTCACCCTAATGGAATTCATAGACAGAACTAACCCAGCAGATGTTAATGGAAATGCCAGTTCTGAAACTGAGGATCTTAAGTTTCTAGTGCCATCTTGACCTCGTTCACTGCAGAATGATTTGACTTATACAAGTGGTAAAATATAAATTAACTGCACAAGGGAGGCAGAGCTTCAAGATGAATTAAAAATGAAAATATTTAGTGGGATCAAAGTTCATGTCTTAGCACGTCTGTGCATCATTCTATCAGCATGTGATATGTATGTGTGCTAAGTAGGGAAAGTGTACATGATCAGGAGTAGACTATTTGTATATGATGGAGGTTAATTAGCCTGATCTAGAAATATATAAAATATCAGACCTGAGAAGCCCTGATTCAAAGTCCTTATTCTATAAATCAGGAAAGTAAATCAAGAGAGGGAGTAAATTAGGCCTCAAAGTGGGCTTCTGATTCCTAGTATGTATCTGTCTTCTCACTATAGGATAGGGATTACTGTAGGGTAGGCTACTTAATGGCAGTTCTCAACTTATTTGTCCTTTTAATTGTATAAACAATAGTAATAATATCTTTTTGGCCATCTTACTTCCATGTAACTCCAGAAGCACTATTCATATTATTATATGTTGCTGCTGCTGCTAAGTTGCTTCAGTCGTGTCCGACTCTGTGCGACCCCATAGATGGCAGCCCACCAGGCTCCCCCGTCCCTGGGATTCTCCAGGCAAGAACACTGGAGTGGGTTGCCATTTCCTTCTCCAATTCATGAAAGGGAAAAATGAAAGTGAAGTCGCTCAGTCGTGCCCGACTCTTAGCGACACCATGGACTGCAGCCCACGGACTGCAGCCAACCAGGCTCTTCCATCCATGGGATTTTCCAGGCAAGAGTACTGGAGTGGGGTGCCATTGCCTTCTCCATTATTATATGTTATGACTCTGTAAATTAAACACCAAATCTCACCTTGCATATGTCACCACTGACTATGCTGACATTGGACTAAAGTCCAATGACTAAAGGATTTTTACAAATTCACAGAGGTGATTATAAACCCCAGTATTCCACCTTTACTCCCTGGACTACTTAGAAAATTGGACTTTAGAATAAAAATGAACTCATCTCTACTGCTTCCTTGATATGCCATATGTTTTCTTCACAGTATACCTTGCCTCATGCTATTCTTTTGCCTGGAGCATCTTCTTACCAGCCTAGTCATCCTCATCACAGTTTGTCAAAATTCTATCTTTCCTGGTACATACAAAGTATTACCTCCTTTATGCAGCCTTCTTTACACCCAGGCTCTCAAGCAAAATATCTTCTTTTCTTTGAAGCTACAGAGTCCTCAGTTTATTCTGCCCCCAAATACATGTTGCGCTCTCTCTTAATGATAGTTATGTTTTTTAATGGCAAACACTGATGCCTACTCAATAACTATTTCCTCTACTTTCTTGCCAAAAGAAACCTGTATTAGAGGAGCAATGTGCCTAGCACCATAGAGTAAATTCTAATTTAGCAAAGCCAAATATGATTATTCCACTGTCCTTTGCCATATAATCTTCTAGCTTTGCTTCTCTCACAGCTAGCCATGTCCACATGAAAAAAAAAAATTACGACAAATTAGACTGTCAAGAACAGGGAAAGATCTGAGATTTTACCCTATTTACAAACAAACAAGTTAATCTGCCACAGTGTTACGAATTCTGGCAGAAGACTCCCAGCTCCTGAGCCAGAGACAAGGACTGTATCACTCACAACAGTATTAATGATCAGAAGTGAAATGAAGTGAAGTCACTCAGTCGTATCCGACTCGAGACCCCATGGACAGTAGCTTACAAGGCTCCTCTGTCCATGGAATTTTCCAGGCAAGAGTACTGGAGTGGGTTGCCATTTCCTTCTCCAGGGGATCTTCCCAACCCAGGGATGCAGACACTTTACTGTCTGAGCCACCAGGGAAGCCGTTAATGATGAGAGTGTAGCTATTTTTTAAAACTTATTCTCCAATCCCCAATTTCCACAGGATGATAAAAAGAGAGCTGCACAACGACTGTAGACTCAGTGTCTTAGGTTACTGAAGAACTTTGAAGCACAAATCATTTGTAATGGGCAGTAACCAGGCCTGCCTTTGCCCTGAAAAGAATATTATCTCTATCTCCCAAGGTGATTTACTATACAAACATCCTTGAAAATAGTCCAGAACAAAAGTAGTCAGTGTCTCTGCTCATAAGACATGTTGAAATGCAAATGACAATTGGAGACTCATCTTCCAACAGAGATATAATTAGAAATAAAAATGTTAAATTCATGGCTGCACTAGGTCTTTGTTGCTGCGCCCGAGTTTTCTCTAGTTGTGGTAAGGGAGGACTACTCTCTAGCTGTGGTAAGGGAGGACTACTCTCCAGCTGTGGTAAGGGAGGACTACTCTCCAGCTGTGGTAAGGGAGGACTACTCTCTAGTTGTGGTAAGGGAGGACTACTCTCTAGTTGTGGTAAGGGAGGATTACTCTCTAGTTGCAATGCATGGGCTTTTCATTGCAGTGGCTTCTCTTCTTGCAGAGCACAGGCTTTAGGCTTGTGGGCTCAGTAGGGGTCACAGATCTAGTTTGCCCCACAGCAAGTGGAACCGTTCCAGACCAGGGATAGAACCTATGTCCCCTGCATTAACAGTCAGATTTGTAACCACCAGACCACCAGTTAAGTCTTCATAAGTAGAAATTTGATGTAGATGTTTTGCAAAAGATTTTTCTCCATAATAAGAAAAAAACTTTGCAAGAAATTAGAACTCCTTCCATTTCTTCCTGCCTAGAGCACTTGCATATGAGGACATGCAACACTTCTGCAGCCATCTTGAAATTCTGAGAAGAGGCTGAAAGAATTCCAGGGATGGCTACCCAGAGCCCATGAATCATCTTGCTCAAAAATATCCCTGAAGTCACCCCCTTCCATAGAGTAACCTTAGAGCTTAAACCACAGTCAGTAAAGATGTCTATATCTTCAGGCAAAAGTGCCCAACCTGAAACATTTTTTCATAGTTCTTACCATTCACCTACTTTCTGAAAGTAAGAACTATGTCAAATATAATAATTAAGATAGACACAGGTTTGAATTATTAGTCTTCTTTTGACTAGCTGTTTGTGTTAGATTGTTACCTAAACTCTCTAAGCCTTAGCTTTCATGTTTTAAAATGAATAGAATAATGTAACCCACCTCAGAGAGTATCATGAAGATTAAACAAAATTATAAATATCAAGAACTTAGCCTAATGTCCAGTATATAATAAACATCCAATAAAGGATAGCCATCAGTATTTTTTCCTCCTATATAAGGCCTTATGGCAAAGCCATTTACAGAGTCAGATGAATGTGTAAAATGAATTGTGCAGGGTCACATAGCTTGAGATTTAAATATAACTACTTATCAACTCTCTATGAGCTAACCAGGAATAGGAAGAACACAGCTAAATAGTACCTTTGGATAATCTCTCAAATTCATTTTTGTCAGTATTTTCGATTCCTACCCCAAGCCCCACTGACTATTTTTTTGTATAAGATTTTCCCAGTATAATAGTAGAGCATGTTCAGTGAACAAAACTGGGGAAAAAATGCAAAAAAAAAAAAATTTTGGAAGAAAATCCTTTATAGCACCACCACCCAAATTTAACAATTGTTACCATTCAGTTGTATTTCCTTCCATATTTTTTACTGTGCATTTATATGCATATTTTAAAATATAGTTGTGCTCATTCTAAATAAGTGTTTGTGTTTTTTCTCCAGTTAACGACAACATAAGTATTTTGCCATATTATTAAAAACTCCTTGTGAGCACATATTTTAATGGCTGCCTAATAGCACTCATGTAAATATGCCAAAATGTACTTAAACATATTCCCACATTTTCACACATTTTGGTTGTATCATATATTTGGCTAAAATAAATAAGTCACAATGAGTATATCTATGCTTAAAACTTTACCTACTTAATATCATTTACTTAGGTTATATAGATTCCCAGGAGTCAAATGGTTTCATCAAAAGTATCATTTCAGTTCAGTTCAGCTGCTCAGTCATATCCGACTCTTTGCAACCCCTTGGAATGCAGCAATTCAGGCCTCTGTGTCCATCACCAACTCCCAGAGTTTACCCAAACTCATGTCCATTGAGTCGGTGATGCCTTCTAGCCATCTCATCCTCTGTCATCCCCTTCTCCTCCTGCCTTCAATCTTTCCCAGCATCAGTGTCTTTTCAAATGAGTCAGTTCTTCACATCAGGTGTCCAAAGTATTGGAGTTTCAGCTTCAGCATCAGTTCTTCCAATGAATATTCAGGACTGATTTCCTTTAGGATGGACTGGTTGGATCTCCTTGCAGTCCAAGGGACTCTCAAAAGTCTTCTCTAATACCACAGTTAAAAAGCATCAATTCTTTGGCGCTCAGCTTTCTTTATAGTTCAACTCTCACATTCATACATGACTACTGGAAAAACCAAAGCTTTGACTAGATGGACCTTTGTTGGCAAAGTAATGTCTCCACTTTTTAATTTGCTGTCTAGGGGTTGATCATACTTTTCTTCCAAGGATCAAGGTCTTTTAATTTCATGGCTGTAGTCACCATCAGCAGTGATTTTTGGAGCCCCCTCAAAATAAAGTCTGCCACTGTTTCAACTGTTTCCCTGTCTATTTGCCATGAAGTGATGGGACTGGATGCCATGATCTTAGTTTTCTGAATGTTGAGTTTTAAGCCAAATTTTTTACTCTCCTCTTTCACTTTCATCAAGAGGCTCTTTAGTTCTTCTTCACTTTCTGCCATGAGGGTGGTGTCATCCGCATATCTGAAGTTGTTGCTATTTCTCCTGACAATCTTGATTCCAGCTTGTGCTTCACCCAGCCCAGTGTTTCTCACGATGTACTCTACATATAAGTTAAATAAGCCGGGTGACAATATACAGCCTTGATGTACTCCTTTTCCTATTTGGAACCAGTCTGTTGTTCCATGTCCAGTTCTGTTACTCTCTGACCTGCATACAGGTTTCTCAAAAGGCAGGTCAGGTGGTCTGGTATTCTCATCTCTTTAAGTATTTTCCAGAGTTTGC
This sequence comes from Capra ibex, assembly GCA_006410555.1. Taxonomy (NCBI): domain Eukaryota; kingdom Metazoa; phylum Chordata; class Mammalia; order Artiodactyla; family Bovidae; genus Capra; species Capra ibex. The sequence goes on from SJYO01029184.1 coordinate 35,749,252, forward strand.
TGTGCTCCACAGAGCCAAAGGCTTTGGCATAGTCAATAAAACAGAAGTAAATATTTTCCTGGAACCCTTTTGCTTTTTCGATGATCCAACAGATGTTGGCAATTTGATCTCTGGTTCCTTTGCCTTTTCTAAATCCAGCTTGAACATCTGGAAGTTCACAGTTCACGTACTGTTGAAGCCTGGCTTGGAGAATTTTGAGCGTTACTTTACTAATGTGTGAGATGAGTGCAATTGCGTGGTAGTTTGAGCATCCTTTGGCATTGCCTTTCTTTGGGATTGGAGTGAAAACTGACCTTTTCCAGTCCTGTGGCCACTGCTGAGTTTTCCACATTTGCTGGTATATTGAGTGCAGCACTTGCACAGCATCATCTTTTTTTAATATAAATTTATTTTAATTAGGGGTTAATTACTTTACAATATCATATTGGTTTTGCCATACATCAACATGAATCTGCCACAGGTATACATGTGTTCCCCATCCTGAACCCCCCTCCCTCCTCCCTCCCCGTACCATTCCTCTGGGCCGTCTCAGTGCACCAGCCCCAAGCATCCAGTATCATGCATCGAACCTGGACTGGTGATTCACTTCATATATGATATTATACATGTTTCAATGCCATTCTCCCAAATCATCCCACCCTCTCCCTCTCCCACAGAGTCCAAAAGACTGTTCTATATATCTGTATCTCTTAGCATCATCTTTTAGGATTTGAAATAGCTCAGCTGGAATTCCATCCCCTCACTAGCTTTGTTCGTAATGATGCTTCCTAGGGCCCACTTAAACTCACGTTCCAGGATGTCTGGCTCTAGGTGGGTGATCACACCATCATGATTTTCTGGGTTGTGAATATCTTTTTTTGTATATTTCTTCTGTGTATTCTTGCCACCTCTTCTTAATAATCTTCATAAAAAATATAAACTGTGTTAAACTGTTTTCCAAAAGAGTTATGCACATTTCTACTCCCACCAGCACCATTTGAGTGTGGCTATTTCATCATACCTTCCTTGGCCCTAGTATTTTCATTTTCCCCCTTTACTATTTTGATGGGGTAAAAGCTTTAATGTTCTAATTTGAATTTCTTTGATTATCAATGAAGCCAAACATTCTTTTTTCCATGTATTCCCACTAAACTGTCTGATCAGTAATGCTGACATATTACAGATTTTACTGATTCACAGTCGCCCTATTCCTACCATGGAAGTAATCTCCAGAAGACAGGAGGAGGTGAAACAAACGATAACCTAAAAGCCTCTAAAGTCCAACATGGCTCCTAAATAATCTGATTTGATTGTGCAAATGGTTGACTAGAAGTTCTCCTTCCCACGGTATTTCCTGCCTCCGGGTCTGTCCTCACAAACATTCCAGTCACTGACTGAGCTACATTTGAAGTGGTTAAGAAGCGAGGTCCTTTCCCACTGCCTCTGGGTTTCCTAAACATAACCTGTAAGTGGCTTATTAAAGAACAAGCAAGAAGTGCCTGCTTTGGAAATCCCAACTTAGAAGTCTTGCTTAATAGGCAGTTCATCAGTCATCATGCCTGCTTTGAACTTTACTTAACACCAAGAGGCCTGTCAAGTTACAAGGAGTATGGTACATGCTGTAAGTCTTTGTGCATCAAGATCTGACATATTTCTCACACCTGCCTCTCACCCCTCCTCCCTCACATCTACACAGTTGGCAGCGGCATGTCCCAAAGTGTGATGTGGGCTGACCTCACTGGCTGACCACTCCATCAGAAGAGTTTGCCGGGAGGGAAAGATGTATGCCTTCATCATTAGTGTTTCTCCCAGGTGACCAACTGCATTCCGAGGATCAGGAAAGAGTCCTGCAAGGCCCCTCCATGAATTCTGCCTGAATATCCACATGGTTAAAAATACTTCGCAATTCCCTATCAAGTTTTAGATGCCTACTATCCAGGGCTGTCACAGTGGTGATCCATCTGGGCCCAGCTACACAGCTTTTCTGCCTGAAGGAGCTGACCTTGCCTCAAAAGTCTCTTCACTTGAGCACGTTTAACTTCAAAGAATCAGCCTGAGAAAAAAATTAAAGCTGTTCAGTATATGATGGAGAAATTCACTTCTGCTTGATCCAGATTCCTTTCTCAGCTTCCAAAGATTAATTGGATCCAAGAACTAGCTCACGTCATTTTCTGAAGCAAGGCCACTGCTGTGTTAGCCAGGCAACACAATAGATCAACATGACAGGAGGAGTCACTGAAGGTATTTTAAGATTAAACTCATCTGCACTTACCCAGCCTGACATAAAGTCGGTGCAAGCTTGCATCTCTTTTATAACATAATGGGCATTCTGTGATGCAGCTCACTGAAATCAAGAGTGTGAGGCTTGTAATGGAGGCATCAACCCACGACCATTTTCAGGAATAAATCCCGATAATATGCTTGCTCTGGGGCTGAAAATAACACTATCATACTAACTTGGTCTGATTATCATGTCCCAGCCCACTCCTCTCAGCAGCTCTCTGATCCACTGCTGACATGTCAGACAAAGCAAAGCCAGGAAATTATGGACTCACCCTCCAGGGAGCATGTTGCAGTTTGACTCAAAGAGATATAAGTTCCATCCAGAAATCCCTTTTTCATCCTCAGTTGATAATCTAGCTGCTTTTTGTCTTTATTTTTTAAAAGATGACTTTCTGTCCTGGTGAGAGTTGAGTGACTGGCTTGGGTGTCAGCACCATCTCACAGAACTGATTCTGTATTGGCTGAACCCACACATTCAGCACCAGAGCTCGGTGCCTGGCATTTGCTTAACATGAGATAAATGTCAAATTGAACTGAACTGAACCACACACAGTCAAACTGAATAGAACAGAATTCAATTTATTTGGGTATATTAAATGGGGTCTTTCCTTTCACATATATGGCAGCCTCCCAAGTGTCTTATTTCAAACTTCCTCAAACAACCTGAGAATAACCAAATGATTACCAAAACATACAGCATAGATAAAACAAAGATAGAACTGAGTTCTTGTTTTGCTATTCTTTTCATGGGTTTTTGTTTTTTTGTGTGTGTGTAATACCATAACTTCCTTATTTTCTTCCAGTTTTATGGAGGTGTAATTGACATACAGCACTGTATACATTTAAGTTGTACAGCATAATTATTTGACTCATATATATCATGAAATGAGTAGCACAATATGTATAATGAACATCCATCATCTCATATATCTATACATACAAAATTAAAGAAATAGAAAAAATATTTTTTCTTGTGATGAGAACTCTTGAGATTTATTCTCTTAACAACTTCCATGTAAAATAAACACCAGTGTAAATTATATTTATCATGCTGTACATTACCTTCCTAGTATTTATTTATCCTATAACTGGAAATTTGTGCATTTTGACTTGCTTTTATAATAATAATCATCTAACTAGAGGAAGGCCCAGAATGGAAAGGTCACGTTTTCTGAGGACAAACTTTGTTCTGATTATAGTATTTTCTAAAGCTGACTTTTCCTTAGACTCTCAGTTTTCTGAGCCAACTACTCAATTATCCTCCTTCTTTAGTTCAGTTCAGTTCAGTCGCTCAGTCATTCGAGAGTCTAAGGAGAACTCAACTTTAGAAAGTACTATAATCAGAACAAAGTTTGTCCTCAGAAAACTTGACCTCTCCATTCTGGGCCTTCCTCTGGCTCTCTTAAGCTTCTAGTGCCCAACACATTCATAGGCTTTCCCCCATAAAAATCCATTCTTGAAAAAGAATGAAATGCATAGACTCATACTAAGATGTAAAGCATCAAAAAGTATCGAAAGCATCAGCCCTCCTGAAGATGCCTACACATTACAGAGATTTAAAAGCTCATGCTAAAGGGATAAATGGTGTATCATTCTCTCTTGGGGAGAAACACTGGAGGCTGGGGACACCTTGGCACACCCAAATCATACCACATCACCAGGAAGTAATTTTTCCTCAAACTATTGTTTGACTCAATTAGAAAGTTAAAGGGTTTTTTGTTTGTTTGTTTGTTTTGCTCTGATTTGTTTTATTATTTAGGCCAGTGGTTTAACCTCTGTGGTCTTCACTTTCCCCATAAAAGAAAAAGCAAACAAAAAAACACAGAGGCAGTAATCGGACAATTTTTCTTGGTGATGCCTGTGGTCTAAGATGTTTGGGAGCACATTTTTTAAGAGTTAGTAGTAAAGCAAACCAAATATATATTTCAGTTGCCTTATTCTCTTCCCCAAGGGAAATCTAAGCTGTGCACCTGGCCATCCCTCAGTGTAAACTGGCTCATCTGTCCACTCGCAGAAGGTACTAGCTCCATTCAGACTAGTCAGTTTAGGCGTAGGAAAAAAATGCTAATCAGTGTACTTTTGAATGTGATGAGAATATCATAGAAAAAGGATAGAAAAATAAGGGGAGGATTCTTTTTCTTTAAAAAAGTGAAGGAGAAATCACTCTTAAGGTCTACTACATAGCTACAAAAATCAAGACAGCTACATATGTGAAGAAATTGCATAAAACTACACACACATACACTAGCAGACACAAGAAAGAGTAAATGGGTACATCCATAACTGAAAGAGCTCTGTGGATTGTACCAGTGTCAATTTCATGGTTTTGATATCAGACTATAGTTATGCAAGATGATTACATTGGGGAAGGAGGGGTGAAAAGTGCATGGGACCTCCCTCTATATTTTTGCAGCTTCTTGAAAATCTATTCATATTTCAAAATTTTTAATGTAAGATGAAACCCCAGTTTCAATATGGGATGTTGCTGCCTTCCACTATGATACCCTGCCTTCTAGGTGCCAAGAAGTGTAAGGCTGGCTACAGAAAGCATTAAGCAAACAACTCACTTTGCAGAGACCTGACCCTGGCCTCTCCCTAGGGGTTGGACACTAACAACAGCAGCTAGTCCTGGCTTTGGACTTCTTTCTTGCTTCTACTAATGTTTTCGATCAGGGCCAGATGCAACTGAATATAGGGTATTGAGACTGATTTCCTTGGAGTCCTTGAAGCAGGAACCCTGGCTGTGTGAGTAAAAGCAGAAGGTCTCCCAGAATACTGTGGGAGAGAGCAGAATGGAAATGCATCTTGGGGGCTGGCATCAGAGTGCCTCCCTGAAGAGAATCAGCATTTGCCCATTGCCCTTTTTAGAGACCAATGAAAATTAGAGAGGGAGCAGAAGCAGCGTATCTTATTAAGCTGTTTCTAAACTGCAAAATTTTATGCCTGATTGTTCTGCTTGCTAGTTTCGTCTCCTGTGATGTGAAGAAGGAATGAGTTTTTGCTTCACTGAAGATTCTACTTCTAAGTTGTGTCCTTAAGGTATTACATGTTAACAAAATGTTGACAGATAAGACAGAATTTTTAAGTGCTTCTTTTTTTTCTTACTAGGATTTTTTTTCTTAAGCAGAAGTACTGCTAGCAGCACCTTCAGTGTTCATTTCATCAAAGGACTCTCTAAACATATCATATATTTATTGTATCTTTGGGAGTAATAATTTTCTTTCCAGCTTTCAAATTACTATATATTTGTTACTGTACCACTGAGGGAGGAGATCATTTGTTATTAGTTCCTTGTCTGATGTGAAACATTTAATTTGAACTGATACCACCCCACAAGAAAATAAACAGTGCATTTCATACACGAAGTGTCTGCTTCTCTCACTGGGAGGCAGGGGGAATCATTTTGACCATATGGTGGTTATTTGTCATCCAATGGCTTATGAGCTGCTCTGCTCTCTGCCTCCCTTTTCCCCTCAGATATGAGCACTGGCTCTTTTTCATAGAAGCAAGGTCAACTTACTCTTAGAGCTTCTAAACCCTGGAGGTTCATCAGAATCCTCAGGGGAAATCTTTGTAAATACTAATGACCAAGCCACATCACTCTTAGGTCTATCACCATGGCGGGACAGTTTAGTCAAGTGGTTACTCTCTTGGGCTCTAAAGCTAGATTGCTTGACTATGATACCTAGCTTTGCCACTAACGACTGGGAGCTGGTAGGCAAATTATTTAGTCTTTCTGGGCCTCAGTTGCCTCAGTTGCAAAATGGAGGTAATATTATTAATATTACCTAAATCACAGAATTATTTATATATATATATAATTATATAATATTTTATAATTATATAACATAATACTAATATATCAATATTACTTAAATCACAAAGTTATTCATGTAAAGTGATTAAAACAAATCCTGATTCACAGGAAGTACCTGATAATGTTGGCTATGACCTTTACTGATGAATAGTACAATTCTCACTTTCTCAAAGTTTATTCAAGTATGGTTGATTTTCAATATTGTGTTTAAATTCTGCTGTATAGCAAAGGGACTCAGTTATATTGACATACACACTCACATACATATATTGAGATGGTTGCATGGCATCATCAACACAATGAACATGAGTTTGTTTGAGCAAACTCCAGGACATAGTGAAGGACAGGGTAGCCTGGCCTGTTGCAGTCCATGGGGGCGCAAAGAGTTAGACATGACTTAGCAACTGAACAACAACAAACGTAGTTATATATATATATATATATATATATATATATATATATTCTTTTTCATATTCTTTTCCATTATAGTTTGTCATCAGTTTAGTTCAGTTCATTTGCTCAGTCATGTCCGACTCTTTGCGACCTCATGAATCACAGCACGCCAGGCCTCCCTGTCCATCACCAACTCCCAGAGTTTACCCAAACTCATGTCCCTTGAGTCAGTGATGCCATCCAACCATCTCATCCTCTGTTGTCCCCTTCTCCTCCCGCCCTCAATCTTTCCCAGCATCAAGGTCTTTTCAAATGAGTCAGCTCTTCACATCAGGTGGCCAAAGTATTGGAGTTTCAGCTTCAACCTTAGTCCTTCCAATGAACGCCGGACTGATCTCCTTTAGGATGGACTGGTTGGATCTCCTTGCAGTCCAAGGGACTCACAAGAGCCTTCTCCAACACCACAGTTCAAAAGCATCAGTTCAAGTTTATCATGGGATATTGAATATAGTTCCCTGTGCTATACATTAGGAAATTCTTGTTTATCTACCCTATATATAATAATTTTCACCTGATAATCCCAAACTTTCGATCTTTTCCTCCACTGCCACCCCGTTTGGCAACCACAAGTCTGTTCTCTATGTTTGTGTGTCTGTTTCTGTTTTATAGATAAGCTCATTTGTGTTGTATTTTAGAGTCCATGTATAAGGGATATCTTATGGTATTTGTCTGACTTACTTCAATTAGTATGGTTTCTTTGTTGTTGTTCAGCCACTAAATCACATCCAACTCTTTGTGACCCCATGGACTACAGCTCACTTGGGTCCTCTGTCCTCCACTATTGGAGTTTGCTCAAATTCATGTCCACTGAGTCAGTGATGCTATCTAAGCATCTTATCCTCTGCCACACCCTTCTCCTTTTACCTTTAATCTTTCCCAGCATAAGGGTCTTTTCCAGTAAGTCAGTTGTTAGCATCAGGTGGCCAAAGTATTGGAGCTTCAGCTTTAGTATCAGTTCTTCCAGTGAATATTCAGGACTGGTTTGACCTCCTTGCTGTCCAAAGGACTCTCAAGAGTCTTTTCTAGCACCACAGTTTGAACGCATTGATTCTTCAGTGCTCAGGCTTCTTTACAGTCCAACTTTCACATCCATATATGCCCACAGGAAAAACCATAGTCTTGATTATACAGACCTTTGTCAGCAAAGTGATGTCTCTACTTTTTAATATGCTGTCTAGATCTGTCATGGATTTTTTTTCCAAGGAACAAGCTTCTTTTAATTTCATGGCTGCAGTCACCATCTGCAGTGATTTTGGAGCCCAAGAAAATAAAATCTGCCACTGCTTCCACTTTTTCTTCATCTATTTGCCATGAAGTGGTGAGATCAGATGCCATGATTTTAGTTTTTTGAATGTTGAGTTTTAAGCCTGCTTTTTCACTCTCCTCTTTCACCCTCATCAAGAGGCTGTTTAATTCCTCTTCTCTTTCTGACTTAGAGTGGTATCCTCTGCATATCTGAGGTTGTTGATATTTCTCCCAGCAATCTTGATTCCAACTTGAGATTCATCCAGCCTAGCATTTCTCATGATGTACTCCGCATATAAGTTAAATAAGCAGGGTGACAATATACAGCCTTGACATCCTGCTTTCCCAACTTTGAACCAGTTTGTTGTTCCCTGTCCGGTTTTAACTGTTGCTTCCTGACACACAAACAGGTTTCTCAGGTGATAGGCAAGGAGGTCTAGTATTCTCATTTCTTTAAGAATTGTCCACAGTTTGTTGTGATCCACGCAATCAAAGGCTCTACCCTTTGTCAATGAAGCAGCTGTTTCTGTGGAACTCCCTTGCTTTCTCCATGATCCAACAAATGTTGACAGTTCAATCTCTGGTTCCACTGCCTCTTCAAAACCCAGCTTGTACATCTGGAAGTTCTCAGTTCATGTGCTGCTGAAGCCTAACTTAAAGGATTTTGAGCATAACCTTGCTAGCATGAGAAATGTGTACAATTGTTTGGTAGTTTGAACATTCTTTGGCATTGTCTTTCTTTGGGATTAGAATGAAAACTGACCTTTTTAAATCCTGTGGCCATCGCTGAGTTTTCCAAATTTGCTAACATTATTGAGTGCATACCTTAACCACATCATCTTTTAAAATTTTAAACAGTTCAGTTGGAATTCCTTCACCTCTATTAGCTTTGTTCATAGTAATGCATATAATGTACATAGTAATCCTAAGGCCCACTTGACTTCCCATTCCAGGATGTCCGACTCTAGGTGAGTGATCACACCATCGTGGTTATCTGGGTCATGAAGATCTTTTTTGTATAGTTCTCCTCTGTATTCTTACCTGTTCTTCTTAATATCTTCTGCTTCTGTTAGGTCCTTACCATTTCTGTCCTTTATCATGTCCATCTTTGCATGAAATATTCCCTTGATAGCTCTAATTTTCTTGAAGAGATCTCTAGTAGTTTCCATTCTATTGTTTCCCTCTCTTTGCCTTGTTCATTTAAGAAGGCCTTCATATCTCTCCTTGCTATTCTCTGGAACTCTGCATTCAGTTGGGTGTATCTTCCCTTTTCTTTTTTGCCTTTCACTTCTCTTCTTCTCACACCTATTTGTAAGACCTCCTCAGACAACCACTTTGCCCTCTTGCATTCCCTTTTCTTTGGGATGGTTTGGTCAGTGCCTTTTGTACAATGTTATGAACTTTTGTCGATAGTTTTTTAGGCACTTCTCTACCATATCTAATCCCTTGAATTTGTCAGCTCCACTATATAATCATAAGGGATTTGATTTAGGTCATATCCAAATGGCCTAGTGGTTTTATCTACTTTTTTCAATTTAAGCCTGAATTTTTCTATATAGAGCTCATGTTCTGAGCCACAGTTAGCTCCAGGTATTGTTCTTGCTGACTGTATAGACCTTCTCCATCTTTGGCTGTGAAGAACATAATCAATCTGATTTTGGTCTGACTATCCAATGATTTCCATAAGTAGAGTCAACTCTTGGGTTGCTGGAAAAAGATGTTTGCTGTGACCAGTGTGTTTTCTTGTCAATACTCTGTTAGCCTTTGCTTTGCTTCATTTTGTACTACAAAGCCAAATTTGCCTATTATTCTGGGTATCTCTTGACTTCCTACTTTTGCATTCCAATCCCTTATGATGAAAAGGACATATTTTTTTGGTGTTAGTTCTAGAAGGCCTCGTAGGTGTTTGTAGAACTGGTCAACTTCAGCTTCTTCAGCATCAGTGGTTGGGGCATAGACTTGGATTACTGTGATGTTGAATGATTTGCCTTGGGAATGAACCAAGATCATTCTGTCATTTCTGAAATTGCACTCAAGTACTCAGGATTCTTTTGTTGAGTATGAGGGCTACTCCATTTATTTTAAGGGATTCTTGCCCATAGTAGTAGTAGATATAATGGTCAACTGAATTAAATTCTCCCATTCTCATCCATTTTAGTTCACTGATTCTTAAAATGTCAGTGTTCAGTCTTGCCATCTCCTATCTGACAACATCCAATTTACCTTGATTTGTGAACTTAACATTCCAGGTTCCTATGCAATATTGTTGTTTACAGCTTCAGTCCTTAATTTCAGAACCAGACACATCCCTACTGAGCATCATTTCCACTTTGGGCGAGCCACTTCTTTCTTTCTGGAGCTGTTAATTGCTCTCCACTCTCCCCTAGTAGCATGTTGGACACATTCTGACCTGGGGTGCTCATCTCCTGGTGTCGTATCTTTTTGCCTTTTCATACTGTTCATGGGATGCTCCAGGCAAGAATACTGGAATGGGTTGCTATTTCCTCCTCCAGTGGACTGTGTTTTGTCAGAACTCTTCACTATGACCCGTCTGTCTTGGGTGACTCTCCCCTTCACCATAACAAGGCTGTGATCCACAAAGGGAATAATATCTTCTAGGTCATTCCACATTGTTGCAAATGGCAAGATTTCATTTTTATGGCCCAACATAAAAGTATTATAAATAAAGGAATGGGCTTCCCTGGTGACTCAGTGGCAAAGAATCCACCTACCATGCAGGAGATACTGGTTCAATCCCTGGGTCAGGAAGATCCCCTGGAGGAGAGCATGGCAACCCACTCCAGTATTCTTGCCTAGAGAATTCCATGGATAGAGAAGCCTGGCAAGCTACAGTCCATGGGGTAACAAAGATTTGGACAAGATTGAACAACTAAACAACAAAGTTGCTCTTACCCACTGAGTTTTTCCCCAGCCTTTATTAATTGATTGATGCTTCACACACACACACACACACACACACACACACACACACACACACACACACTCTACATGCACACATTCTACAAGATTGGAAAAGCCCAGAGCCAGTTTCAAAGTAGGCCCAGGTAGATTGGATCTTTTGCTTTGCTAAGAAGCAGAAATGTCAAAAACAAGTGAAAAGAACCCTTTCAAGAAACCCTGATGCTTTTCATTCAACATATTTTAATACACACATACACACACACACACATGCCAAAATGCTTTGATATTGCAAACTTTTTGTCTAAGTATTTTTTACCATCTACACATCACTAAAAGATCATGTACCAAAGTGGTAGAAAAAAAGAGTCTATCATCCAAATGATCAAAGCATTAGGTTATGAGACCATAGATACACATGATGAAATACAGTAAACACTGTAGTATCATATACTTCCTATATCATCAAATTCACACCTGATAACTGGTTACAATGCATCTGGAAATACACATATTGCATTTCTGATGTCTTCTAGTCTTAGCTCTATAGGATGAGTCAGCATCATTGGAGTGTTATTACCTTGAAAGATGTCCTTTGGGCTTCATAAATACATGCACCATTATATGGTTCTTTAGATTGAAATCATGCTGCTGTTAAGCCATCTCTTTAGTCTACTTTAATATTACAGATTGCCACATGTTAATGAGTTGTCAAAAATATAAAATATAAAAAGAATGTGAAGAAGAAAGCATATTGGACAGGGCTCTGAGTACTGTCATTTTACATGTGAATAAGTTAATTATAAACCCATTTTTTTTTCTTCCCATAGCACCTAGCAGTGCTTTCCGCAGAGTACGTAGTTGCTCAAGATTCTTTGGCTGTTGAATAATATAAAACACTCTGTACCTCCAGGAGGGTTTACATGTATTTAAGGTGCAATGTGAAGTATTAGCATCAGTCCCCTTATTTTAATTTTTATTGCTTAAAAATAAAAGTTAAAAATGTCTTCTTTCCAGAGACACAATATGGAGTGATGAAATGTCTTTTACTTACAGTAAGTTTTAGATCTCTTCTGGTTATTGCTTATTTTTTCACCATTCATATTCATCTTCTTTTATTGATGCTCAGCTACAAATCATAGCACTGTATTTATCATGGCTTATTCATAACTCTGAATGAACCATCATTTGATAAGTGAGCATGAATCACTAGCCTCTCTTATCTAAGTCTATCCTTCTAGATATTTCTAGTGCCCATTAGCCCATCAGCCATAGGTACAAAGCTAAATATATTAAATATACTATCCTTTCCTGTTAGAGATAAGAATGACACTTTGGCACAAAATTTAAGAGCCCCTGCATCACGTTTGGGGCTTCCCTGGTGACTCAGTGGTAAAGAACCTGCCTGCCAATGCAGGAGACGTAAGAGATGTGGGTTCGATCCCTGTGTCAGGAAGGTCCCCTGTAGAAGGAAATGGCAACCCACTCCAATATCCTTGCCTGGGAAAGCCCATGGACAGAGGAGCCTGCTGGCTACAGTCCATAGGTTCAGAAAAGAGTCAGATACAACTTAGCGACTAAACAACAACAAATCACATTTTGACTGTCATTTTCAAAATATCAGTATATTGTGTTAAATTTAACCCTCAGAATGTAACTACCTGTCTTCAAGTGAATCTGTTAAAGAAACTAGTTGTATTGCTAAATGGCTATGCTTTTTCCACTCCTGGACGCAATAGAAAGTAAAAATAATGGAAAGTTACTAACACACAATATTCTTTCAGCACAGCCCTGCCATATTATAATAAGGTTTTACTTTTAGATCTTCAGTTTAACACAGTATGAATTTCATTATCTTAAGAAAACTATTGACCAAAAAAAAAAAAGGTGGAGAGAGGGAAAAAAAAAGAAAAAAATATTTTACAATCAGAAAGCTAATGGCCTTATGTGAAAGGGAATTTTGCAAATGCTTTTCCTTTAAAGTGAAATTGGACAAAGGCCAAACTGATTATTGAGGGAACAATGCTGCCATGGTTAGGAGGAAGTGAGTTAATTGACCTGATAGGTTCTTTCCACATGGGATAGCCATGACTTTATCATTCAATTCACAAGAATGCATCCACTGACAAATGGACTATGATCTTTCCATGTATACATTACAAGGAAACATGTGACTATCTGAGCCTTGGGTCTCTCATCAAAAGAGTAATGTTGAAATTCACACATGGGAAAGTCTTTTTACTGGAAAGACAATGTGTACTCATTTGACATCTGCAGGTTCAAAGCCACTAGACACGGAACTATTCAGGAAGCAATCTGGTGAGATGACAAACTTCAGTCTGCAATGCTCTGTGAATTTCCAGTCCACGCCACTTCCATCTGCTAAAAGTGTAGCAGCCCCAGTATGGCCCCCGCACTCCGTATTAAGAGCAGATGTTCTCTCTGCAAATAGGTTTCCCTTTTAAAGTTGAACCATCAAACTGCATTATAATCTACTCTCCTGTCATTTTCTTTGTTACACTTTTTGTGCCAACAGATTGTGAGGCACTAAAGATTTTAAGCAAAGTTCTGCAAAATTGCTAATATCTAGCAATAAATATTAATGGTTAACTGTTACATGATAATGAGAGATGGATATAAAGTTGGCTAACCTTGATAATAAGTGGCAAATCATTACCTGATATTCATTTTAACAAATGTGATCAAGTATGGAGGGAGTAACATGGAGACTTATATTACCATATGTAAAATAGGTAGCCAATGGGAAGTTGCTGTATGGCTCAGGAAATTCAAACAGGGGCTCTGTATCAACCTAGAGGGGTGGGATGGGGAGGCAGATGGGAGGGAGTCTGTGGCTCAGACGGTAAAGCATCTGTCTACAATGCAGGAGACCGGGGTTTGAGCCCTGGGTTGGGAAGATCCCCTGGAGAAGGAAATGGCAACCCACTCCAGGACTATTGCCTGGAAAATCCCATGGACAGAAGAGCCTGGTAGGCTACAGTTCATGGGGTCGCAAAGAGTCAGACATGACTGAGCGACTTCACTTTCACTTTCATGGCTGATTCATGTTGAGGTTTGACAGAAAACAGCAAAATTCTGTAAAACAGTTATTCTTCAATAAAAAATAAATTAATTAAAATAAAAAAGAATGAACTCTTATTAGTAAGATAGGCATGAAATATAGTTTTACGAGTGATTCTATTATATAGCACTTTCCAAAGGGAAAATCATAACGGATGACTAAATGAATGGCAGGCATACTTTATTATATTGTAGTTAATTGGGATGGAGAAGTTGGGGACAGGGAGACTGAGTCCATACTTTCACATGTACAGGCGCATACACACACAAGTCACTGAAAAAATCAGTACTTCTCATTGTTCTTCAATAGAGAAGGCAATGGCACCCCACTCCAATACTCTTGCCTGGAAAATCCCATGAGTGGAGCAGCCTGGTAGGCTGCAGTCCATGGGGTTGCTACGAGTCGGACACGACTGAGCTACTTCACTTTCACATCCTTCTTCAAAGAGGCTTTTCCCTCCTCTTCAGCCTCTTGAAGAATTTGCTTTTAGTGCTAGGAAGCTAAAGTGAAAGTGAAAGTCACTCAGTCATGTCCGACTCTTTGCGACTCTATACAGTCCATGGAATTCTCCAGGCCAGAATACTGGAGTGGGTAGCCTTTCCCTCCTCCAGGGGATCTTCTTAACCCAGGGATTGAAGCCAAGTCTCCCATATTGCAGGAGGATTCTTTACCAGCTGAGCCACGAGGGAAGCCCACTAGGAAGCTACGGTATAGAAATCTTAAGTAATTTGCCAAGTCTGAAAGAGGTAGTAGACTGGATTTGAACTCTAGGCTGAAAGAGTCTAAAGATAAGTTTAGCCATTATACCATCTGCTTCTTCCACCAGGACAAAGCATCAGTTTTGAAAGGCCCTACAAAATGCTATTATGAAAGCAGCCTGCAACACCAGCACAAACTTAGCAGACTTTCTAGAGACATTAGGCCAGTAATATCTAAGAAATTGAGCAGCTAACTTAAGTGGCCTTTCAGAGACCATCGCAGAGAAGCACATTGGGCCTGCAGTATGAACAAGCTACCAAAGATCAAAAAATAAGCAAAAACAAAGGCTGGGGGTGGGAGGGTTACAACTTTGTTATTCTGTAAGACAGACTGTTCTTGTGCTGGGGTGCTATATCTTAAATACTTATTTGGAGAGCACTACATTATTGTAGTTAAGGACATGGGATGTAGAACCTGATAGTTGTTTCATCTGTAAAATGAGGTTCGTAATATAATTCTTTAGGGCTGTTAGAAAGATGAAATGAAAGAATATATGTCAAACTCTTACCACAAAAACTGGAACAAAGTAAGTACTCAGTAAGCGTCACATCATGCTGTTTTTGTTGTTTTATAGTTGATAATTTTCTTGCCTATCTTCACAAATTGTCCATGAATCACTTGACTGCAAAGACTCTTATTTCTCTTTGAAAGACAATGAGGAACACATGTACACCCATGGCTGATTCATGTCAATGTATGGCAAAAACCACCACAATATTGTAAAGTAATTAGCCTCCAGCTAAAATAAATAACTTTAAAAAAAAGAAGAAGAAAAACAAACAGAAAAAAGAAAGACAATAAACTACAATAGTTGAAAGCAGTTCTGGGACCCATACTACCTGGATACAATCCTGTCTCTCCACTTCCTGCCAATGAGATCTCTATGTCTAGGCTTCTCTATCTATAAAATGGGCTTAAATATAGGATTAACCTCCTAAATGTGTCAGAAGGATTAGAGCATAAGTTCCATGAGGACATTAATTTTTGTTTGTTTTGTTCAATCATGTAACCCCAGTGCCCAGAATGTAACTGGTATACAATAAGTGCTCCATACAAATATACTAAAAAATTAGACAAAAATCACCTCGAACAGATCCTGTAAAGATATATGAAGGTTAGCTCTTATTTACATCTCTACCATTGGAACTTAGTACAATGCTCTGCACAGGTTAAGCCCTCAAGAAATATTAGCAGAGTAAATGAATGAATGTTGTCCCTCTAGTCAGGGCCAGCCCGCCTTCATGAGAAACTGTGAAATTATTGAAGTTTTACTTTTCACACCATGGCCTCCATCACCTGCATCACATACATACATGTGTAACTAGCTTTGGTAGTTAAGAAAAATTTCTGAGGAACAAACAAAATAGAATGTCAGATATGTAAAAGTTTTCAGATCCATAGTTCAAGCCTTCCATTTGCTGATTTATTCTGTATTCAGTAAAAATTATTTTATTGAGCAATGAGGAGAAGGACACGTACATTTGAAAATAATTTAAGTCAAACTTTAATGAATGAAGATGAATAATAAAGGAAAAGTACAAACACCGTGACAGAAAATGAAAAACAAGAAACAACGGTATTTTATAAACATAGTAGATTTTTCTAACCAAGAGGTGTTATCAATGGGTCCCAAAGTAGTGTACCTTTTATAGAACGAATGAGGATTTTAGATATCGGTCTAAAGGTATACAGTCCAAATAGGAAACTGCAAACTTTATATTTTGATTTATTTGAATACCTATAATTAATACACACCTATAACGGTAATTTATGAATTAAAATTTTCCTAAATCTAAAAATTTTACAAAGAAAATTATAATTTGTTTGTACTTAAACCTAAAATAAAGGAAAAAAATTGACAGGATTACCTTTATATTCTGAAGGTTATGTAAATGCCGAAGGGTCCGCAGAGTCACTATTTCTAAAGAGGACGGTTACGTCCTCTATGTTAAAACTAGGGACTCAGTCCTTCTAGGAGACTACTTCCTTTACCGTTGAGTGAGATCATAAGGACGATCTTATTAGGGAACCTGTCTCCTTGGACCTCCCGATGTCAGGGACCCCAGTGTTTGTCAACCTGTGTTGACTTACTGACTCGTGTTGTATTATGTAAATGAAAGGAAAAAAAAGTTATATTACAGTGTTTATCAATTTTTTATTTTGATGGGACTCTAATAAATAAGTAAAAAAAGACAGGAAATTATTGTACTGGTTGTGTCAATTAGTTTCTGTATCTAAGATGGGGGTTCGTTATATCAATTATATATGTTGTAAACAATTCCGAAAAAAGAAGTTTATCTGGTGTCATCTAAGACTGTAGGTCTGGAGAAGAAAAAATTTTTTTTAAATGAAAGCCACACATACGGGTCTTCACCCTAACGACCCAGTATTCCATCAAGATAAACGTTAAAAAATTCCTTAGAGGTGTGACAAGAGGTATCACCGACATGATCAAACGTAAGGGTGGTTGTCACATCCTCCCAAGGGAAAAGAGGTGTGGGAGAGGTCGTAAATAACGAACGTCTAAAAACCTAGCGTCGGTAAGACTGACCACACTTCACCATGGAGTAACACCAAAACTAAACGTAAAGAGATTATTACTCACTACAACTCGTAGAAAAGTACACAAACAATCGGTAGG
>SJYO01029184.1:35767907-36076094 GCA_006410555.1 Capra ibex
TCTTAACTTAGCGGTCAGGTACAGACTGCATCCCACGTCGAACGAACCCCGACCACGTACCCCTACTGGGTCTCTCTACAACACCCCTCCCTCCACCCTCCCCCCAAGTACAAACCCTTGCGTACATTCTTAATTACTAAAATTTTAATTTTTTTTTTTTATTTTTTTAAATTTTTTTTTTTATTTTTTTTATTTTTTTTTTATTTTTTTTTTTAAATGAAATATTGTGACATAACCTAAACGGTATGTAGTTGTACTTATGCGGTACCCACATGTACTCAAGGGTTAGGACTTGGGGGAAGGGTGGTGGGAGGGGTATAGCAGAGAGACCCAGTAGGGTCACGTGGTCGGGGTTCTTAAAAAAAAAAATCTTTACTGCTAACAAAGTTCCAATTGAGGAAAGACGTTTGTAATTATAAGTTGTACACTTATCGGTCAATCAAGGTTCTTACTTTCAAAGACGGTTTCGAACACAAGACATGATAGTAGTGTCTTCAGAGTCATTTTATATATAATCTTTCTTTATCTTTTATTTGTTTTTCAAAGGTTAATAAATTTTTTATAGTTGAACTATGATACTAATTTGACTATAATTAAGTGTCACTAATGTTCTTTAGTGTTGAAGGATTCACGACTGTATCGTATACTCTTCTACTTTTGTATAAGTATTTCTCTTAGTAGTTCAGCCTACCGTGAAACTTATGGTATAAAAAGAAAGTAAAAACGGAATTTATACACTAGACCTCTTCCATTACTGTTTGGTGAGGTCATAAGGACAGATTTCTTAGGGCACCTGTCTTCTCAGACCACCCGATGTCAGGCACCCTCAGTGTTTTATACACTATACATTTATGATTCTATGTAATATTTCATTGGTCAAATAAAGTGTAAAAGATTCATCATGTAGATCTATGTAGAGAAATTTAACTACGTGACCCTTTTTATTATGGTAGTTAATTATTACAAGTGGCAGAAAGAGTAAAACGTCTCTTAAAATTTCACTTTAATTATCTTGTAACGAAATCTGTTGATATGTTATAAATAATTATCACTTTCTATCTTAAAATATCTTTAATCAAGTATAAAGAATACCTAAAAATTTTTTGTACGAAGACACATACTTTTAACATGGTTGAAGACGGGTTTTATCTTAATTTCGTCTATAAAAACTTTATCAATGAAATAATTGATACGGGAAAAGACCAAAAAATAAAGTATATAAATTATATATATACGTATACATTATTCTTTATAGGTATTATATAAATATTATATTTATATCTACTAGTATATCAAATTTTAAAAGAGGTACTTTATAAGAACAGAAATTGGACATGGAATTTACTATACGTCTCGGATTATAAAAATCGTTACGTATATACATATATACGGTACTGTTTCATGAGACATCTTAAGTGTTTTAACTAAAGGTGATTACTTTATAATTGAAGTTCACAAAATCATTGGGACTATAGAACAGGTGAATACGATATATCTCTAAAATTAATGGATGATAAAAGAAGGATGATGTCGTTTAAAAATGAAACAATAGCTTGTTTATCCAACCACTTTTATACTTTCTTTTCAAAGTTTTCGAAAAATTAGCTTTTTCATTGAAGAAATATTTCTTTGTAAAATAATATAATATCATGTACAGAGATCTACATTAATTCCAAATAGAGAATAAAAAGACACACGTTGAGTATATCCAACAACTGTCCGGTGTATTTCGAAGATTTTAAACTATTTGACTAATTTTCGTTTAGTATAATTTAAAATGTTTTTTTCTAATTTTTTAATTTAGGAGATCATCACATGTTTAAAATATGACAATATTGAACCTACGTATATAAAACATACGTAATTTAGTTCGTTTCCCTGTACGAAATTCTTAATTAAAGAGATACCTGGGGTTTGGGTCTATGTGGTAGTTCAGAATAAAATTTTACCAGAATTAAATCTTAATAAAGTGAGTTCTTGTCTAACTCACAACGACGACGACGACGACGATTCAGTGAAGTCAGCACGGGCTGAGACACGTTTGGGTCTCTGTCGTCGGGTGGTTCGAGGAAGTAGGGACCCTAAGAAGTCCGTTCTTGTGACCTCACCCAACGGTAAAGGAAGAGGTTACGTACTTTCACTTTTCACTTTCACTTCAGTGAGTCAGTACAGACTGAGAATCGCTGGGGTAACTGGTGTCGATAGTCCGAGGAAGCAGGTACCCTAAAAGGTCTGTTCACATGACCTTACCCCACGGTACCGGAAGAGATCTAACTCACAATTTTCCGCACTTTACAAACTCTCGACGTTAACAGAGTTTGTAAAACCTCTCGAATCTCTGTATAAAGTCTCTATAAATAAAAAAACATAAAAGAAACGGTCTACTTTTTTATTAAATAGGTCGGGGGTCCGAAAACAAAAACCTTAAAGAGTTCTAGTAAATGTAAACGTGATAAAAGTTTTGACGAAGTATGTAAAGAGTTTCATTACATTGATCCCCGAACTATCTTGGAAAGTTACTTGATACTTTAGTAAATATAGAGGTGAAAAATAGAGAACTTTTCAAGTCTCAAGAAGTACAAAGTCAAAAGAACTCTCAAAACAGACAAATACAAAAACTCCAACCCTCATCAAACATGTTAAAAAAAAAAAAAAATTAAATGTTACTTAAAAAAAGAAACGGGTTTTCTATGTACCCATCTTTAAAATTATCTGTCTCTACTCTTTACGTATAACCTTTGTCACGAAAACAACATTCATTCTATGTATAATATGATTAATGGGACTTCGAAAACATAGACATCGGAATTACAAAGTGTACTATACTTGTCTTTTACACTGAACTCGAAGATAAAACACCAAGTCTGAAATACGTTAGATGTTTTCATGTTATTACGACATCGAATAATAATCAAAACGTTAGTTCTCCTCTACGTGACTCCACTAAACTTAATATGTAGTTCTTCTTAACCTTGAAAAACCGTGTAGAACATCTTACGAAATTTTAATTGTAATAAATTTATTTTGATCTATAACCGGGTAATTACACCATAATTTTAAAAATTCATGTAAATTCATGTAATATATATGACTAAGATGATATAAGGTACTTGTACACCGAACCGTATTCTTTTATATACTCCTTGGACAAGAGTTTTCAATCAGGTATTATTGAAGTCAAGTCAAGTCTAGTCAGCGAGTCAGCACAGGCTGAGAAATGCTGGGGTTCTTAGCGTCGTGCGGTCCGGAGGGACAGGTAGTGGTAGAGTCCCCCAAGTGAGTCTGAGTGCAGCTAGCTCAGGCACTACGGTAAGTCGGTAGAGTAGGAGACAACAGGGGAAGAGGAGGACGGGGGTTAGGGAGGGTCGTAGTCTCAGAAAAGTTTACTCATTTGAGAAGCGTACTCCACCGGTTTCCTGACCTCAAAGGCGAAACCGTAGTAAGGAAGGTTTCTTTAGGGTCCCAACTAGAGGAAGTCTTACCTGACCAACCTAGAGGAACGTCAGGTTCCCTGAGAGTTCTCAGAAGAGGTTGTGGTGTCAAGTTTTCGTAGTGAAGAGACCGCGAGTCGGAAGAAGTGTCAGGTTGTGAGTGTAGGTATGTACTGGTGACCTTTTTGGTATCGGAACTGATCTGGCTGGAATCAGCCGTTTCATTACAGAGACGAAAACTTATATGATAGATCCAACCAGTATTGAAAAGAAGGTTCCTCATTCGTAGAAAATTAAAGTACCGACGTCAGTGGTAGAAGTCACTAAAACCTCGTGTGTTTTTATTTCAGACTGTGACAAAGGTGACAAAGGGGTAGATAAAGGGTACTTCACTATCCTGGTCTACTGTACTAGAAGCAAAAGACTTACAACTCGAAATTCGGTTGAAAAAGCGAGAGGAGAAAGTGAAAGTAGTTCTCCGAAAAATCGAGGAGAAGTGAAAGACGGTATTCCCACCACAGTATATGGTATTGACTCCAATAACTATAAAGAGGACCGTTAGAACTAAGGTCGAAAACAAAGAAGGTCAGGTCGCAAAGAGTACTACATGAGACGTATCTTCAAGTTATTCGTCCCACTGTTATATGTCGGAACTACGTGAGGAAAAGGATAAACCTTGGTCAGACAACAAGGTACAGGTCAAGATTAACAACGAAGGACTGGACGTATGTCTAAAGAGTTTTCCGTCCAGTCCACCAGACCATAAGGGAAGAGAAAGTCTCAAAAGGTGTCAAATTACACTAGGTGTGTCAGTTTCCGAAACCGTATCAGTTATTTCGTCTTTATCTACAAAAAGACCTTGAGAGAACGAAAAAGGTACTAGGTCTCCTACAACCGTTAAACTAGAGACCAAGGAAACGGAAAAGATTTTGGTCGAACTTGTAGTCCCTCAAGTACCAAGTACATAACGACTTCGGACCGAACCTCTTAAAACTCGTAATGAAATGATCGTACACTCTACTCACGTTAACACACCATCAAACTCGTAAGAAACCGTAATCTTATATATAATATATAATCCAAAATCCACTTAACTTAGTACTATATAGTCTAAAAAGAGATATAAGTCAAGTTAAGTCTGTGAGTCAAAACAGGCTGACAAACACTGGGGTACTTAGCGTCGTGTGATCCGGAAGGATAGGTAGTAGTTGAGGATCTCAAGTGGGTTTGAGTACAAGTAGTTCAGCCACTATGGTAGGTCGTTAGAGTAGGAGACAGTAGTGAAAGAGGAGGACGGGGGTTAACGAGGGTCGTAGTCCCAGAAAAAGTTACTCAGTTGATAAGCGAACTCCACCGGTTTCATAACCGCAAAGTCGGAGTCGTAGTCAGAAAGGTTACTTGTGGGTCATGACCAGAGAAAATCCTACCTGACCAACCTAGAGGAACGTCAGGTACACTGAGAGTTCTCAGAAGTTGTGGTGTCAAGTTTTCGTAGTTAAGAAACCACGAGTCGAAAGAAGTGTCAGATTGAGAGTGTAGGTATGTACTGATGACCTTTTTTGTATCTAAACTGATCTGTCTTGAAACAACCGTTTCATTATAGAGACGAAATAACAAATTATATTTAAATAAATTAACCTCCAATTAATGAAGTGTTATAACATAACCAAAACGGTATGGTTATTAACCGGTGTCCATATGTCCAAAGTTATACAATAGATCCAACCAGTATTGAAAAGAAGGTTCCTCATTAACAGAAAATTAAAGTACCGACGTCAGTGGTAGACGTCACTAAAACCTCAGGGGGTTTTATTTCAGACTGTGATAAAGGTGACAAAGGGGTAGATAAAGGGTACTTGACTACCCTGGTCTATAGTACTAGAAACAAAAGACTTACAACTCGAAATTCGGTCGAAAAAGTGAGAGGAGAAAGTGAAAGTAGTTCTCGGAGACATCAAGAATAAGTGAAAGACGGTATTCCCACCACAGTAGACGTATAGACTCCAATAACTATAAAGAGGGCCGTTAGAACTAAGGTCGAACACGAAGAAGGTCAGGTCGCAAAGAGTACTACATGAGACGTATCTTCAATTTATTTGTCCCACTGTTATATGTTGGAACTGTATGAGGAAAAGGATAAAGCTTGGTCACACAACAAGATACAGGTCAAGATTGACAACGAAGGACTGGACGTATACCCAAAGAGTTCCCCGTCCAGTCCACCACACCATAAGGGTAGAGAAAGTCTTTGTGACACTACATGACTCTACATAGTTATAAACTATGAATAACTTTTGTCATATGAAGTCAACTGATATCCCTGTTTCTATAGACTAATGCAGGTTTACTTACAGAAATTTGTTCAAAAGTTTGGAATAAATGTAGGTTTTACTACTTGAAAATTCTAAAGTTATTTCATCGAAATAAAACAGTGAATCTTTTTTTATATGTACTATTTTGTTGACATTCATGATGAGGAAACAACTTCATTTATTTTCAATATCTAACCACGAACTATGAACTAGTTGTTTATAATTTGGTTGTGGTAGTTAAAACACCACTCGAGACAACTGTAAATTCGATAAGTTCGTCCTAAATAAATAGTTATTAAAAAAGTTTAAGTCGATCTGCACAGATCACGTATAACCCATAAATTCGTCAATACAAATATAAAACTTCCTTGATTATTTTATACTAACACATCTCATTTCTTGTACAAAATCATAACAAAAGTACTATGTAAAAACATTAAAAATACGTTGTCCATCCTCGATGTTGAAAATGATATTTGACGTACAAAGGCATTAAATTTGGAACATCATGTTCTTAGGATCATTAAGTATAAAAATAATTAATAAATACAATGAAATGATTAATACTATAAAGAAGATCATTATTAAAATTTTTATATAAAATTTGAATTAATATAAAGTTTCATTCGTGTATATCTTGGAATTTAAAAATACACTAATAACGTAAACACTTTCATTTTCATTACTATGGATTTTACATAAGTCTGGTTAATTATGTAAATAATTATGTAACTAAGTGAATAATAATTTATGTAACGTCTTATAAAATATTAGACTTTTATTAAAAGAACTACTTTCGTTTAAATGGAACAATCTATGTAAGTGAAATAAATAATCATTTTAAATTCACTGTATGTTTACTATCTTAGTAAGTATTATGTTGAAACCAACCTAATTGTTTTTATAAACAAAGTCAGTATCACTAAGTGTAACTCAGATCACAGAGTTTAATCTACCGACCTACCGTAGTGCCTGAACTACCTGTACTCAGACTTACTTGAGGCCCTCTGCCACTACCTGTCCCTCCGGACCGCACGACGCTAAGTACCCCAGCGTTTCTCAACCTGTACTGACTCACTGACTTGACTTGACTACGAATATAAATCTAAAAAGTTTTTAGAGTTAGTTACACTTATGAAGTCATTATAGTTACTATTTGGAAATTTGTAAATCTTCGTTAACGTAAAATTTCTATGTAAACCTCTACCTGAAATAAGACACATTCTTAGAAGTCTTAATATTACGTACATAGATAATTAAAGACACAATCGTAGACTCATGAATATAACGAAATCTCCCTCTTTGACAAAGGAAAATACTGATACAAAACACACTATTTAATTTCAGAGAGAAGTCTCAACCAGGACTTTTAAAATAAGTCTTAGACGAATAACAGGACTTAAATTTCCTTTCAACTAGATATAAACTAAAAGGACCAAATATTTAGTTAAAAGTGAAAAGTCAAGTCAAGTCAAGTCAATTCAACGAGTCAGCACAGGCTGAGAAACCTGGGGTACTTAGCGTCGTGCGGTCCGGAGGGACAGGTAGTGGTTGAGGGCCTCAACTGAGTCTGAGTGCAGGTAGCTCAGTCACTACGGTAGGTCGGTAGAGTAGGAGACAGCAGGGGAAGAGGAGGACGGGGGTTAGGGAGGGTCGTAGTCTCAGAAAAGGTTACTCAGTTGAGTAGCGTACTCCACGGGTTTCATGACCTCAAAGTCGAAGTCGTAGTAAGGAAGGTTTCTTTAGGGTCCCAACTAGAGGAAGTCTTACCTGACCAACCTAGAACGTCAGGTTCCCTGAGAGTTCTCAGAAGAGGTTGTGGTGTCAAGTTTTCGTAGTTAAGAAGCCGTGAGTCGGAAGAAGTGTCAGGTTGAGAGTGTAGGTATGTACTGGTGACCTTTTTGGTATCGGAACTGATCTGCCTGGAATCAGTCGTTTCATTACAGAGACGAAAACTTATACGATAGATCCAACCAGTATTGAAAAGAAGGTTCCTTATCCGCAGAAAATTAAAGTACCGACGTCAGTGGTAGAGGTCACTAAGACCTCGGGTTTTTTTATTTCAGACTGTGACAAAGGTGACAAAGGGGTAGATAAAGGGTACTTGACTACCCTGGTCTACGGTACTAGAAACAAAAGACTTACAACTCGAAATTCGGTTGAAAAAGTGAGAGGAGAAAGTCAAAGTAGTTCTCCGAAAAATCGAGGAGAAGTAGAAGACGGTATTCCCACCACAGTAGACGTATAGACTCCAATAACTATAAAGAGGGCCGTCAGAACTAAGGTCGAACAAAAAGAAGGTCGGGTCTCAAAGAGTACTACATGAGACGTATCTTCAATTTTTTCGTCCCACTGTTATATGGTGGAACTGTATGAGGAAAAGGATAAACCTTGGTCAGACAGTAAGGTACAGATCAAGATTGACAACGAAGGACTGGACGTATGTCTAAAGAGTTCTCCGTCCAATCCACCAAATCATAAGGGTAGAGAAAGTCTCAAAAGGTGTCAAATAACACTAGGTGTGTCGAACCCTCGATTTACAGAGGACCGTATTCAAAATTTTTACACAAACAAAAGAAATAGAAACAACAGTACAGTGAACAAAACGAAGAAAATAAACATGAAGGAATAGGAATCTTTAAGATTCAGATCTGGGTAGTGTAATTGAAAGAAGACTAGAAAAGTCAATGGTTTAACCTTGCCTAAAATTGTCGATTCAAGACCTGGTGTAAATTTAACGTCAGAATTTTTACTTTTGTTCGTGAAATAATGAAGAGATGAATTCCGTCGGAAAGAAATAGAGAGGTCATGTAAATTTTGGAATGTAAATTTATAATTTCCCTAATTTTTTTATATAATGTCCTTAACTAATAATTAAGCCTATTATTTACTTTTATAAAACACACACTCTCTCTCTCTCCCTCTCTCTCTCTGAATACTAACTTGATCTTGATAATAAACTTACCACGTCAAAACTCCCTATAATAAAACTTCTAGTTAGGATGGAACACTTTCGTGACGATATAAAAAAAAGAAAAGACAAAGTGAAACATGATGGTAATTTAATGTAACGAATGTTTATTTTATTGAAAACTACTTTTTATTTACACGGTATATATACAGTTACTGTGAATTTTACAACACGTTAAGAGAGATTAGGGATAATGATGTATCTTTGTAATAAAAGTGAAGATGAAAAGACAGAGACTGTATAAGGAAGAGAGATAAAGTACAGAAAATAAAATATTATAAGTTTAAAATAAGTTTTAAATTAAAATTTGTTCAAGTTTTACAAATTTAAAAAACAAAATCTAAGTACAATAACTTACGTAATCTTTTAGTAAAAATGATAATCGAAATTTTAAAATGTTTCTTGTTTAGTCTAAATAAAAAAGTCTAGTTGTGTATAGTTTCTTAAATATTTATATATTAATCAAACAAATTTTTATCTGATACGATAAGAACTAGTTCGTACTAGAGTGTCACAAAACTTCCTTCAGTGAATTTTTACGTTAATCTTAAATAGACCTATTGTTCACAACTATTTTACTAGAATTTAAGGCGTAAAGATCAACACTCTTTATTTACTTTAAAATCATCTCTTTTATCGATATAATATCTTTTACACAGAATTGGTTCTTTTTATGAAGACAGCCCAGTAGATTACCATCACAGACAACTAAAAAAGAAAAAGGCAGTATAAAAGGCGTAGTCTAAACCTCCTTTTCGTTGGACACTTCAGTTACAAAAGGACTTTTTCAGTTATGAAAAGGACATCCTCAAAGGTACTCTTTTTTTGCTTTAAATTTATTTCCCGATATGAAACAATAGTATCCGTTTCTTTGATCTTTTAGATGACTCAAGAACGTTTTACAATTCAAGTTGTTATGTAACGGAGATCCCCTTCTTAGTCAGTAATTAAGGATTCTCCGGTCGTATATCGTATCCGAACCAGTCTAAAATCTTTGTATGAACCAGTCCAAAATCTTGTATGATGTCCTCTGTCTATGAAATACTAAATAGTCATAAGGGGGAATATATAAAGTCAGTAGTGTAAGAGACGTTTTACTTCGACTTTTATATAACGTTATATAATGTTCAAATATAAATCAATTATATTACATAACCCTTATTTTATTATATAAATAAACATATATTGAAACGATTTGAGAGAAAAATCGAAAGTAAGGACCTGATTTCTTTCCATGTCATTTTTAGTTCTGTTTAGTATTGGTACCACGTACAAAGTAAAATTTTGTTTAAACAAAATTCTTGAAAACGGAAAAGTAAAAAGTATTTTGTAACGTTAAAGTTGACAAACGAAGTTTGTATCAAAATCATAAAAATTCACTTTACTATAGATCCTTTCCATAAGTTAGTCAACATACAGAATATAGTGACTTATGAAATAGGTTCAACACATATTAATTGGAAATCTATAATTACACTGGGATATCTGTAAATAAACTGAATTTCATCAATGAAAGTTTAATTGATACTTAAATTAATAATTAAAAAGAGGAGATTGTTACATTCGTATAAGTCCTACAACAGACTCCGATATAATTGTTATATTAAGGTGAAAAGACATAAAAGTAAATTTTTATAGACATTTGGTATATACGGTATATGTACGGATTGTTTTATTAGGTTCTATTCTCAGAAACACTCGAATATTTATTATACGTAAAAGAAACGGTTTAATTTGTGTGTTTAAATACGTTGAAATTCGATACCAGTTGTCTTTTGTTTATAGAAATTTATACCTCAAATTCGTTAGTCAATTTTATACATATTAAAATAATACGACTATTAAAAAATTTTTTATATTTAAATAAATAAAATTAACCCCCAATTAATGAAATGTTATGTTATAACTATTTTAAAAATTTACGACTTTCTATAAAACATACAAGGTTTATATAAACGAAACAGACACATATACATGAGTAAAGAAATACATGAAGTGTTAAGTCCTACCCATATAATGTAACAAAGTAAAATGACCAATTCTACTATTAAGTAAAGTGAAGTACGTGAAAATAAAATTTAATATCAAATATCAGGTAACTATAAAACTGGTTCACCTTTATCATGAGTCTCTTATTAAAAAAGATTTTAAGTAATATTTTTAAGTTTAATATTACATTTCTCGAAGGAGGAATAAGAAATTAAAATTGTTTATAGTAGTTATAATTGTCGTACACAATAATAAAAAAACCATAAAATTTACAACAAAAAAAGTTACAATGAAACCGCATTAAGAGTACTTGAATATAACCTAACGGTCTTTCAAGTAAATCCGAAAAGG
This sequence comes from Capra ibex, assembly GCA_006410555.1. Taxonomy (NCBI): domain Eukaryota; kingdom Metazoa; phylum Chordata; class Mammalia; order Artiodactyla; family Bovidae; genus Capra; species Capra ibex. The sequence continues at coordinate 35,778,962 of SJYO01029184.1, forward strand.
TATACTATAATGTCTTTTTGAGTTTACTTGTAAAACAGGTTGGTATATATTAATCAAAATTATAGGTACTATGTAAAAACTGATAGTAGATCGAACTTATTAAAGTAAGATCTATAAAATAAGGGGTACCTTCAGAACTCATAAGTCGCAAATGTACACAATAAGTTCACTTTCACCTACGTAACGTACATGAAAAGTAAAAAAAGAGTAGGACAGAGTAATCAAAGATCTATAGGATACTATATATGTAAATCGTAGATGTAGATATATTATCAGTACCTTTACGTAAACACCAAGACTACATTTCAGTTCCACAAAACTGGTATTGATATGTCTCCGTATCGTCTTTCTCGTAAACTTACACTCTGTCATGTAGAACTCAAGATTACTATCAAGACATGGACTGAGCTACGTATGTGAACCTTTTCATTAAATTTGAGTCTCAGAAGTAAAAGGAGAAAAGGAGTAATTTTTTTTTTACATCATTAGTATTAATAGGAATTCGGAATACTTTTCAGTACGACGACTTTGTACTGTCGTTTTTTGTATTATTATTATTTAAATATTTTGTCATAAACTCACACATGTGAAGACATGTAACAGGGATTATTAGATGTTTTTAAAGACAGAATTATGTGGTGAAGTTACACATTCAAGATAGCAAAATAGTTAAAAAAAGTCTCCATCTTTGACCTTGTTTCTTTCCAATTTATTATACCTTTAAGTAAACTATAAAAATTTTTCGTGAGATGGACATATTTTGTGATGATAATGAATCTACTAACTTAGAAGTAGTTATGTGATTACTCATTAATAGTAATGTTAATTTGAGTATAAAATTTAACACGAGATTAACTGACTATAAATAAACCATATAAGAATTACGTTTAACCGAGACGGTTGTTAGACGTGACTTTTTGATATCACGGAAAACGTGAATATAAAATACTATTAAAAGTATGGTATAAAAAAATACAGGTGAAAGGTAGTAGTCGAGTAAACTCATTTGAACGATAATAAAGTGAGTGATTACTTTAAATAACCGCATACATTAAGTTACAATATTATCGTATACTCTTATATCGGGAGACACTGAGATTAATATTTAAAGATTTTGATTCTAATAAAGTAAGTCAATTGAAAAGATAACTTCCGACTGACTAATGGTTCCTATTGTGACTCTATAAAAAAGAATTTATGTTCTTATATATTCGAAAAATGGAGTATCATTTAATATATATATATACGTCTAAGAACCATCATTCTCTTAATGTAACTATAGACCACAAGAAACGACGACAACGACAACGATTCAGCGAAGTCAGTACAGGCTGAGACACGCTGGGGTCTCTGTCGTCGGGTGATCCGAGGGGGCAGGGACCCTAAGAGGTCCGTTCTTGTGACCTCACCCAACGGTAAAGGAAGAGGCTAAGTACTTTCACTTTTCACTCTCACTTTCACTTCAGCACAGGCTGAGGATCACTGGGGTAACTGACGTCGGATGGTCCGAGGAGACAGGTACCCTAAAAGGTCCGTTCTCATGACCTCACCCAACGGTAACGGAAGAAGGACCACAAACCTGACATCGGATGATCCGAAGAGGCAGAAACCCTAAGAGGTCCGTTCTTATGACCTCACCCAATGGTAAAGGAAGAGGTTCCCTAGAAGGGCTGGGTCCCTAATTTGGGCCCAGAGGACGTAACCTCCGTCTGTGAAATTGGAGACTCGGTGGTCCCTTCGGGGACCACAAGAAATGAACAGGGGTTTCTTCTTTGACGTTTATACATGATCAATTAGGTAACTCTCGTTTAAGAAAACATGGATGAAGACTCTTTTCCGTTGTAATTATTTATATATTTAATTATGGAAATTAACTTAATCGTCTGTGCACATGAAAGACAGAAATCCCTGTACAGAATTTCATTCTCACTCTCAAAGTCGATATAGTTAATATAAAAGACAAAAGTGACTCCTGATCCCAAACTAGTTATCACACAGTTGACTAAACAGAGGGACATCAGTAAACAAGTCAATAGGTTCGACTAGCAACCGTATAAAAAACCACAAAATAATGTAATGAAAATTGGAAGACTGGGAGTCTATTGAGAGTCCCTAGACAAGGACTAGACCCAAAGGTATAAATAACAATCATGGGTTCCCAGTCGACATTAAATCCTCAAGTAATGAAATCTGAATCTTACAACCTAAACTAAGTCCTCTTTGATAAATCCCTACCCTCACGTACACCCTTTGGGCCAAACTCCACCTGTGAATATTCTCTCTGATTCTTTTACTTAACAGAGAACCGGTTTACTTAGTGGAGTGAATATAAATAGGTTGATGAATCAATTATTCTCAGACACTTGTATTTTATATTAAGTAGGAATACGTACTATCAATACCTCAAAAAGTAGACAGTTAATAATTCTTGTAACCACAGAAAAGTATTCCAAAAAAAAAAAAAGAGTACCGGTCCTCAATTACTTTTACGTGTACATTCAAAGGTTTACTTTTTAAATACGGTGTCCAGTATTATGATTCGTGGAGTACAATTAAACCATAGAGGGATTTAAGAGTCTACTTTCCTATTTAGTTGTACGTCAAAGTAATCAAAACAAAATCTAATGATTATCATCTAAGATCTTACAGTATCTCGTTATAAGAACTTTTTTTAAATTCTAATTTCTTTGTGAACGTATAAAATGGTAGATTTTAACGGAAGAGATCTAGTACATATTGTTCGGTTAAGGTGGTAACAACAATAACGTCAACAAATCAATTCAGTACAGACTGAGTAATGTTAGGTTACCTGACGTCGTGTGGTCCGAGGAGACAGGAGGTGATAGGGGACCTTAAATACTTTAAGTACAGATAACTCAACCACTAGGGTAGATTGGTAGAGTAAAAGACGGTTGGGGAAGAGGAAAACTGAAGGTAGAAAGGGTCGTAGTCCCAGAAAAGGTCACTCAACCGAGAAGTGTAGTCCATCGGTTTTATAATCTCGAGGTCGAAGTCGTAGTCTGGAAGGTGACTTATAAGTCCCAACTAAAAGAAATCTTAACTATCTAGAGGATCATAAAGTTCCCTAAGAGTTCTCAGAAGAGTTTCTGGTGTCAAGATTTCGCAGACAAGAAGCTACGAGTCAGAAGAAATACAAGGTTGAGAAAAGAGACATGTGCTGATTACCGTTTTGGTATCAAAACTGATATACCTGGAAACAGCCGTTTGATTACAAAGACGAAACATTACCCTAAAGATTTAAACAGTCCGTTTAAACCGGAACCTCATATCTTACTTCGTCCCGTTTCCGATTGTCTCAAGACGGTTCTCTAACGTGACCACTATCATTTGTGGGAGAAGGTTTTTGTGTTCTTTTATGAGATGTGCACCTGTAGTGGTCTACCAGTTGTGGTTTTAGTCTAACTAAGAAACGTCGGTTTCTTCCTCTCCGAGATTTCTCAGTTTTTTTCTTCGACCCTGGGCTGACACCGACTCTAGTACTCGAGGAATAACGGTTTAAGTCTGACTTTTACTTTTTTCACCTCTTTTGGTGATCTGGTAAGTCCATACTGGTTTTAGTTTAGGGAATACTGATATGTCACCTTCACTCTTTATCTAAATGTCCTGATCTAGACTATCTCACGGACTACTTAATACCTACCTCCAAGCACTGTAACATGTCCTCTGTCCTTTGTTCTGGTAGGGTTTCTTTTTCTTACCTTTTTTCGTTTTACCGACAGACCCCTCCGGAATGTTTATCGACACTCTTTCCCCTTCGTTTTTCGTTTCCTCTTTTCCTTTCTATATGGGTAAACTTTCGTCTCAAGATTTCTTACCGTTCCTCTCTATTCTTTCGTAAGGAGTCGTTAGTCACGTTTCTTTATCTCCTTTTGTTATCTTACCCTTTCTGATCTTTAGAGAAGTTCTTTTAATGCCTATGACTCCCTTATAAAGTACGTTTCTACCCGAACTATTTCCTGTCTGTACAATACGTGGATTGTCTTCGTCTTCTATAATTCTTCTCCACCGTTCTATGTGTCTTTTTGACCTGTTTTTTCTCGAAGTACTGGTTCTATTAGTACTGCCACACTAGTGAGTAGATCTCGGTCTGTAGGATCTTACACTTCAGTTCACCCGGTATCCTTCGTAGTGATACTTGTTTCGATCACCTCCACTTCCTTAATCTCAACTCGATAAAGTTTAGGACTTTCTACTACGACATTTTCACGGTTTGTGTTATACGGTCGTTTAAACCTTTTGAGTCGTCACCGGTGTCCTGACCTTCTCCAGTCAAAAGTAAGGTTAGGGTTTCTTTCCGTTACGGTTTCTTACGAGTTTGATGGCTTGTTACCGTGAGTAGAGTGCGTGATCATTTTATTACGAGTTTTAAGAGGTTCGGTCCGAAGTCGTTATACACTTGGGACTTGAAGGACTACAAGTTCGACCAAAATCTTTTCCATCTCCTTGGTCTCCAGTTTAACGGTTGTAGACGACCTAGTACCTTTTTTGTTCTCTCAAGGTCTTTTTGTAGATAAAGACGAAATAACTGATACGGTTTCGGAAACTGACACACCTAGTGTTATTTGACACCTTTTAAGACTTTCTCTGCCCTTATAGTCTGGTAGACTGGACGGAGAACTCTTTAGACATACGTCCAGTCCTTCGTTGTCAATCTTGACCTGTACCTTGTTGTCTGACCAAGGTGTATCCTTTTCCTCATGTAGTTCCGACATATAACAGTGGGACGAATAAATTGAATATACGTCTCATGTAGTACTCTTTACGACCTGACCTTCTTTGTGTTCGACTTTAGTTCTAACGGTCCTCTTTATAGTTATTGGAGTCTATACGTCTACTGTGGTGGGAATACCGTCTTTCACTTCTTCTTGATTTCTCGGAGAACTACTTTCACTTTCTCCTCTCACTTTTTCAACCGAATTTCGAGTTATAAGTCTTTTGCTTCTAGTACCGTAGACCAGGGTAATGAGGTACCCTTTATCTACCCCTTTGTCACCTTTGTCACAGTCTGAAAGAGAAAAACCCAAGGTCTTAGTGACGTCTACCACTGACGTCGGTACTTTAATTTTCTACGAATGAGGAACCTTCTTTTCAATACTGGTTGGATATATCGTACAACTTCTCGTCTCTGTTATGTAACGGTTTTTACCAGGCGGATCAGTTCCGATACCAAAAAGGTCACCAGTACGTACATACCTACACTCTCAACCCGACACTTCTTCCAACTCGCGGTTTCTTAACTACGAAAACCTGACGCCACAACCTCTTCTGAGAACTCTCAGGAAACCTGACGTTCCTCTAGGTTGGTCAAGTAAGACTTCCTCTAGTTGGGCCCCTAAAGAAACCATCCTTACTACGATTTAAACTTTGAGGTCATGAAACCAGTGGAGTACGTTTCTCAACTGAGTAACCTTAACGGAGACTACGACCCTCCCTAACCCCCGTCCTCCTCTTCCCCTGTTGTCTTCTACTCTACCGACCTAACGTAGTGACTTAGCTACCTGCACTCAGACTCACTTGAGGCCCTCAACCACTACCTGTCCCTCCGGACCGCACGACGTTAAGTACCCCAGCGTTTCTCAGTTGTGTTGACTATCTGACTGGACTTGACTTCACTTGACTTTGTCATTTTACTACTTTATAATATAATGAGAGTAAACGTCTACGATATAGTTTTTAACCCATATAATATTCCATCTTATAAAAATAACTTATGTGTTGTTATCTAACAACTTTTCGGTTTAAAGAGTAATCCGTTTAGGAAAATTTTTTATAAATAAAATCAACCTCTGATTAATGAAATGTTATAACATCACCAAAAACGGTATGTAACTGAACTTAGTTGATACTAAAATGTACACAAGGGGTAAGACTTGGGGGTAGGATGGAGGGCTTCGTAGGTTAGGGACACAGTAAGGTCACGTGGTTGTGACTCGTGGGACAGAGTACGTAGCTTGGACCTGACGACTAGACAAAGTGTATAGTTTTACATGTACAAAGTTACGATAACAGAGTCTATTAGGGTGGGACCGGAAGAACGTGTCTCAGCTTTTCTGACAAGATATGTAGACACAAAGAAAACGACAGAGAGTATATCCCAATAGTAATTGTAGAAAGGTTTAAGGTATATATACGCAATCGGAACAGATTGAGTTACTTTGATTCGGTACGGGCGTCCCGGTGGGTTTCTACCCGTCCAGTGTCACCTCTCCAGACTGTCTTACACCAGGTGACCTCTTCCCTTACCGTTTGGTGAAGTCATAAGAACGGAACTCTTGGGTACTTGTCATACTTTTCCGTTTTACTATCCTATGACTTTCTCCTTGAGGGGTCCAGTGATCCACGGGTTATACGATGACCTCTAGTCACCTCTTTATTGAGGTCTTTCTTACTTCCCTACTTCGGTTTCGATTTTGTTCTGGGTCGACACCTACACTGACCACTATCTTCGTTTCAGGCTACGATATTTCTCGTTATAACGTATCCTTGGACCTTACAGTCCAGGTGCTTTGTTCCGTTTAACCTTCACCAGTTTGTCCTCTACCGTTCTCCCTTCCACCTGCAAGATCCTTAGTCGTTTGATTTTACCTGACCTTACCCACTTAAATTTGTTCTACTTGTAATATAGATGACGACCCCCGTCCTTAGGGAGTCTTCTTTACCTCATGGGTAGTACCAGTTGTTTTCTCAGGCTTTACGTCATAAACCTACGTCAGAGTTTTTGCTGTCTTACTAGAGACAAGCAGAGGTTCCGTTTGGTAAGTTATAGTGTCATTATGTTCAGATACGGGGTTGGTCGTTACGACTTCTTCGACTTCAACTTGCCAAGATACTTCTGGATGTTCTGGGAAATCTTGATTGTGGGGTTTTTCTACAGGAAAAGTAATATCCCCTGACCTTACTTTTTCATCCTTCAGTTCTTTGTGGACCTCATTGTCGGTTTAAACCGTAACCTTACGACTTACTTCGTCCCGTTTCTGATTATCTCAAAACGGTTCTTTTACGTGACCGGTATCGTTTGTGGAAGAAGGTTGTTGTGTTCTCTTCTGAGATGTGTACCTGTAACGGTCTACCAGTTATGACTTTAGTCTAACTAATATAAGAAACGTCGGTTTCTACCTCTTCGAGATATGTTAGTTGTTTTTGTTCTGATTCTCGACGGACACCGAGTCTAGTACTTGAGGAATAATGGTTTAAGTCTGAGTTTAACTTCTTTCATCCCTTTTGGCAATCTGGTAATTCCATACTGGATTTAGTTTTAGGGAATACTGAGATGTCACCTTCACTCTTTATCTGAATTCCCGGATCTAGACTATCTATCTCACGGACTACTTGATACCTTACTCCAAGTTCTGTAACGTGTCCTCTGTCCCTAGTTCTGGTAGGGGTACCTTTTCTTTACGTTTTTTCGTTTTACCGACAGACCCCTCCGGAATGTCTATCGACACTTTTCTTGTCTCCGTTTTTCGTTTCCTCTTTTCCTTTATATATTCGTAGACTTACGTCTCAAGGTCTCTTCTCGTTCTTCTTTATTCTTTCGGAAGGAGTCGCTAGTTACGTTTCTATATCTCCTTTTCTTGTCTTACCCTTTCTGATCTCTAGAGAAGTTCTTTTAATGTCTATGGCTCCCTTGTAAAGTACGTTTCTACCCGAGCTATTCCTGTGTTTATCATACCTGGATTGTCTTCGTCTTCTATAAATCTTTTCCACCTTTCTTTTGTGTCTTCTTGACATGTTTTTTTCTAGAAGTGCTGGGTCTATTAGTACTACTACACTAGTGATTAGATCTCGGTCTGTAGGACCTTACACTTCAGTTCACCCGGAACTTTTCGTAGTGATACTTGTTTCGATCACCTCCACTACCGTAAGGTAAATTCGACAAAGTTTAGGACTTTCTACTACGACACTTTCACGACGTGAGTTATACGGTCGTTTAAACCTTTTGAGTCGTCACCGGTGTTCTGACCTTCTACAGTCAAAAGTAAGGTTAAGGTTTCTTTCCGTTACGGTTTCTTACGAGTTCGACGACGTGTTAACGTGAGTAGAGTGTACGATCATTTCATTACGAGTTTTAAGAGGTTCGGTCCGAAGTCGTTATATACTTGGTACTTGAAGGACTACAAATTCAACCAAAAGTTTTTCCGTCTTCTTGGTCTCTAGTTTAACGGTTGTAGGTGACCTAGCACCTTTTTCGTTCTCTCAAGGTCTTTTTGTAGATAAAGACGAAATAACTGATACGGTTTCGGAAACTGACACACCTAGTGTTATTTGACACCTTTTAAGACTTTCTCTTCCCTTATGGTCTGGTGGACTGGAAGGAGAACTCTTTAGACATACGTCCAGTCCTTCGTCGTCAATCTTGACCTGTACCTTGTTGTCTGACCAAGGTTTATCCTTTTCCTCATGCAGTTCTGACATATAACAGTGGGACGAATAGATTGAATATACGTTTCATGTAATACTCTTTTCGACCTGACCTTCTTTGTGTTCGACCCTAATTTTAACGGTCCTCTTTATAGTTATTGGAGTCTATACGTCTACTGTGGTGGGAATACCGTCTTCCACTTCTCCTCGATTTTTCGGAGGACTACTTTCACTTACACCTCTCACTTTTTCAACCGGATTTCGAGTTGTAAGTCTTTTACTTCTAGTACCGTAGACCAGGGTAGTGAAGTACCCTTTATCTACCCCTTTGTCACCTTTGGTCACAGTCTGAAATAAAAAAACCCGAGGTTTTAGTGACGTCTACTAAAAAGGTCGGTACTGTAATTTTCTACGAATGAGGAACCTTCTTTTCAATACTCGTTGGATCTATCATATAAGGTTTCATCTCTGTAATGAAACGGCTGATTCCAGACAGATCAGTTCCGATACCAAAAAGGACACCAGTACATACCTACACTCTCAATTTGACACTTCCTCCGACTCACGGCTTCTTAACTACGAAAACTTGACATAAAAACCTCTTCTGAGAACTCTCAAAGAACCTGACGTTCCTCTAGGTTGGTCAGGTAACTCCCTCTAGTCGGAACCCTAAAGAAACCATCCTTACTACGGTTTCGACTTTGAGGTTATGAAAACGGTGGAGTACACCTTGTAACTGAGTAACTTTTTCTGAGACTACGACCCTCACTTACTCTCGTCCTCCTCTTCCCCTACTGTCTCCTACTCTACCGACCCACCGTAGTGACTGAACTACCTGCGTTCAGACTCACTTGAGGCCATCAACCACTACCTGTCTCTCGGACCACACGACACTAAGTACCCCAGCGTTTCTCAGTCTGTGCTGCCTCACTGACTTGACTTGACTATGACATAACTCCAAAAGGAAAGAATGAATGAAGTGAAAATTATTAACCAAGGTCACAGTAGGTGGAGTAATCTTGACTAAGTTTACATAAGGAAAATTACCGACTCATTATAAGGTAACACCTATACATGGTACCGAAAGAATAGGGAAGCAGACGACTACCTGTAGATCCAACGAAGGTACAGGAACGATAATATTTGTCACGACACTACTTGTAACCCCATGTGAACAGAGAAAGTAAAGACCAAAGGAACCACACATACACGTCGTCACCCTAACGACCCAGAATACCGTCAAAATAAAGGTCAAAAAATGCCTTAGAGGTGTGACAAGAGGTATCACCGATTTCATTAAACGTAAGGGTGGTTGCCACATTCTCACAAAGGAAAAGAGGTGTGGTAGAGGTCGTAAATAACAAACATCTAGAAACCTTTTGTCGGTAAGACTGGTGTCACTCTACCATAGAGTAAAACCAAGGTAAAGAGACTCTTACTCACTACAACTCGTAAAAAAGTACACAAACAATCGGTAGACATACAGAGAAAACCTCTTTAAAGACGAATCAAGAAACAGGGTAAAAAACTAACCCAACAAATAAAAGGACCTTAACTCGAAGTCCTCAACGAACATATAAAAACTCCAATTAAGAAACAGTCAACGAAGTAAACGATAATAAAAGAGGGTAAGACTTCCGACAGAAAAGTGGAACGAATATCAAGGTAAGTAACACGTTTTCGAAAGTTCAAATTAATCCAGGGTCAACAAGTAAAAACGAAAATAAAGGTTATGATACGCTCAACCCAGTATCTCCTAGGACGACACTAAATACAGTCTCTCACAAAACGGATATAAAAGCAGATTCTCAAAATATCAAAGACAGAATACAAATCTAGACATTAGGTAAGACTAATATAAAAACACATACCACAATGTTTCACAAGATCAAAGTAAGAAAATGTTCACCAACTGGTCAAAAGGGTCGTGGTGAACAATTTCTCTAACAGAAAAGAGGTAACATATAAGAACGGAGGAAACAGCTTCTATTCCACAGGTATCCACGCACCTAAATAGAGACCCGAAAGATAAAACAAGGTAAGCAGATGTAAAGACAGAAACACGGTCATGGTTTGACAGAACTACTGCCACCGAAACATCATCTCGGACTTCAGTCCGTCCAACTAAGGGAGTCAAGGTAAAAAGAAAGGTTCTAACGAAACCGATAAACTCAAAAAAAAACATAAAAGTATGTTTCAAACTTTAATAAAAAAGATCATGAGGCTTTTTATGGTAACCATCTAACTATCCCTAACGTAAATTAGATATCTAACGAAAGCCATCATATGAGTAAAGGTGATATAATCGAGAAGACTAGGTACTGGTACCATATAAAGAGGTAGATAACGAAGGGAGAAACTAAAGAGTAGTCACAAAATACGAAAAGGTATATATCTAGAAAACAAAGAAATCCATCTACGGCCCCAGGTCGGGGTCACCTAGGTCCTTTAAGCTTCCCACCTACCTCAGTCGCTTCTCTCTAAATAAATTAATCTTTATATTCTAATCTAATCCTTTCTTATCACATCATCCATTTAATCACCTCTTTTCTCCGACTTATTGAACCAAGTGCACCTCTTGATTATTTTGGAGCTCTGTTCTCCAAACGTGGTAGATGCAATCCGGTGGTCACGGGCAAACTTATCAACTCCCACGGGACGGAACCCGAGGGAAAGCGCACCCAGAATCTTCGGTCCCGTTCATTCATATGTACCACTCGGAGGTACAGGGTCTACCCTTAAGTCGGTCTTTTATTTCTTCTGTGCCTCTCTGGTCCGACGAAACCACTCATTCCGGGGTTATTGAAATAAAAAATTTTCCTGAAAATATGGAAAGGGTGTTTACTACAACACATGTAATAGAAGACCGGAACCTCCGGACACTTTGTAAAATTCCGGGAGAAAACTATTTCCGACGGGTTGGTATTTTGAATAAAAGGGAACTTGACAAAAAAAGAAATATAAAGATTAGATACAGTCGTAGTCTTTCATAGTTTGTTTCAATGTAAAAGTCCTTCGTTTCCACGTCATTCAATGTTGTTTCTTTCTTGGTTAATCGAGTTTTCAGACTACACCAGTCAAAGTTCCGATGTGAACAAAAAAGAATGTAAGATTGATAAAATTGTTTACACGAGAATCCACGTGTCACCTATTCTCTATACCCTTGAGTCGTTGTTCGTAACCGAGTTGTCACTGTAGAATGTGGTCGCGATGAGATTATTGAAAATTGAGAAACTTTCCGAAATATAAAATCTGAAGGTAGGGAGAGTGTCAACCCCCCGACATTTGCTAGTGTACGCATCAACATCTTGAGGCCTATTCCGTTCAATCTCCCGGTAGTCTCCCTAAACTCGGCTTTGTGAGGAAAGGATACGTCCTCTGACAATTGACCTCGGGATTCAATTAAGGAAAATCTCCTTCCACTAGCCCCTACCGGGGGACAATACAGTTTTCTCACCTTTCGTGTCATGTTATTTCGTCTGTCTGAAACCAAACCCCCCATCTACGAGTTCTTTTAAGTCCCTCTTGGGGACTTCGGTCTAATACGGAAACGTAAAACAGTTCGAAGGAAGGAGTACTGGAAACGGTACCCGCCCTAAGGAGTGCGACCGAGGGTCGTCCATCTATATAAGGTTTCATAAAATAAGGAAAACAACGTTACCACTTACCTTAACAAAGGAATTAAAGAGAAAGACAAAAGAGTGACAATCACATATCCTTACGTTCCCTAAAGACATCCAATTAAAATATAGGACGTTTAAATGACATAAGTAAATAATCAAGATCATTAAAAAACCACCTCAGAAGTCACAAAAGATACAGTAGACGTTTGTCACTCTCAAAATGAAGAAGAAAAGGTTGGACCTAAGGAAATTAAAGAAAAAGACGAGACTAACGACACCGATTTTGAAGGTTTTGATACAACTTATCATTACCACTTTCACCCGTGTGAATATAACAAGGACTGATATCCCCTTTACGAAAGTTAAAAAGTGGTAACTCCTATTACAAAAGACACCGAAAAAGAACATACCGAAAATAATGTAGCTCCATACAACGAAGATAAGGACGAAAGACCTTCCAAAAAAAAGAATAGTATTTAACTACAACTTAAAACAGTTTTTAAAAGAGATATAAAAGATTCTATTAGTATACCAAAAATAGAAAGTCAAACAATTTCACCAAATAAATTGACTAAACACCTATAATTTCTTAGGAACGTAGGGACCCTATTACGAGTGAACCAGTACTACTTACTGGAAAAACTATACAACAAAATAACACAAACGATCTTAAAACAATTCCTAAAAATGTGGATGTAAGTAATCACTATAACCGGGTACGACGATTCAGTGAAGTCAGTACAGGCTCAGACACGCTGGGGTATCTGCCGTCGGGTCTTCCGAGGGGACAGGGACCCTAAGAGGTCCGTTCTTGTGACCTTACCCAACGATAAAGGAAGAGGTTACGTACTTTCACTTTTCACTTTCACTTCAGCGAGTCAGCACAGACTGGGAGTCGCTGGGGTACCTGACGTCGGAAGGTCCGAGGAGGCAGGTATCCTAAAAGGTCCGTTCTCATGAGATCACCCCACGGTAACGGAAGAGGCCTATAACCGGACATGTAAAGAAATAAACACAGTAGAAACAAACCTAAACTATAATCCCACCACCACCGGAGTATCTTACACAAACCTTCAAATGGAAGGAGACGTTAAAAGACGTTCTCAAACTCATTCTATCCACAATCGAGAAGAGATTTAAAAACTATCTTAAGTCGATACTTCTGTAGACCAGGACCTGAAAGCAAACGACCTTCTAAAGACTAATGTCAAAGCTAAAGGCACGAACACTACCCAGACAATGTTAAAAGATAAGAAAGAACAAGTCAAAACCTTGCAACATGAAAAGATTCTTAAACAGGTAATGAAAGTTCAACAGGTAAAATAACTGTATGTCAACGATTATCATCAGAGAATACTAGGAAAAATAAAGACACAACAGACAACACTAAAGAGGTAAAAGTAAAGATTAAAACACCTAAACTAAGAAGAGGGAAAGAAAGAACTACTCAGACCGATTACCAAACAGTTAAAATAAATAGAAGAGTTTCTTGGTCGAAAATCAAAACAACTAAAAACGATGCCAGAGAAAATAAAGAAAACGTAAATAAAAACGGGATTAAAAATTCTAAAGAAAGGAAGATCATTAGGACCCCAAGAAGTAAAGAAGGAAAAGATTAACGAAATCGAGATCTCAATCCAATAAATAAACTGAAAAAAGAACGAAGAACACCATCCGAACATACGACAGTTGGAAGGGGAAGTGTGACGAAAATATTACAGGTTGTCTAAAGCCCAACAACACAAAATTAAAAGTAAGTAAAGATACGTATAAAACTAAATAAAAAACTAAAGAAGACACTAAACAACCAATAAGTCTTCACACAACAAATCGGAGGTATACAACCTAAAAAAAAAAAGGACACTAACTGTAGATTAGAATGACGTAACAAAAGTCTTTTCTACGAACCCTACTAAAGTTTAAAAAAACTTAAATGGTTCCGATCTAAATATCGGGTCTTACACTAGATAGGACCCCTTACAAGGTACACGTGAACTCTTTTTCTACTTTAAGTAACAAAACACCACTTTACATATATCTGGAGTTGATCCAGATTCACCAGGTAACATAGTATATTTCAAACACAAAGCAAGAATTAAGAGACAATCAACTAGATATGTATCCACCCTCACACAATAATTTCAGAGGGTGATAATAACACAGTGACAATTAAAAGTGAAAGTATGAACAATCGTATACGGAATGTATAACACCACCAGGATACAACCCACACAAATATAAATATTAACATAATAGAAGAATAACCTAACTAGGAATCTAGTGATAAATCACAGGAAGAAACAGAGAAAAGTGTCGGAAATAAAATTTCAGTTAAAATATACTATAAATATAACGGTGAGGACGAAAGAAAACCAGAGGTAAACGAACTTTATATTAAAAGGTCGGGAAGTCAAAGTTAGACATATACAGGAAACAAAACTCCAACCAGAGAAAATCTGTCATATATATCTCCGGTACAAAAACATAGGTAAGTCGATGAGAAACAGAAAACCAACTCCGTAAGTTGGGTAAATGTAAATTCCATTAATAACTATTTATACTAGGGTAACGGTAAATGAAATAACAAAACCCAAACTCAAATATGTGAGAAAGACACAAAGGACAGATCTCTTCTAGGAAATCGTACACAACTTCTCGACCAAACCACCACGACTTAAGCGAGTCGAAAACGAACAGACATTTCGAAAACCAAAGAGAAAGTATAGACTTACTCGAGGAACGACCCATGTCATTAGACCCAACATCCAAAAAGAGAAAGTAGTGAAAGTTATACAGGACGGTAAGGGAAGACCGGACTTCTCAAAGATAACTTTCTAGTCGACAATAGGAATTCCCTTAGGAGAACACACAATAAACAACAAAAAGGGAACGACGAAAATTATAAACAAGAAACACAAGTTAGAAACAATTAAACTAATGATACAAAGCACCCAATAAAACGGAACCTAAGTAGGACAAACCCTGAGAGACCCAAAGAACCTGAACCCACTGATAAAGGAAGGTGTAAAATCCCTTCAAAAGTTGATAATAGAGGAGTTCATAAAAAAGTAACGAAAAGAAAAACAGAAGAAGAAGACGCTAAGGATACTAAGCTTACAACGTCGTAAAGTGTAACAGGGTCTCCAGGGACTTCAACAGGAGTAAAAAAACTTAATAAAAAAGGAGAGACGAAGTGAATAAAGACGGTAAAAAAGAAGATGGAGTGAATAGAAGACGGAGGTAATAAGATGACAACCAAGGGAGGTCTCACAAAAAAATAAAGGAAATAACGTAATAAGTAATAACTAACTGAGAAAAAATAAAGAAGATACAGGAACAATTTGTAAAGAACGGAGAAGAGTCAGGAACCGAGGTCCGATAAATAGACATTGAGGTAAAATACAAGTTCTAAAACCTAGTAAAAATGATAGTAATAAGACTTAAGAAAAAGTCCATCTGGGGGATAGAGAAAGAGAAAACAAACCAAACCACCCGTAAATTGTACAAGGAAATGGACGACTCATAAAGAGACGGAAAAGGAGAACAAATCTAATGAAACAAACACACCAGAAGGACATAAGACAGTCAAACACCAAGGACAAATAACACCTCCAAAGAGGGAAACTCACCTCAACCTACTTACCGAAAAGGTCCAAAGGACCAATCCCTTCGAACGTAACCAAAAGATCACAAACCTCAACCTAAAGAAGAGTGACCTCACGTTACTTCACAGGTCCTCACTCAAAACTCTATATATACCCAAACCACACTGAAACCCGTCGGACATATAACTACGAAGTCCGATATAGGGACACAATGACCTCTTAAACGTACCCTACAGAACGAGACCTTGAACAACCGAGAGCCCACCACGAACCAAAGTCACATTCATATCTCCGTAAACCTACTCGAAAGTAGCTAATTTCAAGAGACCTCAGTCCTCAAGAGACCACAAGAGTCCAAAACCCGAATTCGGAGGACGGTGACCCAAAGTCAGAATAAGAAAGTAATCGGAGTTCTGAAGAGGTAGGTATGTCGTGGCTACTGTTTTGTAGAACAAATTACCACTTTTCTAATAGGTGTCACTCCCTGTAGGTCTCTACAAGTCTCTCAATGTACCTTTTCTCCCTCCTCCTTCTATCTCCACTGGTCCTCCTCTTCTGCCTCTTAAGTTTCCCCCTCTCTCGTTAGATCTGTAATTAGTTAAGGAATACACGAGAGGTTTCTGACCTTGGTAGTCTCTCTAAGTACCTCAATGTATCTCTTCCCTTCTCACTCCTTCCTCTATCTCCACTTGTCCTCCTCTTTCAAGTCAAGTCAAGTCAAGTCAAGTCAGCGAGTGAGCACAAGTTGAGAAACGCTGGGGTACTTAGCGTCGTGTCGTCCGGAGGGACAGGTAGTGGTTGAGGGCCTCAAGTGAGTCTGAGTGCAGGTAACTCAGTCACTACGGTAGGTCGAAAGAGTAGGAGACAGCAGGGGAAGAGGAAGACGGAGGTTAGGGAAGGTCGTAGTCTCAGAAAAGGTTACTCAGTTGAGAAGCGAACTCCACCGGTTTCATAACCTCAAAGTCGAAATCACAGTAAGGAAGGTTTCTTTAGGGTTCCGACTAGAGGAAGTCTTACCTGACCAACCTAGAGGAACGTCAGGTTCCGTGAGAGTTCTCAGAAGAGGTTGTGGTCAAATTTTCGTAGTTAAGAAGCCGCGAGTTGGAGGAAGTGTCAGTTTGAGAGTGTAGGTATGTACTGGTGTCCTTTTTGGTATCGGAACTCATCTGCCTGGAATCGACCGTTTCATTACAGAGACGAAAACTTATACGATAGATTCAACCAGTATTGAAAAGAAGGTTCCTCATTCGTAGAAAATTAAAGTACCAACGGAAGTGTTAGACGTCACTAAGACCTCGGGGTTTTTTATTTCAGACTGTGACAAAGGCGACAAAGGGGTAGATAAAGGGTATTTCACTATCCTGACCTACGGTATTAGAAACAAAGACTTACAACTCGAAATTCGGTTGAAAAATGAGAGGTAAAAGTGAAAGTAGTTCTCCGAAAAATCGAGGAGAAGTGAAAGACGGTATTCCCACCACAGTAGACGTATAGACTCCAATAACTATAAAGAGGACCGTTAGAACTAAGGTCGAACACAAAGAAGGTCAGGTCGTAAAGAGTACTACATGAGACGTATATTCAATTTATTTGTCCCCCTGTTATACGTCGGAACTGGATGAGGAAAAGGATACACCTTGGTCAGATAACAAGATACAGGTAAAGATTGACATCGAAGGACTGGACGTATGTCTAAAGAGTTCTCCGTCCAGTCCACCAGACCATAAGGGTAAAGAAAGTCTTAAAAGGTGTCAAATAACACTAGGTATGTCAGTTTCCGAAACCGTATCAGTTATTTCGTCTTTATCTACAAAAAGACCTTGAGAGAACGAAGAAGGCACTAGATCACCTACAACCGTTAAACTAGAGACCAAGGAGACGGAAAAGATTTTGGTCGAACTTGTAGACCTTCAAGTGCCAAGTACATAACGACTTCGGACCGAACCTCTTAAAACTAGTAATGAAATGATCGTACACTCTACTCACGTTAACACGTCATCAAAGTCGTAAGAAACCGTAACGGAAAGAAACCCTAACCTTACTTTTGACTGGAAAAGGTCAGGACACCGGTGACGACTCAAAAGGTTTAAACGACCGTATAACTCAAGTCGTGAAAGTACCGTAGTAGAAAGTCCTAACCTTTATCAAGTTGAACTTAAGGTAGTGGAGGTGATCGAAACAAGCATCACTACGAGAGATTCCAGGTGAACTGAAGTGTAAGGTCCTACAAACCGAGATCTACTCACTAGTGTGGTAGCACTAATAGAACCAGTACTTCTAGAAAAAACATGTCAAGAAGGCACATAAGAACGGTGGAGAAGAATTATAGAAGACGAAGACAAACCAGGTATGGTAAAGACAGGAAATAGTTTGGGTAGAAACGTACTTTACAAGGGAACCATAGAGATTAAAAGAACTTCTCTAGAGATCACAAAGGGTAAGACAAGAAAAGGAGATAAAGAAACGTAACTAGCGACTTCTTCCGAAAGAATAGAGAAGAACGATAAGAAACCTTGAGACGTAAGTCTACGAATATAGAAAGGAAAAGAGGAAACAAAAAGTGGAGAGAAGAAAAGTGTCGATAAACATTCCGGAGGGGCCTGTTTGAAAAAAAAAAAAAAGTAAAAACGTAAAGAAAAGGTACCCCTACTAGAATTAGGGACAGAGGACATGTTACAGTACTTGGAGTAAGGTATCAAGTAGTCCGTGAGATAGATAGTCTAGATACGGGAATTTAGATAAAGAGTGAAGGTGACATATTAGTATTCCCTAAACTAAATCCAGTATGGACTTACCAGATCGACAAAAGGGATGAAAGAAGTTAAACTCACACTTAAACCGTTATTCAACAAGTACTAGACTCGGTGTCAGTCGAGGACCAGAACAAAAACAAGTGACATATCTCGAAGTGGTAGAAACCGACGTTTTTTATAGTAGTTAGAATAAAACTACAAATGGTAGACCACTACAGGTACACATCTCAGAAGAAAACACAACAACCTTCTCCCACAAATAATACTGGTCACGTAAAAGAACAGTTTTGGGATAATCAGAAAAGGGACGAACTAAGGCATATGATTCCGGTTTAAACCGACAATGAGGTACACAAAGAACTGAAGGATGAAAACGTAAGGTCAGGGGATATTACTTTTCCTGTAGAAAAACCCCATAATCAAGATTTTACGAAACATCCAGAAGTATCTTGGCAAGTTGAAGTCGAAGAAGTCACAAACACCAACACCGTATCTGAACATAATGACACTATAACTTACCAAACGGTACCTCTACTTGTCTCTAGTAAGACAGTAAAAACTCTAACGTAGGTTCATGACGTAAAGTCTGAGAAAACAACTGGTGCTACCGATCAGGTAAAGAAGACTCCCTAAGGACGGTGCGTCATCATCTATATTACCAGTAAACTTAATTTAAGTGGGTAAGGTCAGGTAAAATCAAGTGACTAAGGATCTTATAACTACAAGTGAGAACGGTACAAGACAAACTGGTGAAGGTTAAACGGAAGTAAGTACCTGGATTGTAAGATCGAAGGATACGTTATAACGAGAAATGTCGTAACCTAGAACGAAGATAGTGGTCAGTGTAGGTGTTCACCCATAACAAAAACGAAACCGAGGTAGGGAAGTAAGAAAGACCTCAATAAAGAGGTGACTGGAGGTCATCGTATAACCCTTGGATTACTGGACCCCTAAAGGAGAAAGTCATAGGATAGTAAAACGGAAAAGTATGACAAGTACCCCAAGAGTTCTGTTCTTATGACTTAACAAAACGGTAGGAGAAGAGGTCACCTGGTGTAAGACAGTCTGGAAAGGTGGTACTGGGTGGGAAGAACCCAACGGGGCACCCGTACCGAATCAAAGTAACTCAATCTGTTCCGACACCAGGAGCACACTAATCTAACTGATCAAAAGACACTCATAAGAAAGTCACATAGACGGGAGACTACGAGAGAACTTTGTGGATGGTAGAATGAACCCAAAGAGAATGGAACCCGTACCCCATAGAGAAGTACCGACGAGGGTACTTCGTGTCGGGGAGGAGGTATGGAACTTGTTTCCCATAGAGGAGTGGTGGAGGGAAGGACTGGAAGTTGCACCCTATCGATTTCCCCCATAGTTTTCATCTGTCTGTTTAGATCCGACATTAGTCAAGGGATTCACAAGACGTATCGAGCCTTATGTGTATCTCTAAATGTCTTAACTCCTCTCTACTATTCCCTCGTCCTCCTCGATCTCCACTGGACACCCTCTTTCTCCTCTCAGTTTTCAACCTCTCTCGTTAGTTCGGTCATTAGTGTGAACATTCATTTTTACCCATGACTTCTAACCTAAGAATTTCCACGTTTTAACAATTGTTTATGGTTTTTCGTTTCTAATTTTTAGATCTAATCTCCGATCTGAGGGTTTTTATGTTATATATTTTCTTTTTTTTAGTGTTTTAATATTTATATATATATATATATACTTTAAAAGAAATATTTATCCCAGAAAAAAACTCCCCATTAGAAAATAATATTTTTACTTTATATTTCCTCATTATCTCCTGAATTTAAAAAAATTAATTTTTAAATTTTTACCGTTAATGTGGGGTGAGGTCATGAGAACGGACCTTTTAGGGTACCTACCCTCTGGACCATCCGACGTCAAGTACCCCAGGACTTCTCAACCTGTGCTGACTCCCTGAAGTGAGAGTGAAAAGTGAAAGTACGTAACCTCTTCCTTTACCGTTGGGTGAGGTCACAACAACGGACCTCTTAGGGTCCCTGCCCCCTCGGACCACCCGACGGTATACCCCAGCGTGTCTCAACCTGTCCTTACTTCGTAGAATCGTCGTCGTCGTCGTCGTCATTTTATATATAGATTCTGAAAGTGACCACGACAACGTCCGTTACACCCCAGTCAAGTAAAAGTCTATCACGGAACAAGGTCGAATATGAAGAGTTCTAGATATCTGAGGAAGGTTACATTAGACACAATTGATGTGCTAAAATTGGACACGTGGACAGTGAAGGTTTCACCAAGGGAGACAAATAAAACCGAAGAAGACTAACGTTCAGAGAAGTCGCAGATTAAAGGTCGGACTGTGTTCCCCGTTTCCACCAGTGAACAAATCCGAGTGAAAAAGTCAACACGACACCCCTCCCTCCTTGTAACGTTTGTTTATAGTGATCGCACATACCCCTCATGAGTGTCACGGACCCCGTGTGACTCAAACGGGGGCCAGTGCAACACATACGAAAGGGTCAGACATGACGAGTCCGAGGTCCAACGAGACGTGCCTTTGACAGATTTTACGGGGACCCAAGGTACTTGAAGGGTCCAGATTCGGTGAGTCCAAGTCCAAGAACCCATGAGGTGTTTCCACGTCTGAACCAATCCCGTCACAAAAAACGGGAAGGGTCCAGACTCGTCGAGTCCACTGGTCCACGAACCACGCGTGTGAGCCGAATCCATACCAGGCAGAATAGGGGAGGGAGCAGGGTCGGCGAACCAAAGCGTCCACACGGCAAAGTCCACACGGTACACAGAGAAGACTCCTCGACTATAGACCGACGTTACAAGGGTCACCTACAGTAGACAGGTCCTAGGGTTCTTCCGAACCAACCGCTGACCCTCGGACGAGTGTTATACCACTTTCTACGGTAGAGACCCGGACTCAAACGGGGAAAGGTCGAGACCGACGACGGACGGACGGAGGGACGGAGGTCACACCCTACCCGGAAGACGTCGACCGATCGAGAGGAGACCGTAAACAAGTCAAGAAACAAGACACTCGTCCAGGTCGTCACGGAATCCAATCCAAAAAAACACTTTTTCAAGAGAGAGAGAGAGAGAGAGAGAGAGAGAGACCAATAGGGTGTCAAACACAACGAGAGAGTGCAATCGAGGGAGTCTAACGGGAGACCCGTCAGTCCGGACCAGGAATGGGATTCGTTACGTCGGGCGCGGAGGGACAAGTAAGGGGAAAATGACCATCGTCTACGCTCGCAGACCCGATAAAAAGGCGACCCTTAACGGCAATCCGTACATTAGACACCCAAAATAAATAAATAAATAAATAAAAAGGAGGGTCAATACAACGGGAGACTCTTAGTTTTGGAGGAGTGTCTGTGCGACCACTCTCCGAAAGGACCACAAACCTTTGAAGAGGAGAAAATACTGAGAGAGGGGCCCTATCTAGAGGAAAGGATTGAGAAAACAGAGACAAAAAATAGAAGATGTAAAACAGTATTGACGTTTCTGTTACCTGACGAAAAGACCCACGGACCACAGGAGACGGTCGTAAGTTTACAATAAAACTCCTTAAACACCCTCTCTTTAACCAGAGGGACAGGATAAGGAGGAGGTAGAATCCTAGTGGGGGACTTTAAATTGTTATTTAAAATAGATTGGATTATATACGTTTGATAGTAATAAGGTTGTTCATTAGTTATTTTGTAAAAGTTACTCTATGAAATGTAAAGAAAAGTGTCATTCAGAACTTTAGACTGTACGTAAAATGTACATGTCGTGTAGAGTTAAGATTGATCGGTGTAAAATACACGAGTCATCCACACACACCGATTACCTATGATATAGTTTTCTCGAAATCTAGAGAAAGCTCCGATTCCTAAGCCCTAACCAGACGTTTCTTTTTTTTACCCGAAACAATATGTAACCAAAATATAATATGGATCTTGTTTTTGTTTGTTTCTGTGAGAACTTTGGGAACTTAAATACCAACGAGTAGACTCTTGTAAAAGGGACACAGACCGGTTTCAAGTTTGTTTTTTTACTATTGTAAACCCTTTCCATGAGCAACTAAAAAATACGGTACCCCTACTTTTTTTACAACTTACACTTTGTCACTTCCTGACGTATCTGGTTTCAGTCATGAAGGTCAACATCTGAAACACGGTATACAAACTCCGAGAATTCTTGGTATCAAGTAACGTTAAACGAGAGGAACTTTAAGAACTCATCAAATGTTCTCTTCAGGAGCCATCTCTTGTGACTAACCGGGAACAATTAGAACGTCCAAACGTCGAAGTACGTCGGGAAGGTCGGTCGAAGGAAGGACAGGACGGTCCCCGAATGTCGGACGTCAGAAGTAGAGAGTCCGAGGAACGGTCTACCGAAGACAAATCGAGACAGTAAAGAACCGTGTACGTGCCCTTAATCTTCCAACGACTTTCGTTTTACGACGAAAAAAAAAAAGGGGGATGACCTACACCGAACCGTCACGTCGTGATCGCCTCCTATTGGTTCCCGACGTACCCGTCGTCACGGTCCCCCTCCTTCGAGTCAGAGACCTTGTCATCGTGGGGGCCGAGTCTCGGTTTCGTCGAAGCAGAGAGAGAGAGAAAAAAAAAAAAAAAAAGGGTGAAATACACGACGACGCCATAGAATCAAGGGTCTGGTTCCTACCTTCGACTCGGGGGACGTACCCTTCGTAACTCAGAATTGGTGACCTGGCGGTCCCTTCAGAGGTTTCCGTCCTACTGAAATTTTGTACATAACGTATCCCAAAATATTACTAGTCATACATAGTGATGGTTCTGACCTCGGTCTTCGGACTTTCAAAGACAGAAGGTCAAGTATATTTTACACCATGAAGTTAAAATTTTCTAATCATTATACTAAATTACACAATTACAAGTAAAGATTCTTATAATTTATTCTTTAAAACAACGAAAACAAGTCAGTGGGTAAGTACAGGTTGAGAAACGTTGGGGTACCTGACACCGTACTATCCGGTGGGACAGGGAGTGGTAGAGGGTCTCAAACAGGTTCAAGTACAAGTAACGTAGTCACTACGGGAGACCGGTAGAGTAGAAGACTACGGGAGAAGAGGAAGACGGGAGTTAGAAAGGGTCGTAGTCCCTGAAAATGTTACTCAGTAGACAAAAGTAGTCTACTGGTTTTATAACCTCGAAGTCGAAGTCGTAATCAGGAAGGTCATTTATAAGTCCCAAGTGGAGGGAATTCTAACTGACCAAACTAGAGGAACGACTGGTTCCCTGCAAGTCCTCATAAGAGGTCCTGGTGACAAACTTTTGTAGTTAAGAGACCGTAAGATGGACATTAGAGAATTTAGATTTTATAAATATATTATCTACGGACGTACACCAAAAGTATCACGAGTACGAGTGTCTCACATAAAGAATCTGAGTGGTCTATATTTTTACTAAGATTTATCACGAAAAACAGTCTCTGTTAAATTTCGTAATTAAAGAAATGAACTATTAGTGAATAGTAACCAGGTTTTATAGTGATTTGGTTTTAATTTTTTTTTTTGGAATATTTTAATACTTTAAGTTACGAGAAAAACATTCTGTTGTAAGTTCATTTAGTTATTTACAAAATATAAGAATTGATATTAACATAGATTAATATATAAACGAATAACCATTTATATACCCAACGTTATAAATGGATAATAAATCTTAAGTTCACTCTAAATATTTTAAAATTGTCAAATACAAAACCCCTTTAACTCAGAACTTCCGAAATGTGTCAAACTTAAATGTGGTCTAATTGTTATTAATATAAAGGAAACGACAGATATAAACAACGACAAGAGGTTTATATTATTATAGGATTTTGTATTTTCCTTTCTTTATCCCTTTAAATCTTTTGAGTATTATTTAAAAGAGGTTTATATAGCTGAGATCGGAATTCTAAAAAGATTACATAAATTTTACGTTTCTTATTACGTTTTTAATCTTTCAATCTCCTTGCTAAAAATAGTCGTTTACAGTCTTATATATTTAGAAATTGTTTTTGTTCTTCCATCTACATATTTTTGACTATCTAGTCACACCAATTTTTTTATTTATTTATTTATTTGACTGGTATTACATATGGACTTAAATTATAAACTGAAATTTTATTTTGGTATCTATTTCCACACTTAATAGTTTAACACGACCTTTTAAATCGTTTTATAAACCTGTTTTTAGTAGTGTGATTTTATGTCTAGGTTCTTTTGATTTTATCCAATTTCTATATTGACATTTGGACCTCGGTATGTAAAGTCTTCTTTCATACACTTATAATTGATTAGTTTCGTTATCCGGAAAACATATTAAACACCGTTTTGATCAAGGTTTGTAAAGACTGTCTTTATAAATGAACTCAACTTTACGATTATAACAAAGAGTACCACGTGATACCTTTAATATCAATGAAGAACAATCGAAATAGATTTCGAAGTTAAGATCTCAATAAAACAACCGTAATTAAATCTGCATCACGAACTTTCTTTCCTACTAACGTCTTATATACCGTAATTTCATTATCGATAAGATAAGGTCATCAGTGCATACCTATACTCTGAATCTCTCTGGTATCTCTTCTTGACTACGAAACTTGACACCACAACCTCTTCTGAGAACTCTCAGGGAACCTGACGTTCCTCTAGGTTGGTCAGTTAGGATTTCCTTTAGTCAGGACTTATAAGTAACCTTCCTGACTACAACTTCGACTTCGGGGTTATAAAACTGGTGGACTACGTTTCTTGACTGAGAAATCCTATCTGAGACTACGACCCTTTCTGACTTCCGTCCTCCTCTTCCCCTACTGTCTCCCACTCTACAACCTACCGTAGTGGTTGAGATACCTCCACTCAAACTCGTTCGAGACCCTCAACCACTACCTGTCCCTTCGGACCGTACGACGTCAGACATCCCAGTTTTTCTCAGTCTGTACTGACACTGACTTGACTTGACTTGACTTAACTAAGATAAAGAATTTTATAACTAAATCTACTATTACTATTATTATTAGTAGTTTAAAATTACTCGACTACATTTTGTAATGAGTGACAAGTGTAAAGTTTCGTCGTTGTCTTCTTCATACAGTGAAAGTTTGTTTCCTAATAAAATTTTGTTATCATCGGAATGATAAGGTAAGAACGATTACATGGAACTCCCATTTCTCAAAGAAGTTTCGTCCGGACGAAAAAAGAAGGTTGTGACGGAAAGTGTCCGGAGAACTGTCGAGAAAAGGAAACGAAGGAAAATAAGTTGTTAGAAACGACTCATGAACCATGTACGGTCCGTGATGTGATTAAGGGAAGAAAGTAGGAGATTACAGAGAGGTTATCCTTTTCCTACTGGACCCTGTTTTCATCATCACATCAATATCAATATCTACCTTCAATCTCCTACACGTAGAATTCAACGAAGTCAGCACAGACTAAGAAACACTGGGACACCTGGTATCGGGCGGTCCGAGGAGACAAGTACCCTAAGAGGTCCGTTTTTATGACCTTACCCAACAGTAAAGGAAGAGGTCTCCTAGAAGTCCTTGGTCCCTAGAGAATACAGAGGACGTAACCGTTTGCCCAAGAAATGGTGATCACGGTAGACCCGTAGACCCTTCGGGATCTATCTGCCTTCTCCATCTCATCAAATAAGTATTTATCTACTTTAATTCTAAAATTATAATCACAAGAACCATAAAAACATACTTCTGAACTATATGACACTGGAACGAAATCCTATTATATTTCTATTATATAATCTTCTGATATTTCCAAATCCTATTATATTTTTATTTAAAGTTTACCTCAACAATCTTTATTTTGATACATTTTAAAAGATTGTAAAAGAGTTTTATAAGTTTCCGTCTCCATATTCGGTTTATCAGAAAACAAATAAGACTTATTACACCGATACTTATAAACATATCTTGAAAAACACCCCAGTACAAAAGTCCAGCAAAGTCACATATAAATTTTCTTATCTTGACACCCCCTCCCCCCGTACACCATTATAAAACAAACTATAAAATTCTTTGACAGTTTACAAAAGGTTTCACTTATATCGTAAATTGTAGAGTAGTCTTGAATACGCCCAAAGTTAAAGAGGTCTAGGAATGGTGGTGAACAGTTATAGACAGAAACATTATCATTTGTGTCAAGTGAAAACCGTAACTAAATGTAAAGTGATTACTAATTACTACGATTCTTTGAAATGTTCCCAAATAATCGGTAAACATACAGAAGAAACCTCTTTTCAAATAAACTTATGAAAAGTAAAAAGAAAAGCTGAAAAAAATTTTTAATGACTTAACATTGTCAAGAAAATACGAGACCTACAATAAATGTATATATACAATCAACGAGTCAGTACAGACAGAGAAACGTTGGGGTATCTGACATCGAGGAGACAGGTACCTTAAGAGGTCCGTCCTTATGAACTCACCCATCGGTAAGGGAAGAGGTTCCCTAGAAGGGTTGGGTTCCTAGTTTGGTCCCAGAGGACGAAACACCTGTCTAAAAAATGGTAGACTCCGTGTCCCTTCGGGTATATAGACGTTTATTAAGGAAAGTAGGACATTCAACAGAAAAATTAAAGAACTATCACAAGAAACTTCATATTTTCAATAACACTGTCAGAGTAAGTGGATAAAAAATAAACTAACAACTACGAAATCCAATAACGTAATTCTTTGGTTACACAATGTGCTCCAGAAGTTCTAAACGTGGGTACAAGAGAAGATTTTTTTTTTTTTTTATGTCAAAATCGAGAATGTAAATCCGAAAACTAATTAAAACTCAATTACAAACATGTATCACACTCCATTCTTAGGTTTAAGTGCAAAACAAAAAAAAAACAAACAAACAAACAAACAAAACATACACCTTTAGTTTAACAAGGTCGTCGTAAACAACCTTTCTTAAGGAATGGGTAACTTGAGAGAACCGTAAGTACGGAAGTTATGAGTCGGTTTATGAAGTACAGAGACGGGAATTAGAAATGACGATGAGAAAGGTTCAGAGTTATAGTCAGTCTCCGTTTTCAACTTCCGAAAAAGTCTAAAAAAGACTTTTACATTAGTTCGGGTGAACACACACAAACATTAATGGGTTCTTATATAACACCGAACAGTTCCGGGACAACTTTAAAGTAGACGGTGGAAAAGAAAATTCCAAAACCATTCAAATAACAAATGAGGTTGACAATAAGTAGTGGAGTCCTTCGACTTTACACTTTTGTGAACGGACATTAACAAAAGTTGTTGTCGAGAGACCCTTTTCTGAAAATCGTGCCCCACTCGAGATATAGTCTGATTTTGATCCATTATGTTCCGTTGTGAAACCCTTACTTCGAAAAGTTTGTTGGAGTTAAGGTAAGACTTAGACCCGACGATAAAAAGTTCACTTTCCCAACTCTTACTCAGATCACATCCAATCTTGTTGTGTTTGGAACGACAAGAGAATCCCTAAGTCAACACATATACACTCACGCACAAAAAGGAACTTATTTGGAAGTGACCTAACGAATTTGAAACCAATCGAAGTTCTCAAGACTTTTTTTAACTAAGACTATAAAACTGGTCACAAAAGTAACGAAAGTACCTTTTCTCCTAAGACTCTTAAAGAATGAGGTGCCACAATTGACCGTGGTCAAGAACTTAGTCAAAATACATACTAATGTGAATAACTTTTCCTCATGCAGTTCCGACATATAACAGTGGCACGAATAAATTGAATATACGTCTCATGTAGTACTCTTTGCGACCTGACCTTCTTTGTTTTCGACCTTAGTTCTAACGACCCTCTTTATAGTTATTGGTGTCTATACGTCTACTGTGGTGGGAATACCGTCTTTCACTTCTCCTCGATTTTTCGGAGAACTACTTTCACTTTCTCCTCTCGCTTTTTCAACCGAATTTCGAGTTGTAAGTCTTTTGCTTCTAGTACCGTAGACCAGGGTAGTGAAGTACCCTTTATCTACCCCTTTGTCATCTTTGTCACAGTCTGAAATAAAACCCCCCGAGGTTTTAGTGACGTCTACCACTGACGTCGGTATTTTAAGTTTCTGCGAATAAGGAACCTTCTTTCCAATACTGGTTGGATCTATCATATAAGGTTTCGTCTCTGTAATGATACGGCTGATTCCAGGTAGATCAGTTCCGATACCAAAAAGGACACCAGTACATACCTACACTCTCAACCTGACACTTCTTCCGACTCACGGCTTCTTAACTACGAAAACTTGACACCACAACCTCTTCTGAGAACTCTCAGGGAACCTAACGTTCCTCTAGGTTGGTCAGGTAAGACTTCCTCTAGTTGGGACCCTAAAGAAACCTTCCTTACTACGATTTCGACTTTGAGGTCATGAAGCCGGTGGAGTACGCTTCTCAACTGAGTAACCTTTTCTGAGACTACGACCCTCCCTAACCCCCATCCTCCTCTTCTCCTGCTGGCTCTTACTCTACCGACATACCGTAGTACCTGAGCTACCTACACTCAGACTCACTTGAGGCCCTCTACCACTACCTGTCCCTCCGGACCACACGACGCTAAGTACCCAAGCATTTCTCAGCCTGTGCTGACTCGCTGACTTGACTTGACTTTACTTGACTCTCCGAATCGTACACGGACGGACTCAGAAAGTTCTTGTGTAGACTGTTTTACTGAGACTAGGGTAGAAAGAAATCGACACGACATCAGGGTCAGACCAAGACATTGACCTTGACGGACTAAGGGTCACCACTAACGTCTGTACTTTAATTTTCTACGAATGAGGAACCTTCCTTTCAATACTGGTTGGATCTATCGTATGACTTTTCGTTTCTACAATCAACGGTTGTTTCCAGGCAGATCAGTTCCGATACCAAAAAGGTCACCAGTACATACCTACACTCTCAACCTGACACTTCTTTCGACTCGTGGTTTCTTAACTACGAAAACTTGACACCACAACCTCTTCTGAGAACTCTCAGGGAACCTGACGTTCCTCTAGGTTGGTCAGGTAAGATTTCCTCTAGTTGGGACCCTAAAGAAACCTTCCTTACTACGATTTCGACTTTAAGGTCATGAAACCGGTGGAGTACGCTTCTCAACTGAGTAACCTTTTCTGAGACAACGACCCTCCCTACCCCAGTCCCCCTCTTCCCCTACTGGCTCCTACTCTGTCGACCTACCGTAGTGGCTGAGATACCTGTACTCAAACTCACTTGAGGTCCTCAACAACTACCTGTCCCACCGAACCGCACGACGTTAAGTACCCCAGCGTTTCTCAACCTGTGGTGACTCGGTGATTTACTTGACTTGACTTGACTAAGGGTCACCCCTCCCACCAATAGAACCGGAGAGAGAAGGGATGACTAAGTAATGGTTTGGTAAGTAGAGGTATTCGTTGGCGAAAAGGGCTTTAAAAACTCAAAAATTCAACCCTCAGTCGTAAACAGGGTTCTATATGTAGTGTATGAAGGTTCATTCCAGTATTTCGTCACATTGTGGAAATATTCGAGATTATATAAAAAGACCCAAGAGATTTAACAGAGGGTCTAGGAGGAACTAAGAAACATAAAGATCTATTCTTTTCCGAACAATTCAGAGAATCTGACTAATAAAGAGGACCACCCACGAAGTACTTCTCCGTTGTCGAACAAACCGACAAGGAGTCAGAGAGACCGACGAGACGTGTATACTAGGGTCCCTATCTAACCTCTTTGGACGAAAAGAAACAAAGAAACAGGGGACAGGAGGTAGAGTAAATCGTTACATCCTCCTGACCTCCCTCGACTTCCTCAGTGTGGGTTTATATATGGAAATCCTGTGTTCAGACCGTATAAAGTGTCTCTCTTTTTCCCGTTATGTATACGATAAAGATGGGTAAAGGGAACAAAAGATGTCTTGGCCAGATTAATATTTTGTCATAATATGAACTCTCTGGGAGGTTTTCCGGTGGTAAGTGGTAGGAGGTCACCTATGGTACCGGTACGTCATAGTGTATCCTTCTGGTCCACACAGAAGAAACTCGGGACCCCTAGTTTAGATAAGGTCAAAAAGTCCTATGTCAAGTTTCCTCACTCCGACCGTAACAATCGAGGGTAGACATTCTCTCTTTTTTTCACTGGTCGCGGGAGAAAGATGGTCTCCGCGGGGAGGGACGAGATCTGCCCCCACGTCTGTCTCAAATGTGGTTTCGAAAAGGAAGGACCAACCTGACTTAGACAGGGAATGGCTACGTCCGCGGTATGAGCAGGGAGGGTCAAGATAGTCCTTCTGCCTCACCCCTACGTGGTCCCCATCTGGACTACCGTAGGGACTGACGGTAGGTCGAGAAGTGGTAATGGAGACTACGGTGGGCTCCACGTTAGTCTCATTGGAAGACCTTACGGAGGGTCCGATTCTGACGAACCCCGTTACAAGTAGTGGACTCACGGTGACGTACTGGGACTCAGATAAGGACTGGTGTTATTCTGGCTATACTTGTATTTTGACTCTACAAGGAAGGTTCGCAGTGGTGTCGTCGTATTTTCAGATGAGACCAGGGGATTCTCGGTCACGATGGTTTCCTTTTTTTTTGGGTAACGTCAAGGTTAGACTCATTGGAAATTGGAGTCTCTACGAGAACATCGATCTCGAGGTAGATCGAAGGCTTGAAAACTAAGGATCGCTCCGATCCACGAAGAACTGATGGTTAGGTTCAGACCCTGGATTCAGTATCATGTGTTATGTCGTATCCAGTGTTCAGGGACCTTTCAGATACTGCGTTATCTAATCCAATCATGAAGATTAAAGGTTCCTCAATACTTTACCAATTTCTCTGGTTTTTCAAACTGGTTCTTTCCTTTCAAGTCAAGTATACGAAACGGGTAAACACCAGTCAAGGGTTTCCTCTGTAACCCACAGAGAACCGAAACCGTACAGCCATATTTGGGGACTGTCCAAAGACGGTATTCGACATACTCCAGTGGCTTCTTGGCGTCTCGTCCCGAGGAGTGGTCGAAGTACGTCCGGTAAAGTAAGTAAGTACGTTCGTGTCGTATCTCAATCATTTCATGTCGTCTTTTACATAAGCGATCCTCTTGTTTCTTGATCTCGAGGTTCGTAGGAATGGAACAGGACTTCTTAGGACCTGCTCGGGGGTTCTTCTTTCCAACAACGACTTGGTACGTTTCTACGACCCTAAGAACCGAAGACCTCCTCTTCTTAAGTTAGACCCCGGTCTCTACTCCGAACTAACGAGTCTCGAAAACACATTATTTCAAAATAATTTCATATTTCCTCTATCTCTTTCGAAGACTGTGTCTGTAGTCTTCCCTCATCTTTCTCATGGGTGAACGATCACAATCGTCACCTCAATATATGAGAGGTTACTTAGGTTTCTGACAGACCTCCAACATTTCTGGAGTGGTCTGGATGAGGGTATTAAATGTAAAATTCTATTGTCTTAATCGGTCTTCCAAATTAGGTCTCTGCCAGGAATCCTTCCTATGTAATAACAATATATTAGGATTCCTTACATCTCCCTTTTTTACAAACAGGAAAGAAGGAGGAACTCTTAAGGTCTGGGGAGAGAGGAATCCCTGGTGTTACCGTGGGGTGAGGTCATGAGAACGGACCTTTTAGGGTACCTACCTCCTCGGATCACCCGACGTCAGGTACCCCAGCGACTCTCAACCTGTGCTGAGTCACTGAAGTGAAAGTCAAAAGTGAAAGTACGTAACCTCTTCCTTTACCGTTGGGTGAGGTCACAAGAACGGACCTCTTAGGGTCCCTGTCGTCTCGGACCACCCGACGGTAGATACCCCAACGTGTCTCAGCCTGTGCTAACTTCTCTGAATCGTCGTCGTCTGAAGAATAGTTGGACGGATCCTTTACTGAGAGAGTGAAGCAAATGAACGAAAAGAATCAGAATTGAAAACACACATTTGAGGAATATTTATCAGAGTTGAACTAACAATCAATATTTATCTTTATAGAAAAATTCTTTGTTCGTCGTTATAAACGTAAAATTGTAGGTACCATTAAGATATAACACGGGCTTACTTATTGGACTGTCATTTATAATTCTTCGTGAAGAAGAGAATAGAGTAGGGAACTATGGAAAATGACATGCTCCACAAAGTTCCTTTCTACACTATGTACGTTTAATTAACAGGAAAAAATGGGAAGTCATTATGACTCCTATAAAAAATTTAAGGGATTTCAGTCTACCATGTGTCGATTTGAGTTTGATTTAATAGACGGAGAATATCTAAAATACATATTATTTTTATTAGGTCCAAGATAAATTTTTTTTTTATTGTCTTCATTTAAATGTTTAATTGTGTCTGTGTACTTAAGTGTATTAAAATTCTTCTGTCTCTTAACAATTTGACGTGGTGTACCGAACAAATTGTAAAGAACGTTGATTTATAAATAACGGAAAATGTGTCTGATAACAGTCTCCCGAAGGGAACAGTGAGTTCACCATTTATTAGGCGGACGTTAAGCCCTCTGGACCCAAGCTAGGAACCCAACCCTTCTAGGGGATCTCTTTTCTTTCAGATGGGTGAGGTCATAAGGTAGGACCTATTTAAGTACCTGACATATATGTCACGTACCTCAATGTTTCTGAGTCTGTGCTGACTCGTTTCAAGTGAACTTGAAGTGAACTAACAGTCTTCATCACTTCCTGACGACTCTTTTACCTTAAAAGAGTTAGGAAACATCAATTTTAATAAGGAGTTTCCATGTCAAGGACGTCACTTCTTACAGTGATTCGAATCTCTTTTTATGACTTAAGTCTGACTGACAAAAGACGCTTCTCTTATGTGATCAGTGTCACTTATGTGAAAACGTTGTTGTGTTCTCTACTGAAATGTGCACCTGTAGTGGTTTACCAGTTATAGCTTTAGTTTAATAATTGTAAAAAAAAAACATTGGTTTCTACCTCTTAGTCAGTTGTCGTTTTTGTTCTGGACCTCTACTGACATCGACTCTATTAGTCGAAGAGTATCGTTCAAGTCAAGTCAAGTCAGTCAGTACAGGCTGTGAAACACTGGGGTACCTGACGCAATGTGGTCCGAAGAGACAGGTTGTGGTTGAGGACCTCGAATGATTTTGAGTACAAGTAACTCAGCCACTACGGTAAGTTGGTAGAGTAGGAGACAATAGGGGAAGAGGATGGAAGTTAGTAAGGGTCGTAGTTCCAGAAAAGGTTACTCAGTCAAGAAGTGTAGTCCACTAGTTTCATAACCTCAAAGTCGAAGTCGTAGTCAGGAAAGTTACTCATAAGTCCTGACTAAAGGAAATCCTAACTGACCAACTTAGAGGAACGACAGGTTCCCTGAGAGTTCTCAGAAGAGGTTGTGGTGTCAACTTTTCGTAATTGAGAAGTCGTGAATCGAAAGAAATATCATGTTGAAAGTGTAGACATGTACTGATGACCTTTTTGGTTTCGAAACTGATCTACCCGTAAACAACCGGTTCATTACAGAGACATAAAAAAAAAAATTATACAACAGATCCAACGAGTATTGAATAGAAAGTTCCTCGTTCACAGAAAATTAAAGTACCGTCGTCAGTGGTAGACGACGCTAAAATCTCTGGGGGCTTTATTTCGGACAGTGACAAAGGTAACAAAGGGGTAGATAAAAGGTATTTTACTACTCTGGTTTAAGGTACTAGAATCAAAAGACTGATGACTCAAAATTCGGTTGATAAAGTCCGAATTTGATTTCTTTTGGTCCTTATTGTGATCTGGTCAGTCCATACTCAATTTAGTTTAGGGTATACTTAAGTGTCATCTTCATTACCTATCTAAGTTCCCTGATCTAGATCAATTGTCACACGGACTTCTTGATACCTCTCTCCAGACATTATCTCTTGTTAAGGTCACTTTTTCTTTTCGTTCGTCCGTTTCACCAATAGACCCCTTCGAAATGTTTATGACCTTCTTACTTATCTTAACTTTTCGTTTCCTTTCTCCCTTTCTATGTAGGTTAATTAATGTGTCTCACTTCATTCGGTCCTTCCTTTTGTGGTTATGTCATATGATCGTGTATATATACCTTAAATCTTTCTACCATTACTATTGGGACATATACTCTGTCGTTTTCTCTGTGTCTACATATCTTGTCAGAAAACCTGAGACACCCTCTTCCACTCCCACCCTACTAGACTCTCTCATCGTACCTTTGTACATATAATAGTATACACTTGTCTAACAGTTGGGTCCAAGCTACGTACTCTGTCCCACGAGTCCCGACCACGTGACCCTATTGGACCTCTCTACCTCACCCCTCCTTCTACCTTCCCCCCAAGTCCTATCCCTTTTATTTTATTTTAAACTTATTTGTGTCTCAACGTTTCTTATGGACCCTCTCTGTTCTTCCGGAAGTTACTTGTGACGAATTATTATCTTCTTTTGTTTTCTCCTTTCTGATCTCTAGAGAAGTGCTTATGACCTTGGTAGTTCCCTCGTATGGTGGGTTTTTACCCGTGTTATTTTCTATTTTTACCATCTATGGATCATCTATGACTTCTCTAGTTGTTTTCTACCTTTCTTATGCACCTTCTTGACACACTTTTTCTAGAATTACTTGGCCTAATGATACTACTACACCGATTAGTGGGTCTCGGTCTGTAAGATCTCACATTTCAGTTCATCCGGAATTCTTCATGACGACCATTATTTCGATCCCTACGATGCTTTAAGGTCGTCTTGATAAGTCTAGGTATTTTCTACTACGGTCGTTCTAACACGTAAGTAATAGAGTCGTTTAGATCTTCTGGGTCGTCACCGGTGTCTTGACCTTTTCCAGTCAGAAGTGGGGTTAAGGGTTCTCCCCATTATGGTTTCTTACGTAATTTGTATCCTGTTAATGTGAGTAGAGAGTACGATCACCTGAAGGGACCACAAAGTCTACCATTTCACAGACGGATGTTACACCTTCTGGACCCAAGTTAGGGACCTAACCCTTCTAGAGGACCTCTTCCTTTACCGTTGGGTGAGGTCATAAGAACGGACCTTTTAGGGTACCTGCCTCCTCGGACCATCCGATGTCAGGTACCCTAGTGTTTCTTAACCTGTGCTAACTCGTCGAAGTGAAAGAAAGAGTATGATCATTCCAGTACGAATTTAAAACGTACGATCCCAAGTGGTAATAGGTTTGGTTCTTGAATGTCTAAAGGTTCGACCCGAATCTTTTCCTTTTATTTGATCTCTATTTTAAGGCTTATAAACGACCTCTTTCTGTTATCTATATCACCAGTAGACTCAATTTAAGTGGGTAAGGTCAGGTAGAATCAAGTGACTAAGGATCTTACAACTACAAGTGAGAACGGTAGAGGACAAACTGGTGAAGGTTAAACGGAACTAAGTACGTGGATTGTAAGGTCCAAGGATACGTTATAACAAGAAATGTCGTAGTCTGAAATGAAGGTAGTTGTCAGTGTAAGTGTTGACCCACAACAAAAACGGAACCGAGGTAGAGAAGTAAGAAAGACCTTAATAAAGAGGAGACTAGAGGTCATCGTATAACCCGTGTATGGCTGGATCCCTCAAGTAGAAAGTCACAGGATAGCAAAACGGAAAAGTATGAGCATTCTGTTCTTATGACTCCACCGAAAGGTAAGGGAAGAGGTCACGTGGTGTAAAGCAGTCTTGAGAGGTGGTACTGGGTAGGTAGAACCCTCCACGGTGTACCGTTCCGAACAGCAAAGTGACTCAATCTGTTCCGACACCAGGTTCACTAGTTAAACTAATCAAAAGACAAAAGACTATCTTACTAGAGACAAGTAAAGGTTTCGTTTGGTTAGTTATAATGTCATTAGGTTCAGATACGGTGCTGATCATTAAGGCTCCTTCGACTTCAACTTTCCAAATACTTCTGGATGTTCTGTAAGAGCTTGATTGTGGGGGGTTTATATAAGAAAAATAATATCCCCTGACGTTACGTTTTCATCCTTCAGTTCACTATGGACCTCATTGTCCTTTTAAACCGGAACCTCATGTTTTATTTCGTCCACTTTCCGATTGTCTCAAAATAGTTCTTTTGCGTGACCAGTATCGTTTGTGGGAAAAGGTTATCATGTTCTCTTCTGAGATGTGTACCTGTAGTGTTCTACCATATATGGTTTTACTCTAACTAACATAAGAAACGTCCGTTTCTACCTCTTCGAGACATAACAGTCGTTTTTGTTCTGACCCTTGACTGATACTGAGTCTAGTATTTTATGAATAAGGGTTTAAGTCTGAATCTAACTTCTTTCATCCCTTTTGGTGATCTGGTAATCCATACAGGATTTAGTTTATGGAATTTAATATGTCACCTTCTTTGTTTATTTGAGTTCTATAATCTAGACTATCTGTTTCACGGACTTCTTGATACGTACCTCCAGGCACTGTAAGATGTCCTCCATCACTAGTTCTAGTAGGGGTTCATTTTCTTTACGTTGTTCCGTTTTACCAGGTTCCTGTGGAATGTTTATCGACTCTTTTCTTCTCTTCGATTTTCGTTTCCTCTTTTCCTTTCTATATACGTAGACTTACGTCTTAAGGTTTCTTATCGTTCCTCCGAATTCTTTCGGAAGAAGTCACTAGTCACCTTTCTTTGTCTCCTTTTGTTATCCACCCTTTGTCTAAGTACAACTACATACCGTTTTGGTTTTGTTATAACATTTCATTGGAGATTAATTTTATTTATATAAATATAAAATTTTTATTTCTAGAGAAGTCCTTTTAATCTCTATGGTTCCGTTTTAATGTACGTTTCTACCCGTGTCGTTCCCTATCTTTACCATACCTGGATTGTCTTCGTCTTCTATAATTCTGCTCCACCGTTCTTATGTGTCTTCTTAATAACTTTTTTTCATAGAATTACTGGGTCTATTGGTGTTGTCACACTAGTGAGTGGTCTCGGTCTGTAGGACGTTACGTTGCAGTTTACCCAGAATCCTTCGTAGTGATAATTTTTTCGATCACCTCCAGTATCTTAAGGTCAACTCGATAAAGTTTGGGATCTTGTACTACGACACTTTCACGACGTAAGTTATAAGGTTGTTGAAACATTTTTAGTCACCGGTGTCATGACCTTCACCAGTGAAAAGTAAAGTTAGGGTTCTTTTCCGTTATTCTTTCTTGTAAGTTTGATGGTGTGTTAACGTGAGTAGAGTATGTGATCATTTCTCTACGAGTTTTAAGAGGTTTGGTTCAAATTTATCATATACTTGACACTTCAAGGTCTACAAGTTGTTCCTAAATATTTTACGTCTCCTTTGTCTCTATTTTAACCGTTGTAGACAACCTAGTAACTTTTTCGTGCTCTTAAAGTTTTTATGTAGATGAAAATGAAATAACTAATACGGTTCCGGAAACCTACACACCTAGTGTTGTTTGATACCCTTTAAGAAGTTCTCTACCTTTATGGTCTGGTGGACTGGACGGAGTACTCTTTAGACATACGTCCAGTTCTTCATTGTCAATCTTGACCTGTACCTTGTTGTATGACCAAAGTTTAGCCCTTTCCTCATACAGTTCCGACGTATAACGGTGGGACGAATAAATTGAATATACGTCTCATGTAGTACGTTTTACGACCCGACCTACTACGTGTCCGACCATAGTTCTAAAAGTTCTCTTTATAATTATTGGGGTCGATACGTCTACTGTGGTGGGAATACCGTCTTTCACTTCTTCTTGACTTCCCGGAGAACTACTTTCACTTTCTCCTCTCACTTTTTCACCCGAATTTCGAGTTGTAAGTCTTTTGATTCTAGTACCGTAGACCAGGGTAGTAAAGTACCGTTTATCAACCCCTTTGTTACCTTTGTCCCTCGTTGAAATAAAAACTCCCGAGGTTCTAGTGACGTCTACCACTAACGTCGGTACTTTAATTTTTGTTGTTGTTGTTGTTGTTGTTATGAACAGGGACCTTCTTTTGGATCTGTTGTATAATTTTTCATCTCTGTAATGAAACGTTGTTTTCATAAAGATCAGTTTCGATACCAAAGAGGTCATCATTACATACCTACACTCTCAACCTGATATTTCTTTCGACTCGTGGTTTCTTAGTTACGAAAACTTGACACTACAACCTCTTCTGAGAACTCTCAGGGAACCTGACGTTTCTCTAGGGTCGTCAGTTAGGATTTCCTTTAGTTAGGACTTATAAGTAACCTTCCTGCCTACGACTCCTACTTCGAGGTTATGAACCGGTGGACTACACTTCTCGGCTGAGTACCCTTTTATGGGACTACGACCCTTTCTAACTTCCGTCCTCCTCTTCCCCTACCGTCTCTTACTCTACCAACCTACCATAGTGGCTGAGCTACCTGTACTCAAACTCGTTCGAGACCCTCAATCACTACTTGTCCCTTTGTAACCCACGACGTCAGGTACCCCAGTGTTTCTCAGTCTGTACTGACTCACTTACTTACTTGACTTGACTTGACTTGACTTCTCTTTCGTTCCCTTAAAGTCATTTTGTAGATGGAGAGAAAGTACCTGATACGATTTCAGAAACTGACAAACTTAGTACTGTTTGACACCTTTCCATAATCTCACTATCCTTATGGGCTAGAAGAATAGATAGAGGACTCTTTGGACACAGACCCAGTTCTTTGTTGTCAATCTTAGGACATACTTTGTTGACTAACCAAGTTCAAACTCTTTCCGCTAGTTGTCCCGACAGATGACAGTGGGACAAACAGATTGGATGTACGACTAGTGTAGTACTCTTTACGACCCGACCTACTCAATGTTCGACCTTAGTTCTATCCACCCTCTTTGAAGTTGTTGGACTCCATACACCTACTATGACTTTCCAATAGTGATACTCGTCGCTTTCTGTGGCCTAAGAACCGGAGACCTCCTCTCCTTAAGCTAGGCTCCAGTCACTGTTCCGAACTAAACGAGTCTCGTAAACACATTATTTCAAAACAATTTTATATTTTCTCTATCTCTTTCGAAAACTGTATCTGTAGTCTTTCCCTGTCTTTCTCACGGCGGAACGATCAAAAATTTTTCTTCAAGATATGGATAACGACGATTCAACGAAGTCAGCACAGGCTGAGAGAAGCTGGGGTATCTACCGTCGGGTGGTCCGAGGGGGCAGGGACCCTAAGAGGTCCGTTCTTGTGACCTCACCCAACGGTAAAGGAAGAGGTTACGTACTTTCACTTTTCACTTTCACTTCATCGAGTTAGCACAGGTCGAGAGTCGCTGGGGTACCTGACGTCGGATGGTTCGAGGAGGCAGGTACCCTAAAAGGTCCGTTCTCATGACCTCACCCCACGGTGACGGAGATTATATGGATAATTGTCAGTCGATTAATCTCTTTCCTTTACAGACTTTTGAGTCTGTCACTCGTGGTCCCGAAAGTGGGTGTTGTGCGTAAAACTCTATTGTAACCATGTTCCACTCAGTAGGGTCCGGTATATTGTTAACTGTACTTAGAACTTCTTTCCACTTAAAAGTTCGTTTATGCATCAGAGTAATTGTATCAAATTCTCTTGTAAAGGTACACATTTTGTATTACCAAACAAGTCGGTAATAATCAAGACTCAGAATCTTCCTTCGTTGAACTTATTATTGTCTCGGATTCCATTTATACGTCAAGTGATTGTATCGAATTCTTTTTGTAAAAGTATTCTTTTTACGTAACCAATCGAGTTCCAAGCTCTTTTCAATTCAAATCCACCAGTAGCGGTACGTCTTAAAAGTTTCTTTGAAGGAAAATGAAAATATATCTCTTCCCTTTTTTTCAGACTGTGCAAATCAAACAAAGGAGGACGGAGAATTCTCTCTCTAATTTTTTTTTTTTTTTCAGACTGGGAACGTCGGATAAAGGAAGTAAACCTCTAGGGATCGGAAGGACAGACAATGGGACAGTTATGGTGTGATTACCGTCTTTCGTTTCACCTTGCTTTCTCGGAGAACTACCCCCACTTTCTCCTCTCACTTTCTTGACTGAATTCTGATATAATTTTTTCCTTTTCTTCTCTTTTAATTCTAGTACGGTAGACCGGGGTAAACAAGTACCGTTCATCTTCCCCTTTTCCACCTTCATCACTGTTTAAAGGAGAAAAAACCGAGATTTTAGTGACACCTACCACTGACTTCGGTACTTTACCCTACTGTTAACGAAGAAACGTCCTTTTGTTACTATTTGAATCTGTCACACAACTGTCGGTCTCTGTAATGAGATGACTGTTTCCAGACATCTCAGTCCGGTACCAGAAGGGTCACCAGTACATGTCATCACTCTCGTCCTGAAATTTCTTCTGCCTCACGGCTTCTAAACTACGGAAGTTTGACACCACGACCTCTTCTGAGGACTTTCAGGGAACTGGTCGTTCCTCTAGTTTGATCAGTTAAAACTCCCTCTACTTGGGACTTATAAGTGACCTTCCTGATTACTACTTCGACTTCAAGGTCATAAAACGAGTAGATTACACTTGTCTACGGAGTAACCTTTTCAAGGACTACGACCCTTTCTAACTCCCAGCTTCCTTTGCTCCCACAGTCTCCTAGTCTACCGACCTATCGTAGTGGTTACGTTACTTGTACTTGAACTTGTTTGAGACCCTCTACCACTCCCTGTTCCTCCGGACAGTACAACGTCAGGTACCCCACCATTACTCAGCCTGTAATGACCCGTTGACTTGTTCTCTTTTAATGTATACGACAACTTACTAAAGATTATAAAATAAGAATTGGTAAATACCTAACATCATTCTCTAAACGTTACATAAATGTTTCCGTGAATAGAGATAAAAATTTGAAATAGTATTTTTTTAAATAGTCTCATATTAAACGTTACAATCAAAGTTCACATGTCGTTTTACTTAGTCAATATATATATGTATATAGGTGAGAAAAAGTCTAACAAAAGGGTATATTCAGTAGTACCTAATAACTCATCTCAAAGGACCCGATATGTCATCCAGGAATAGTCAATAGATAAAATTTATATCATCACTTCACTTCAGCGAGTTAGCACAGGCTGAGAAACGCTGGGGTACCTGACATCGGGTGGTACGAAAAGGCAGGTACCCTAAGAGGTCCGTTCTTATGACCTCACCCAACGGTAAAGGAAGAGGTCCCGTAGAAGGGCTGGGTCCCTAGCTTGGGTCCAGAGGACGTAACGTCCGTCTGGAAAATTGGAGACTCGGTTATACATTTAGGGTCAGAGGGTTAAATAGAGAGGGTAGAAGAGGGACGACTATTAACACTAAAAAAAGGATATAGACTATGAAATAAAAAATTATTCAATTAAACATCGTCAAAAAAATCCAAGGTGTACATTTGTTACAGTAAACTATATACAGGAACAGAATGAAGTGAGTCATACTTTTAGAGATCCAGGTAGGTACAATGACGTTTACCGTAAAAAAGAAAAAATACCGATTCATTATAAGGTAACATACATACACGACGTAGAAGAAATAGACTAGGAACCAATTACCTGTAACTCAACGAAGAAAAAGAACCGATAACATTTAACGTCACTTGAAGCCCCACACACAGAAAAGTCTAATACCAAAAGAGGTCTATATAAACAGAGTAAGAAAAGTGTACACTACGTATATAACGAAAAATTACTAGTCTACTTATATTTGACAAAAAGTAAATTCTTCCTTACTCTTATGTATTTATCTTCAAAAAGTAGTTCTGGTATTATACATCTAGATACTTCTGAGTTTTGAGTCTCTGCAATTATTGTGTACGACTTATTCAGGATACTAGAAAGTTAATATATTAGAAGGTAAATTAAATGTATTAATAAATAAAGTCACAACATATAACATGTTACAAAATAAGTAGTATATCGATTTTAAGTAATGGAGATTTAGATTGTGTTCACTATTACAGAAAAACAAATCTAAAACATGTAATTACTATAGTGATTAAATCGTACTTATACAAAATAACGTCTTTCTCTTCTTATATTCCTTTACGAAAACAACATCTATGTAAAATTATAGTTTTCAGTATAAGACGATAAATACAAACGGTGATTTATTGGTAAAATATAAACCAAAACAAATTAACTTAACAAGTATTTAACCTTCAAATTATCAACCGGACGGTCACATCCTCTACACTCTACGTCCGAGTTAGGGACCCAGTCTTTTTAAGGGACCTCCTCCTAAAATAATTAAACCTTATTAAATAAATTTCTTATATATATTTCTATTACGTCTCTCAAGGGAACCTCGACAACGTATCCAGGTACCACGTACATCAGCGAAGTGAACACACGTCAAGAAACATTGGGGTACCTGACACCGGGAGGTCCGAGGAGAC
This sequence comes from Capra ibex, assembly GCA_006410555.1. Taxonomy (NCBI): domain Eukaryota; kingdom Metazoa; phylum Chordata; class Mammalia; order Artiodactyla; family Bovidae; genus Capra; species Capra ibex. The sequence goes on from SJYO01029184.1 coordinate 35,821,609, forward strand.
AGGTACCCTTATAGGGTCTTTCTAATGACCTCACCTAACGGTAAAGGATGTCCCCTAGAAGGGTTGGGTCCATAACTTGAACACAGAGAATACAGAGGACGTAACCGTCTCTTCTAGAAATGGTAATCATGGTGGACCCTTCAGACATTGTGTCTAATGGGACAACAATTATAGAATTTATTAGCACCATATAAATGTAACGGCTGATTCCAGGTAGATCAGTTCCGATACCAAAAAGGTCATCAGTACATACCTACACTCTCAACCTGACACTCCTTCCGACTCACGGCTTCTTAACTACGAAAACTTGACACCACAACCTCTTCTGAGAACTCCCAGGGAACCTGACGTTCCTCTAGGTTGGTCAGGTAAGACTTCCTCTAGTTGGGACCCTAAAGAAACCTTCCTTACTACGATTTCGACTTTGAGGTTATGAAACCGGTGGAGTACTCTTCTCAACTGAGTAACCTTTTCTGAGACTATGACCCTCCCTAACCCCCGTCCTCCTCTCCCCCTACTGTCTCCTACTCTACTGACCTACCGTAGTAACTGAGTTACCAGTACTCAGACTCACTTGAGGCCCTCAACCACTACCTGTCCCTCCGGACCGCACGACGCTAAGTACCTCAGCGTTTCTCAGTCTGTGTTGACTCGTTGACTTGACTTGACTTGACTTCCTTAGTCGTAACAATTTTATGTTGATATCAGAAATAAGTCTAATTTGGTCACAAAGTTTATTACAAGATAGAACTAAGACACTAGGTTAGTTCCTACGGTATTACGTAAATAAGGAGTACAAAATAAAAAAAATGGACTAGACGCTATTAAAGAGAAATTGAACTGTGATAACTTCTCATAACTAGAAGATCTTGCAGGAAATCAAACCTAAATAGACTACATACAAAGTACTAATCTCACCCCAATACCTAAACTCCCTCTTATCGTCTCCTCACTTTGCAGAAAGTGTAGTGAAATATAACCCTCATATATTATAGGAACACCTTAGTGACCATTAACAAAGAGACTTGTGAACAAATTCCACTAATATACGGTCCGAAAAAGTGACATTTAAACAAGAAAAAAAAAAAAAAAGGAAAGGTACGAGGTAAGAAGTCTTCATTCATGACTTCAGACTGTCTTCTATCTCTCTACTGTCTATAATCGTCGAGGTAACCCTATATTAAACAACAGTAACAAATCAACGATTCGACACATACTGAGAAACACTCGGGTACAGAATCTGTAATTCAAGGAAATCCACGATACACGAAACAGTGAGTCAGTACAGTTTGAGAAACACTGGGGTACCTGATACCGGGTGATCGGAGGAGACAGGTATCCTAAGGGGTCCGTTCTTATGATCACACCCAACGGTAAAGGAAGAGGTCTCCTAGAAGGATTGGGTCCTTAGCTTGGAAGTAGAGGACACAGAGGACACAACGTCCGTCTCAGAAATTGTGACTCGGTGGACCCTTTGGTCCTATACTAAATGTATGGTATTTTAAACGGTTAAATTTTATACGTTAAGTTACACAAAATTTAGATTAGTCTCAACACGTTAGCAGTAGTGTTACATTGGAATCTAATCTGACAGTGGGGTCTTTCTTTGGGATTAATGGTCAACGAACAAATCAACGAGTCATGACAACTTGAGAAACACTGTGGTCTGAGGTACTTCACATCGGGTGATCCGAGGAGACAGGCACCTTAAAAGGGCTGTTCTTATGACCTCACCCATCGGTAAGGGAAGAGGTCTCCTAGAAGGGTTGGGTCCCTAACTTGGTTCAGAAGACGTAACGTCCGTTCAAGAAATGGTAGACTCGGTGGTCTCTCGTTGGTAATTAGATGGAAGACAGGGATAACTAAACGGAAACGACCTGTGAATTGTATTTACTATTCAAAAAACTCCAGACAGAAGAAAGTATGTCGTATTAAGAAAAGTTCAAAGTAGGGAAACCATCGTACATATAATCATGAAGTTAAGGACAAACAAACAAATTAACATGATATTTTTGTGTACTGTATTTTATATGGTAGAATTCGTAAAATTTTACATGTCAAGTCATTACAAAAACAACCACTTATTATAGAGTATCAAACCTATAAGATGTATAACAAATCGGTCAATAGTGAACCTATAAACACAAAAAAGGGGTGAAAAACTGATAATACTTATTACGACGATAGTGGTTAACACATATGTATAGACACTCCTGTACAAAAATTAAAAGAAACCATGTATGGATATCAACCTTAATGACCCAATATACTATTAAGATACGAACAGAAAAACTCCTTAATGTTTAACAAAAGATTTCGTAATAAAATGTAAGAGTAGTCGTGACGTACTTCAAAGATCAACGAGGTGTAGAAGAGGTCGGGTAGGATAATAGACAGAAAAAATAATATCGGTAGAATTACCGATATCGTACTATAGAGAACTAAAACTAAACTTAAACGGATTACCGATTACAATTCACAGAAAAAACACGAGTAACTGGTGAACATATAAAAGAGACATATTTACAGATAAGTTTATGAAACGGATAAAAATTAACCCACAAACGAAGAATAACAACTCGACATTCTCAACTAGATACACAAGTTTATCTAAAGGGATAGTTTATACACTAAACGTTTATAAAACAGAGTGATAAATCGGATGAAAAAGTATGAAAATTATCTCGAAAATACTTTCTGGTTCAAAAAATTAAACTACTTTAGAACAACAAACATTAAAACAACAACAACGAACATTAAAACCACCGTATTGATTCTTTGGTAACGGTTTGGGTTCTAACATTAAAGGACGTTACAAAAGAAGATTCTCTATGTATATAAATCTATAATATCAATTCGGATATTCCATGAATCTCAAATAAAATATAGTTATGTATCGAGGTCCATCCCCAGGTAAACGTAGGAAAGGTACATCTATGTCTTTTATTAAAATTTTTTTACGAAAAGAAAGGGAGTAACTTAACATAATGTCATGGCAATATGAAATTTTATCTAATTATCTAATTTAGGGAGATTATAAAGGACTTAAGATAATTTTGAAAACAATAACCAGTAACCATGTCAAACCTTCGAATGTTATGACCTTAACTTCCTGTTCACTCAACCTTTTTCTACATTTTTATATCCGTACTTATTCTCCTCCGGAACGAGATTTTCGCTAGTTCTGACTTGTTAATAGGATAGACCAAGAGACACGATAATACTTCCTCTCCTGCGTCACTAAAAGTCATTCTATAAGTAGACCATTAGACATCACTGTGATTCTCTTTACCTTATGTTGGGTGTTGGATTGGTACAAGTTTTAGTCCTTAACATAAGTAAAGGAAAACGAGACACGAAGTAAAAATTGATCTTGAGACATTGTATAAGGGTCAAAGGCACGTCTTGATGTTATTGATTGTACATATTTGACGAAGACAGAAGTCCCTGAAACGAGATACCAAACGTATTAACGTACAAGACTTACTTACTTATATTATAAAATTTTTTCATTTCCGCACTTGACGCTTGAAGGACTACAAGTTCAACCAAAATCTTTTCCGTCTCCTTGGTCTCTAGTTTAACGGTTGTAGGCGACCTAGTACCTTTTTCGTTCTCTCAAGGTCTTTTTGTATATAAAGACGAAATAACTGATACGGTTTCGGAAACTGTACCTAGTGTTATTTGACACCTTTTAAGATTTTCTCTACCCTTATGGTCTGATGGACTGGACGGAGAACTCTTTAGACATACGTCCAGTCCTTCGTTGTCAACCTTGACCTGTACCTTGTTGTCTGACCAAGGTTTATCCTTTTCCTCATCCAGTTCCGACATATAACAGTGGGACGAATAAATTGATATACGTCTCATGTAGTACTCTTTGCGACCTGACATTCTTTGTGTTCGACCTTAGTTCTAACGGCCCTCTTTATAGTTATTGGAGTCTATACGTCTACTGTGGTGGGAATACCGTCTTTCACGACTCTCCCTAACCCCTGTCCTCCTCTTCCCCTACTGACTCCTACTCTACCGACCTACCGTAGTGACTGAGCTACCTGCACTCAGACTCACTTGAGGTGCTCAACCACTACCTGTCCCTCCGGACCGCACGACGCTAAGTACGCCAGTGTTTCTCAGTCTGTACTGACTCGCTGACTTGACTTGACTTGACTTGACTTGACTTTCATTATCTTTGTCTCATAAATTGTCTCTTGAAACATTATAATAGATAATTAAAAGTGACATAGTTAGTATAAAATTATCATTTTTACAATGTTTAGAATGAGAAATAGTAAACCTGTTCAGCGAATTAAAGAGATATGGAGGTCTGAAATTCATCGTCAGAGTGTCAAATTTGGGTCAATTGTAATAATACTTAGGGGAGGGGTAAGATGATATGGGAGAGGTTTTCTGTGTTCTTTACTATCTTACATTTATTGCATTTTTACACATTACGGCAAAAGATTTTATTTCGTTTTACCTACGTACCAAAATTTTATTAAGTGTATTAAAATTAACAAAAATTTAATTCTGTAAGACTAAAGGTAAAGTATAGTACGTCCTATTCTTCATGAAAACTTATCTATCATTAATTGTAAGTTACAAGGTTTATACAAAGTATAACCATAAAATACTAACAGATATCGAATTCCTTGTTGTCTGACCCGATAAAAATGACAAAGATACAATATCAAAGAAAATTTGAGTATACGGTGTATAGATACCTTTAAGACTCAGTCTCAACCTTCCCATCAAATCTACTGACGTGTGAACCTGATACAAAACTCGAATTTCATCGTGATGTCAAGAATCCGGTGTATTACTCTAATAGACTTTGTTCATAGAAAGTCCTTGACGTTAACCATCTCTCTTCCCTTCCACACTTCTGTATACCAATCTTTTGACAATATCAATCTTCATAAAAAAAAAAAAAAAAAACCAGAAGTCTTCAATAGGGATTGTAATTTTAAACGTAAATTAGCAAAATCTTTACTTATATAATCACTAACGTACTGTTAGAGTAGATAGCTATCTACTAAATCTTCTATTTTTAATTCTTAACAAATAGAATTTACGATAAGTGTAAAATATTGTCGTATAAAGTGTGTTCTTAAATAGTGTTTTATAAATCTAAGAAGGGGTGATAAAATAGTTTGATACTAAACTATGTATAAACATGTGTATGTAAATAAGTAAAGTAAGACAAAAGGGAGTCATTGTTTTTAAAATTTGTGAGAGGAAACTTTGAGTTATAAATAAAACTTTAAACTGAATGTACCTCTTTGTCTCGAAAATCGAATTCTCTAAAAGTAAGATATATTACAATTAAAGTATATCACAAATCTTCTTTTCATCCAAAACAAGTAGTAAATTGACAATGAATAAAATGAAAAAGTCTCATTTTACTTCAGAACCTTACGGTAAATCTCACCTACTTACTCGGATTGTTAGATATCAAATAGAAACGAATAACCCTTTTATTAGATAACGATTTTCAGACGACTCATACATGTACTGGTCAGGAATTATTACAGAGAAAAGTCAATATCAGTCCATATACAGTGTTAGTTAAATCTTAAGTAAGGTAAATATACATACTAGACATTTCTTTTGACTGTAAATCGATAAAAGTACTTTAACCAGAACTAACGAAACAGACGTAAACAAAAACGAATATTTTTCAGTCATCTATACTAATATTCCTTTGTAAATTAACTAACCTTTAAGTTTGAGGAGGGAATTGTGAGAACCGGAATACACATATATTCGTGGTCAATTCAAATTGAGAGATTGGAGTTTTCCTTGTTCGAATAGAAAATAAAATAAGAAAATGTTAGGTGAGATATTCTCTTTATCGAAGAAATATCTATGAATTAATTTGTGATTCGTTATAAAACGTAAACTGAATAACGGATCTTTAGTTTCAGATAAGGTCTCACTCCAAAAAGGACTAAAGTATAGTCAAGACGGTCTCTTACACTCGATGATTTCATCACTGTGTCGACACGTTATACATTGACATGGAGAGAATCGTGATGACGAATTGAATCCCTTCTTCGTACGAAGTCATCTTTCTTGTGATTTTATCTAAAGTCTCTAGTACACACGTACGATTTAACGAAGTCAACACAGACTAAGAAACGTTGAGAAACCTGACATCGGGTGGTCCGAGGAAACCACCCTAAGAGGTCTGTTCTTGTGACCTCACCCAACGGTACAGGAAGAGGTTACGTACTTTCACTTTTCACTTTCACTTCAAGTCAGCACAGACTTAGAATCGCTGGGGTACCTGACTTCGTATGATCCGAGGAGGTAGGTACCCTAAAAGGTCCGTTCACATGACCTCACCCCAAGTCTCTATTATCGATGCATGTTTTAATTCTTTCGTGAACTTGATGGTAAGTTCACTACTTACTATTTGACCAAAAAGATTAACATTTTTCATTACACTTCGGTGTTTCGTGGAAATTTTACATTTGTAAATTCCTACCAACTAAATTTTCATAATTGGTACAAAATCTACTCAAAGATAACATGGGTCCATGGTTTCTCATAGAACTATAATTAAAGACAAAACAAACAAAACAAAAAAAAGGGATACGAGACGTACCACTATTAGTTAAATGAATTCTACCCTTTATGACCCAGAAACCTTTACCGGATACAACCCCTTGAAATAGAAGTAAGTATACATCCGAGACAGATGTACTATAAAAAAAATTATATATAAAATAACTTCATATCGACTGAATGTTACAAAGTCCACGTGTCGTTCAACTAAGTCAATATACATATGTGTGTATAAAAACTTTAATAAAAGGTAATATCCGATGAGATTCCATAACTGATAGTAAGGGACATGATATATTATTTGAAAACAACGAACAACGTATAGTAAAAAAAATTAATCTTTAGATTACTATTGGGACATACACTCTGTCGTTTTCTCTATGTCTACATATCTTGTCAGAAAACCTGAGACACCCTCTTCCTCTCCCACCCTACTAAGTCCTCTTACCGTAACTTTGTACATATTATAGTATATACTTTATTTAACGGTCAGGTCCAAGCTACGTACTATGACCTACGAACCCCTACCACGTGACTCTGCTGGGTCTCACTACTATGCTCCTCCCTCCACCCTCCCCCCAAGTCCTACCCCTTGTACACATATAGACACCGTCTAAGTACAACTACATACCGTTTTGGTTATTTTATAACATTTCATTAATTGGAGTTTAATTTTATTCATTTAAATATAATTATTTTATTTAAATCTTTAGACCGTAAGATAAGTATGATTTTGATCACCTTAGTTTTATAGTATTTAAAGAATCAATCCGTTTTTAAGTGTTCAAAAGGTTTTATATATGATATATACATTTTCATTTCTTTCACTTCTCCTTGATTTTTTGGAGAACTACTTTCACTTTCTCTTCTCACTTTTTCAACCGAATTTCAAGTTGTAAGTCTTTTGCTTCTAGTACCGTAGACCAGGGTAGTGAAGTACCCTTTATCTACCTCTTTGTCACCTTTTGTCACAGTCTGAAATAAGAAAACCCGAGGTTTTAGTGACGTCTACCACTGACGTTGGTACTTTAATTTTCTACGAATGAGGAACCTTCTTTTCAATACTGGTTGGATCTATCGTATAAGTTTTCGTTTCTGTAATGAAACGGCTAATTCCAGGTAGATCAGTTCCGATACCAAAAAGGACACCAGTACATACCTACACTCTCAACCTGACACTTCTTCCGACTCACGACTTCTTAACTACGAAAACTTGACACCAAAACCTCTTCTAAGAACTCTCAGGGAACCTGACGTTCCTCTAGGTTGGTCAGGTAACACTTCCTCTAGTTGGGACCCTAAAGAAACCTTCCTTACTACGATTTCGACTTCGAGGTCATGAAACCGGTGGAGTACTCTTCTCAACTGAGTAACCTTTTCTGAGACTACGACCCTCCCTAACCCCCGTCCTCCTCTTCCCCTGCTGGCTCCTACTCTACCGACCTACCGTAGTGACTGAGCTACCTGCACTCAGACTCACTTGAGGCCCTCTACCACTACCTGTCCCTCCGGACCGCACGAAGTCAAGTACCCCAACGTTTCTCAGTCTGTGCTGACTCGATGACTTGACTTGACTTGATAGTCATTGACCTCTATTCCACTATTCCAGTCATTGAGGTCAATTCGGTTGACCTCAACCGAAAAGAGTATAAAACCATCAGTGTCAGTTCAAGTTTCTCATTAAATCATTGTTACGATAACGTGTTAAAACCTGTTGGTTTAAAGATTCTAATTATTTCTAACTTTGAAACTCACACAATACAACTATGTTTATTTTTATTATACACCGTCTTTAAGGTATTCAAAAGTATTTAATCATGAAATTTTTCTCTAACGGTATATTTTACCTCCACTAAAACATATTAGTTCCACACATTAAATTCTGAATACAATCTACTCATGCAAACTTAAAATAATTTTGACGGACTAAATGTGGTTTCATTTCATACTTAAAAGTTGAATTTTTACCAATTATCTATAAATAAACATTTTAATTCTGTCTAAATAGTTTATAAAAAAAATGTAAAAAACATATTAATAATGTTATCATTTTTATTATTTATGACATAAATCTCGTGAAACACTAATTACTATTACTATATCCTTGTATAGGGTTTCAGAAGTGAACAATACAGTTTGTACGTAGATAAAAAAGTGTATGGTATTCTTCGTGTAAATATTACCTATTGTTAAGGTACAAATTATTATTCTTTTGACAGGTACTACATTCGTTTACTGTGTTAATCATATAATATTACATCAGAAAAAGATATGTCCATTATGTAATATTTCGACAAACTTCAGGACGTTCAACAACTAATAAAAATTATTATTTCTAAGTCAATCAACACTAGTATTTCAATTATATAAGTGTATTCTACATTTGAACGTATTATTATCTTTGTAACTACTTTATCATTACAATTTGATCTTCTTTGCGAATACTCTCTTCTTTCAGAACAACCCCAAGATCTTAGAGTAAATAAAAAGAGAGTTGTCTCGTTTTTAACTTTTATACCTATTTCGGAATAAAAAGGGTGATTTACATCTCGACTTTCGTAAAAGTCCGATGTATAACTTAATTGTTCGTGTCTTAATAAAACTAGCTATGGTAGGACCGTTTCTCAGTAGGTTTCTCTTAGACCCGTCGAAATAGTTTTGACCAAACCTATTTCTTCGACTCACGATTAAGAAATATATCATCTTGTATTCCAGTTTCGAACGGAAGACCCTGAAAAAGGAACATGATCTAATGATCCAACTTTTCACGACAAAGTCTTACGTCTCGTTTCGTACTCTCGTTCACAAATGATAGTTCTACGTAACAGGGGTCAAATTACCGTTCTTCTTGCTACACAAGATTAACAATAATTCATTTCACTGTAAGTCAAGTCAAGTCAAGTCAACGAGTCAGTACAGGTTGAGAAACGTTGGGGTACTTAGCGTCGTGTGGTCCGGAGGGACAGGTAGCAAGGAGAAAGTCATAGGATAGTAAAACGGAAAAGTATGACAAGTACCCCAAGAGTTCCGTTCTTATGACTTCACCAAACGGTAAGGGAAGAGGTCACCTGGTGTAAGACAGTCTGGAGAGGTGGCACTGGACGGGTAGAACCCACCGGGGTGTACCGTACAGAATCAAAGTAACTCAATCTGTTCCGACACCAGGCACTGTAATTAAGGGGGTTTACGAGTCTCATATTCTTTTATATTTAATCGATAACATGGACAATCGATCCAACATCTCCACTCGTTCTAAGTTTCTAATTTAACTATGTCTTCCGTGATGTAAATTGTATCGTTCGTAACTCTTAAATAAGTAACCATAAATATTCAAAGAGATCAGAAATTCTTAAAACACTTTTACTACCCGAAGGGACCACTGAGTCTGGTATTTCTTAGACGGGCGTTACGCCCTCTGGGTCGAAGTTATGCACCCAGTCCTTCTAGGGGACCTCTTCCTTTACCGATGGGTGAGGTCATAAGAACGGACATCATCAGATGTCTGTCTCCTCCGACTGTCCGATGCGTCAGGTGCCCTAGTGTTTCTCAGTCTGTACTAGCTCGCTGATTGAGAAAGTGAAAGTGAAGTATCTACATAATTTACTATCGTCCTTTAAATACTTAAAATGGAGAAATTAGAAATATCAGACTTAGAGATTATAGAAACTATAGAAGTAGTCTTTTACACCCTGTTATGATACAACTTTGATTGTAGACGTTTTGTGGACAGTACAGTATTTACAAGTCAATTACGATAATGAAGAACATCATATGTATATGTCTAAGTATCTTCGATTTGAGTATCCGTATCTTGTGTTTTGATAATTTTTGATTTTACTTAAAGTACATAGGGTTCAATCAAATTTATAGACATATAGGGATGTAAGTTTAATATGAAATCTTCTTTTATATGATTAAAATTGATCATACGAGGTTTGGTAGTAAGAGCATTAAGTAAATAAAAGAGACGGAATGGGTAAATTAAAAAGTACCCTTGATTAAAGGAAGACGTCTATATAACTATCTCGTTTATTTGAATATTTTATAAAGACTTAGAAACAGTAACGAGTGTATTGATACACGTGTGTAACTCTTGTTGTAAAAATCGTACACGAAAATTCGTCATCATTATAATAGTATGACAGTTTTCCTAAAATCATAATGGAGAATCTCTATGACATTACGTCAAAAGGTTGACAGTATATTAGGATACTATTCAAAATTTAACTTCATAATATAACACTTCGAAGTTTTGCAGTATACTAACACTTATTTCTGGAAACGAATCCTTTTGAAGTCACTGTACTGATTATATATCCAAAAGAAAAAATTAATTTTTTAACAAAATTAACCTCCGATTAATGAAATGTTATAACATCACAAAAAAAATTGTATGTAAGTGTACTTAGTCGGTACCCACATGTACACAAGGGGTAGGACTTGGAGGGAGGGTTAAGAGGGGTAGGGTAGGGAGTCCCAGTAGGATCACATGGTTGGAACTCGTGGGACAGAGTACGTAACTTGGACCTGACCACTAGATAAAGTGTATACTGTTATATGTACAAAGTTACGATAAGAGAGTTTAGTAGGGTAGGAACGGAAGAGGGTGTCTCAGGTTGTCAGACAAGAAATGTAGACACAGAGAAAACGACAATGAGTATATCCCAGTAGTAATGGTAGAAAGATTTAAGGTAAATATACTCAATTATATGACATTACCATAAAAAGAAAGACTGAATAAAGTGAGACGTATTATCCGAGGTCAAACTAGGTGGAGTAATTTGGACTAAGTTTACGTAAGAAAAATCATCGACTGATTATAATGTAACACCTATACATGGTGTCGAAAGAATAGATAAACAGACGGTTTCCTGTATCTCCAAATAAGGTACAGGACCGATAACATTTGTCACGACACTACTTGTAACCCATGTGCACAGAGAAAGTTAAGACCAAAGGAACCACACATACGGGTCGTCACCTTAACGACCCAGTATACCGTCACGATAAAGGTCAAAAAATTCCTTAGAAGTGTGACAAGAGGTATCACCGATATGATCAAATGTAAGGGTGGTTGTCACATTCTCCTAAGGAAAAAGAGGTATTGGGAGAGGGCGTCAATAAAAAAACATCTGTAAAACTATCGTCGGTAAGACTGACCGTACTCTACCATGGAGTAAGACCAAAACTAAAAGTAAAGAGACTATAACTCACTACAACTCGAAGAAAAGTACATAAACAATCGGTAGACATACAGAAGAAACCTCTTTACGGACAAATCAAGAGACCGGGTAAAAAACCAACCCAGCGAATAAAAAGACCTTAACTCGACGTACTCGACCAACATACAAAAACTCTAATTAAGAAACAGTGAACGAAGGAAACGATAATAAAAGAGGGTAAGATTTCCGACAGAAAAGTGGAACAAATATCAAAGGAAGCAACACGTCTTCGAAAGTTCAAATTAATCCAGGGTAAACAAATAAAAACGAAAATAAAGGTAATGAGACCCTCCACCCAGTATCTCCTAGGACGACACTAAATGCAGTCTCTGACAAAACGGATACAAAAGGAGATCTTCAAAATATCAAAGACCGGAATGTAAACCTAGACATTAGGTAAAACTCAAATACAAACACATACCATAATCGTTCACAAGATCAAAGTAAGAAAATGTTCACCAACTGGTATAAAGGGTCGTGGTGAACAATTTCTCTAACAGAAAAGAGGTAACATATAAGAACGGAGGAAACAGCTTCTATTCCACAGGGATCCACACACCTAAATAGAGACACGAAAGATAAAACAAGATAACTAGATACAAAGACAGAAACACGGTCATGGTATGACAGAACTACTGATATCGAAACATCATATCGGACTTCATTCCGTCCAAATAAGGAGGTCGAGGTAAGAAAAAAGAGTTCTAACGAAACCGATAATCTCTAAAAAAACATAAAGGTATTTTTGACACTGTAATAAACGAGACCAAGACACTTTTTATTTCAACCATCGATCTATCCCTAACGTAACTTGGAGATCTAACGAAACCCATCATATGAGTAAAAGTGATATGACTAAGAAGGCTAGGTACTTGTACCATATAAAAAGGTAGATAAACACAGTAGAAACTAAAGAAAGTAGTCACAAAATATCAAAAGTTATATATCCAGAAAACAAAGAAATCCATCTAAATGAGGATTTATAAAACAAAATAAAAACAACGTTACCACTCACCTTAAAAAAGAAATTAAAGAGAAAGACAAAAGAGTAACAATTATATATCCTTACGTTCCCTAAAGACACACGATTAAGGTATAGGACGTTGAAATTATATAAGTAACTAATCGAGATCATTTAAAGACCACCTCAGAAATCCCAAAAGATACTTCTCTTAGTACAGTAGACGTTTGTCACTTTCAAAATGAAGAAAAGGTTAGACCTAAGGAAAATAAAGAAAAAGACGAAACTAACAACACCGATTTTGAAGGTTTTGATACAACTTATCATCATCATTTTAACCCGTAGGAACAGAACAAGGACTGAAATCCCCTTTACGAAAGTTAAAAAGTGGTAACTTCTATTACAAACGATACCAAAAGAGTAAATATCGAAAATAATACAACTGTATACAAGGAAGATACGGACGAAAGACCTCCCAAAATTAGTATTTACCTACAACTTAAAACAGTTTCCGAAAGAGATACAGATAACTCCATTAGTACACCAAAATAGAAAACTAAAAAATTACACCACATAATGTAACAAACTAAACACCTATAATTTCTTAGGAACGTAAGGACCCTATTTCAGGTGAACCAGTACTACGTACTAGAAAATTTATAAAACAACCTAAGACAAACGATCTTGAAACAATTTCTATAAAAGTAGATACAAGTAGTCACTATAACCGGACATAAAAAAGAAATAAACACCGTAGAAATAGACCAAAACCATAATACCACTACCACCGAAGTATCTTAATCAAACCTTCAAATGGAAAGAGACGTTAAAAGACCTTTTCAATCTCATCCTATCCACAATCGAGAAGAGATTTAAAAACCATCTTTCGTATAATTTCTCGTCTCTGTTGTGAAACGACTTTTATAAGGTATAACAGTTTCGATACTAAAAAGGTCATCAGTAAATACCCACACTCTCAACCTGGTGTTTCTTCCGACTCACGGTTTCTTGACTACGAAAGGTTGACACCACGACCTCTCCTGAGACCTCTTAAGGAACCTATCGTTCCTCTACTTTGGTCAGTTAGGATTTCCTTTAGTAGGGACTTATAAGTGACCGTCCTGACTACGATTTCGACTTCGAGGTTATGAAACTAGTGGACTACCCTTCTCGGTTGAGTAACCTTTTCTGGGAATAGGCCCTTTCTAACTTCTGTCCTCCTCTTCTCCCACTGTCTCCTACTCTACCAACCTACCGTAGTGACTGAGTCACCTACACTTAAACTCGTTTGAGGACCTCTATTTCACTCCCTTCGGTCCACACGACGTCAAGTACCCCAGTGTTTCTCAGTCTGTTGTGAATCACTTGTTGTTATTTGTGAGTTTATGAGGTAACGTGGGGTGGTAAAATAATTTCGGAAGGTTTTACTTTGAGACACTACTTCTACATCGAAAGATAAAGTAGACAAACACAGTAAAAAGACACAAAACATAAACAAACTTTTGAGAAATTACACAAACATGTTACTTGATTATACAACTAATTATTTGTCATTTATTTCTTGTCAACCGTATCTGTCGTAATGTCGGAGACGTTTCTTCGAAGTTCTTGGTGCTCTCATACAATAACATCAAAATGAAAAGAAGAGGAACAAATGGACATCTCAAAAGACCGGTTACCTTGTTATAGGTCACAAAGGTTACGAACCTCTGATGATGTTAAGAAGACCTGTAGGTCCCTCCTTTAGTACAATTTTAACCTGGATATCTTATTTTGTCACTTTTACTTTCCACTCAACGAATTCAAGAGTACCATACGAAATCTCTTTTCGATTCGGGGATTAACGAAAGGGGTCATAGAAGAAGAATCTTCGTACCTCACACGTCACTGTCGACGTACTTAATTTGTCCTACTAGAACCTTTGTGATCTAACAAAAGGATGTTCTTACAGTGATCTACATCAACTTAGTATTAACTCTTTAATAAATTTTCATGTGAAAAATATAATAATACTTTCCGTGTTTCAGAATCGACTTAGAAGATGCGTTCTTTCCATCGTTACCTAAAGGACAGCAAACCGAACACGAGAAAAATCATTAGTAACTACCACTTAATTACAGTAAACGAAATATAAATTTTCTCTGGATTTGTAATTTACTTTTCTTCATTTCCCACTACGATCCAGGACTAAGGACCTCCTCCCTTACCGTTGGGTGAGGTCATAAGAACGGACCTCTTAAGGTACCTGTCTCCTCGGAACACCCGATGTCAGATACCCCAGTGTTTCTGAACCTGTACTGACTTACCGATTGTGTGTGTATGTTCAACACTAATAGTACATAATCTTACATCCATACACCAAGGGTCCTCCAACGGGGTGTTGTATAAAAACGGACCTGGAAATGTGTCATATGAGATTTAGTCACCAAGAACTGAGTCTCACCGTACCTCAATATCGTTCTTTATAGTCTTAGGTATACTGGTTGTTTCTAACGAATGTTTCATTTATTTATTACATCAAACCTATAGGTACATGATTTTAGAGTGCTTAGATACACAACAAGGATACTACTTACTTTATATTCGAATAAAAATTCACAATGACTTCAAAAACATCATAAAAAAAAAACTCGTAAAAGAGTTGGTTGTATGGGATTTATATACTGAGAGATCACACACACGCTTTTTCCTTCTCTAACTTTTCTAACACTCTAAAAAAAATTCCAATTTTTTTTAGATGTATAAAGGTTTCTAACCCTAAGTGACGAGATTCGTGAATTTAAATCATTCTCTTTTAAAGCAGAAACAGACAGAGATAGAGTGGGAGAGATTCGTCGAAGTCTACCCGACGTACGTTAAGAGAAAGGGGAAGAAAACCACTGATTTCGTAGAAAGAGGAGTCTGTAACTACGACCCTTTCTATGTTATCATCGAGATTATTATTATTATTGAAGGGAATTTATTGTAGAAAATAGACTACGAGAGATTTACGATATACCGTTCTAGAGTGACAGTCTCCCTTTCCTTTACGTATCGATCCTCTACGACGTCGACCCTTATCTTAGGTCCGTCCGACCAGGGAGTTTATAAACAAAAGGATCAACTTCGGATGGACGGAGAAAACTGTCCCACCCCGAGTAGATAAAGACTCAATTGGACGTGGAGTTCCCCTATTGTCACAAACTATTGTCACTGAGATCTATAAATCCACTAAACGGTTCGTCGGTGGGTAACATGAATCTCTGAATGTATTTAAGAAAGTATCGATCGTACCAACTTCTTAACCTTCCAATTATCAAATACTTTAAGTACGAAGTGAAAGTTACTGAATCTTATACTATTTTATTTGGGTTGTACTTCTAATCTGACTTCTTTTAAAGAAAGACACTCCTAAGTCTTCCGTAAAAAGATTGACCGTGTCCCGGTGTTTTAGTCGTAATACTTAGGGTCACTTGTGGTACGATGTCCACTAACCGACACGACTCCATGAGTTCATTTCTTTCGTGTTCTATTGACTCTCGTCTACCATCCAAAAAACACAAATATAGAACCCTCCTCGAATACCCAGGTCCCAATAGAAATCCCTGTGTCCTAAACCCCTTTATTAGTCTTATACACAGAAAGGAAGAAGTAGTAAACATAGATCTGGTTTAGTTCAACTTTAATTGAAAACACAACGGAAATCCCTCCACTCGGTACCACCTTCATTTGGTTGGTCCTCGTTAGTCTTCGTCCTATAACTCTCTCTGGTTCTGGTTCAAATATAAAAGTCGGAGAGCCGTACACTTTTTACATTCTTTCGGTTTTCTTCTCCCAATATGTTTATTCGAGTCCAATTGTTGAATATACTTTCATAGATTAAATAATCTTATCCAGGACGTGACTAGAGAAAGACAGAGCAAGGGAGAGAGGGAGACAACGAGTATCGTATCCCTAAAACAAACAAACAAACAAACGTTTAGAGTTATGTGTAGTAAGTCGTTTCCCGTTCGTGAAAGAGGTAACACAATAAGGGTAGAGATAGTCTTAACCTTAATCTGTACGATTTCCAGTGTCTCGTTTTTAGACAACGTAAATTTATCTGTAATCCGGTACTTACATTGTGAATTTCATTAAACCAGGTCTGTCTTTTGTGGACAGGTACAACACTTAGGTCTACCCCCTTCGACCGTTAGAGTCCTCTCAGTATCCTGATTCTTCTGGTTAATAGAGTCTTCGGTTTAGAAGACTTTATTTAACAGACTCCTTAGCTGGAAACTTTCGGAGTTCTAGATAACGTCAAACGAATTTTTACAAAGTGGGAACTATGAAGTTTTAGAGTAAAGGTGAAAACAATAAAAGAGGGAGGGAGAGAACGAAATTACCGTTATTTCGTCTGTATAAATAGTGTAGTTTGTATAATTTAAAAGTTGGGATCTTTCATTTAGGTAAAGTTCACACAAAAGGGTTTACTGATATCAAAGAACTTTCCGTCTACTTCCCTTCCGACTCGGTAACCGTCCCTTCGACCCCTTCCTTAACCGTCCATTCGACCCCTTCCTTTATTTTCTTCGGATTCAGTCTTCGACCCAGACCGGAAAGATTCGTCTATCTGAAAGGTCTTCACTGGAGACATGACGTTGTTCAACAGACCTGAGGTACACTGTTACCGTCCCTACTAGTCTTTGGTCCACGAATCACTTGACACCTTTCCTCCCCCTTCATTCACCTTCTCAGGAAATTTTTATATAGTCATGTCTTCGTTATAACATTTTTGTTCTAGTACCCTTATTTTTATAGGGAGTGTTATAGTGATGTATAATGTAAAATTACACGTGAAATATATGTGTGTTAAAATATTTTAACATTTTTATTACTTCTATGAGTACACGAGACAAGAAATACATTATAATATAGTATTTACCAAGGAATATGACTATTAAAGATCACCGACGTGTTATAAGAAAATTCCGATAGTACCAAATCGATCAGATAGTACCTAGTAAATCCAGTAATGTTTAAGAAGACGATAATATTCGTTACAACATTTCTTGTAGATTAACGGATCGAAAACATTGGAGAACTTAACAAAGGAGTCGTATTTAAGGACCGTCAATTTAATGACCCACTTTCTTATATTTGTAAATTTAAAAAGAATTTTTAAGACGGTTTGACTAAAGGTCTTCCTGACGTTATTAACTGATTAAAGTGGTGTTAGAAAGGTCTTTTGACCCCGTTTTTTAGATTTAAATTAACCGTTTTTATAATGGAGTAATATCGAAATTCAAATTGAAAAGACTAACGAAGGTTCTAGTTTGTATAGGGGTATATAAATAAACAATCAATGTAAAAGAGAAGACTCTGACGGAGAAGAAAAAACAACAGTAACAATCGGTAAATAGATGACCCCTGAACATTTAAAAGATTAATTTTTAGACTTATCAAAGTTATCGTATCCTGTATAGAAGGACAGTATAAAAATAGTTCAAAACGAAAACATAAACTCCATGAAAGAATTCGTCCTCTCTTTTTCACACCTCACGTATGCTAAAATAGAAGTTAGAAATAAAAAAAATAAAATTAACTTCCGATTCATGAAATGTTATAACATAACCAAAACGGTATGTAGTCGTATTCCGACCGAGAAGTAACACCGTAAATATTCAGTCTCATATCCTACGGCTTAAGTTGCGGTTTTTCTTATAGGACTTTCCTTACGTTGTTTCTTAATGTCAAACCCTTAGTTCTCTTTTATGTCAAACTTAGACCCCGTTGTACACCAACTATAAGAATTCAAAGTTTAGAAAATTTGAAATAGAGTCAGGAAAATCCCAGTTTTGACACGATTAAATCACTCTGGTACCAAACCACTTTTATTTTGACTTAACGTCACTCATCTCCACAAGTTACCTCTTCCGTTACCGTGGGGTGAGGTCATGAGAACGGACCTTTTAGGGTACCTGCCTCCTCGGACCATCCGACGTCAGGTACCCCAGGAGTTTCTCAGTCTGTGCTGACTCACTGAAGTGAAACTGAAAAGTGAAAGTACGTAACCTCTTCCTTTGCCGCTGGGTGAGGTCACAAGAACGGACCTCTTAGGGTCCCTACCGTCTTGAACCACCCGAGAGCAGATACCCCAGTGTGTCTCAGCCTGTGTTGACTTCGTTGAATCGTCGTCGTCGTCTCCACAAGTTTAACACCCTAGAAGGTGTCGTACACTTTTTGATGTTGATAGGTTGTCAGTTCTCAAGTTTTAGAGATTAGGACACTGGAATTTAAACTGAACCCATTCTCTTTAGTACCCATTCTACTAAGATAGAAGATAAAGAGATGAAAAATTCCGTTTAGGACTTTCTCCGGTACCAAAAAAAACGATGAAAAATTAAAATAAATGTTACGAAAGTATAAACATAGTCTTAAACTAGTTAAAGACTTTTTCTTCTTTTCTCAGTATCGACTTCCTACAACCTACCCAGCGACGGTGGAAATCCTCATGTATCAACGACTCCCTCAAACAGTTTTAAAACAAAGACAAAAAACCGAGACAGTAAGTAAGATTATCGAGTATCGTCGACACGGGGTAGGAGAGAGTGAACAAGACGTTAAAAACTCGTACTCCTTTTATTTACTTCTTTCTAAATATTCATCTCCCTGACAACGACCGTCTACCACTTTTATTGATACAGTCTTCTACCCTATCCACATAAATTCTCGTCAAGTAATCTTTTCGGAATCGTAAACCATAAGTTGTGACTTTTTTGTACAACCGTCGAAAATAAAGTAAAATAATAACTTTGAAAAAAAAAAAAATTTATTCCTGATTATCACATTCAATTCCACCGCGTTACCATCTCTTAGTGGACAGTTACGTCCTCTGTGTTCTCTAGATTCAAGCTAGGGACCCAGTCATTCTAGGACACCTCCTCCTTAACCGTTGAGTGAGGTCATATAAAACGAACCTCTTAGGGTACCTGTCTCCTCGGACCACCTGATGTCAGGTCCCTCAGTGTACCTCAGTCTGTACTGACTCGTACATGTTACACGTCAGAATGTCTTATTCTTAAAGATGTTTGTATCAGATAAGTACAAGATGTTTACGACACATTATTTGAAAGTAACAAAAGGACTGAGTAAATGAAATAACAAGAGAAAGGGTATTAAGTCTAGAACAGTGCAGATAGAGAATTTTACGAACTTAGGTACGTGGCAAAAGGATTTAAAAAGAGATCGAATCGAAAGAAATGACTCGAGAGTCTTATATAGAGATCGAGAAAGACAAAGGTGACTTACAAGACCTCTAGTAAATTTGAATAGGATAGGGATGAGTTCGAGTGTTAGAACATGTTTAAACTTGGAGAAGGTCACGAGGGTTAGAGCAAGTGGATCACGTTCAGTCTTTGGAACTTTAATAGAGACTTAGGAGGGTGAGAGAGTGTAAAGTATCGATTAGTTAATGTTTCAGAATGATTAAGATGAAAAACTACAAAGGTTAGGTTAGTAAAGATAGGTCAAGACGTCAGCAGTGAAAGAATTAGGTACAGAAATATTAGAGAATGAACCTGACAGTGTTTTCAAAGGACAATATTAAGGAAAGGAGGTTTGTAAGGAGGAGGTTTAACTTTGGTCGGACCGAAAACGTTTTCCATTTAGACTAGTAAAGTGAGAGAACGAATGCCTAGAAACTACCGATAAGTAACACAAACCACACCAAACTTCTGGACCAAAGACAGAGAAGAAGCCCGGAGTAAAAGATGATTTAACACGATGTATAAAATACTGGGTCAGTGTGAATTTACGAGAGATATAAGGTCCATGTGATATGAAGGAATGTAGAGGCACAGAAGAAAGAAGGGACCTGATCGATTAGTTATAGTTTCATCACAAATGTTGAGTTGAGTTTCCACTGGAAGAGACATTTTCTCAGAAGTTAATATGAGAGGAGGTCTTCAGGAAGAAGTAGGGGTAGCGGGTACTTTAATCCGTAAAGGAGAAACGAAGATATCTTCTAACACGTATTAACTTATATCGGGACAAGGTATCTCAACCTTACAGAACATATGATAAACAAAAGATATGAAAAACTCACGTCTCTGACCATAAATAAAATATAAGAGGGAGTGATGAATTATACCATCAGGGATCTTTAATGTAAACAACTTACTTACTTCCTACTTATTTATTACACGAAATAGAAAAATCGATGAAAAAGAGGACCAAGAAATTAAAATCCCGTAACCTTAAAGGTAAAAGGAGAGTCTGCCATAATGAGGAGTGTTAGTACTAATAAAATGGAAAATTTAAGGGAAAGGAAAATTATTCTGACTTTATAAAATTTCAATATTACGATGAAAAAATATATCCCTCCAATATGTTTTTGAGATTTTCATATAGTACTACTGTTACATTGTGTAAGTTTCTTATCCACAACGACACAGTGGAGTAGGTATACGACAAGAAAAGTCATCACTAGAAAGAACGACGGGGCCTTAAAATTGAGGGACCTTACATGGTGTTCTTAGAAGGAGTCGGAACAGGGTGTGATAAAGACGACTAAGAATTAAAAAATTTTTACAGAAGTGCTCAGGTAGTTAAAAATAAAATACTCATACTAGAGAAAAACTCCTCAGAAACACATTTTGAAAGGACTAGGATGTAAAAACCACCACAACAACAAAAACTCGAACTGGAAATCCAAAGTTGACACTGAAAGAAATAGTGTAAGAAAAAAGAAAGAACATTAAGAGAAAAACACAGAAACTGGATGAAGTTTAAGATAATGAAGAGGGAAGACTCTCGATAAAGGGGAGGACAGACAACAAAACGTCTGACCGTCAAAGGTATGTGTCATTCCAGATAAAAAGAGAAAGTAAAACCGAAAGGTAACACGGGCTTGGATTGAGGTGTGTACATTCAAACAAAAAAAAAATTACACAAAAGAAGGAAAAGAGAAGATACACTGTCATACGTCAAAGAATATTTCGTTGTCCTTGGGTAGTGTAAAGAGTTAACAGGGCAACGAGTCGAGATCAGTAACACAGACAAACGGAAACGAACGACAAAACAGGAATAAGTAGACAGGTAAAGAATCTCTTCACAGGAAGACTAGGACGTAAGTGAACGATAAGTCACAGTCAAATGGAAAGTAAGGTTTGGAAACTTTATTTATGTCAAATAATTCTGAAAACTGTACTATATCCTAATATTGTTTGGTCACCCTATTCTTTATCTAATAAAACGTTACAACTTTTTTATTCGATTTATTGGGAAGGGGGTTTCAGAGTGAAGTACAGTACATGATTTTATTCGCCACTTTCACTTTCAACAGGTTACCACAGGCTGAGAAACACTGGGGTACCTGATGTGTCAAGTACCTTAAGAGGTCCGGTCTTATGACCTCACCCATCGGAAAGGGAAGAGGTTCCCTAGAAGGGTTGGGTCCCTAGTTTGGGTCCTGAGGGAGTAACGTCCGCTTAAGAAATGCTCGACTTGGTATCCCTTCGGGTTCTTATGTCCTCACCCATCGGATAGGGAAGAGGTTCCTTAGAAGGGCTGGGTCCTTAACTTGGTTCCAGAGGATGTAACGTCCGTCTAAGAAATGGTTGACTCAATAGTCCCTTTGGGTTTTATTTGACATCTTATTAACTAATCGATTTGTATTTTTGACTTTAGTACGATCTTATTTTATGTTCTCTTTTAAATAACTATCGATTAACCTCTTCTTGAAAGTTTCGTATTTTCATTGTTTCTTTAGTGGTTCTTTTCCAAGTTACATAAGTACGTATATAACGTAAAAGATATGTTGTTTTTTGTATTTTTGTTATTGTGTTAGAGTTTTTGTCCTTTTATAAAGATCACTTTTACCGGTTTTAATTACGAGAATTAAAAATTAATTGTTCTTACATTATTCTTACTGTGACTAAACTGTTTCGTGTATTCTCTCAAGTATTTTTAATCATAGTTATTATTTTCTTTACATTGAAGTCATTATAAGGAGTACATTATGACCATACCTATCTTACTCTACTCATAAATTTTTTTTGACAACCCTTTTCACGTCTGTTAGAAAGACTTTTCGTGAGAAAGAAAGACACATATACGTATGTGTATCCGTAAATACTATGTACCATATGTACTTCAGTATTTCACAAGTGTAATGTTTAAAACACTTCCGTACAATTTTTTTATAGTTTGATAAATCTGTTTTTCAGGTGTCGTTGTTATAAATATAACTATGTTTCAACTTATTGATATGTTGTCCTTCTATAAATTTATCAGGTTTTTAATTTATGTTATTTTGATAATCATCAGTATAAAAGTTTCTTATAAGTGAAGACTCTTGTACAATTATTATATTATTTTTACTTCTATTATTTTACTTCATTATTTTTACTTCTACGTCTTGACGAACACTTTTTAATATGATTAAAAATCTTTCCAGAAATCTTTTTCAGTCCACGTATGTAGTTTCATGACTGCTACCACTCTAATATTCACTAAAATCAATATGTTTATAAAGGGTGATTAAAAGTTTAACATAATACCAGTTAAAATGAAGATTTTAATCTATTTATCGTCTCACTAAAATACTTCCTTTTATGTACTGACGGTCTCAAGGAAAATACTCGTACGAGAACCTATCAAACATAAGGAAACCTTTAAAATTAAATTTTAAAAAATTAACTTTCACGTAAGAAGGTGAGAGATTCGACACTAAAACTAACGTTTAAAGAATATTCTGGGACCAAGAAAACATGATTACACAAGAGAGTTTAGGTCAAAGAAACGACTAGACTTCTAGTAATAAAAATAAATTTAATTTAAATAAAGAAAATTAATCTCAGATTAATGATATGTTATAACATTACCAAAAACGGTATGTAACTGTACTTAGATTGATGTACACGATTGATGTCCCTAAAATTAGACAACGTGGACAGTGAAGGCTTCACCAAGAGACAAATAAACCGAAGAAGACAAACGTCCAGAGAAGTCACAGATTAAAGGTAGGACTGTATTCCCCCGCTTCCACCAGAGAACAAATCCGAGTGAACAAGTCAGCACGACACCCCTCCTTCCTTGTGACGTTTGTTTATAGTGACCGCACACACCCCTCACAAGCGTCACAGAGCCGGTGTGACCCAAACGGGGGTGAGTGTCTCACACACGAAAGGGACAGATGTGACGAGTCCGAGGTCCAATGAGACGTCCCTCGTTCGGGACCCAACGCACGTGAAGGGTCCAGATTCGACGAGTCCAAGTCCAAGAACCCATCAGGTGATTCCGTGTTTGACCCAATCTGGACGTGAAACACGGGAAGGGTCCAGACTCGTCGAGTCCGTTGGTCCACGAACCACTCGTGTGAGAGGAGTCCACCGCTCACGCAGAATAGTGGAGGGGTCAGGGTCGACGAGTCAAAGGACCCACCGTCACCCGTGTAGGTAAAGACCACACAACACAAAGAGAAGACCCCTCGACTAGAGACCGACGTTGTGAGGACCTCCTACAGTTGGTAGGTCTTAGCTTCCTTCAGAATCAATCTTTGACCTTCGGACAAGCGTCAAACCATCCCTACGGCAGAGACCCCGGATCAAATGGAGAAAGGCCGAGACAGACCGTGGACGGACGGGGGACGGAGACCACCACCTACCCGGTTAGGCGTCGGACGAACCAGAGGAGACCATAAATGAGTCAGGAAACGAGACACTCACCCAGACTGTCACGGAATCCAATCCCGAAAGGCGCCCTATCAGGAGAGAGAGAGAAAAAAAAGGGGAGAGAGAGACCGATAGGATATCGAATCCAACGATAGAGTGACAATCGAGGGAGTCTAACGGGAGTCCCGTAAGTCCGGGTCAGGAATGGGATTCGTTACGTTGGACGAGGAGGGACAAGTCGGGGACGAACGACCGTCGTCTACGCTTGTAGACCCCATGAAGAGACGACCCTCAACGGTAATCCGTTCATTAGACACCCCAAATACATAAATAAATAAATAAAAAGGAGGTTCAATACAACGGAAGGCTCTAGGGTTTTGAGGGGCGTCTGGGCGACCAATCTCCCAAAGGACCACAAACCTTTGAAGAGAAGAAAATTCTGAGAGAAAGACCCTACCTAGAGGTAGGGATTGAGAAAACAGAGAGAAAAATAGAAAATATAAAACAGGATGGAGGAAAACTTCTACTACTCAACCAAAAGGCCCACGGACTACAGGAGACGGTCGTAAGACTTCAACAAAACATCTTAAACGAGTCACAAGTTTACAAGAAAACTCCTTAAACACCCCCTCTTTCACCAGAGGGGTAGGATGAGGAGGCGGTAGAATCCTGACGGGGGGACTAGACTTCTGATAAAGTCGATTCCTAGACTTAATGTCGTTCATATGGGGAACCTTTGTGAGGTTAATTTTATCATTAACCCTTGAGTAGTGATTAAGAGACGCATTAAAGAAACACTTTACTTGAGTACTCTACTTGAAGAAAACTGTTATAAGACAACAGGAGAAAGTAAGGAAAACTTTCAGGACGGAGGAAAGGAGGAAGAGAAGTAAAGAGAGGGGAAAGATAAGAGAAAGACACCGAAGAGGAAGGGAGGGGAGGGGACAAGTGGGAAAAGACAAACAGGCAAGGAACCGCAGACGAAACTAACTGATATAGATGAAATGAAAGAAACTAATGAGAAGAGGTAAACAGAAACAAAATACGGACAGAACAAAAAAAAAAAAAAAGAGGTACTTAAGAAATCTAAAAAGTCGTGGAGTGACATGTAAATGAATAGACAGTCAGGAAAGTCCAACAGTGGGACCTGACTGACTTCATAAATATCTGTAACCGTTGGAAAGAAGAGAAAAAAAAAAAAAAAGGGTGGTTCTTTTTTTAAATAAAAACATTGAACTACGTGTGACCGGAAACTCAAAACTGTCATTATGACCACTATGTGTAAGTGAAATAAAAGACGATATTGTGAATCTGGGAGAACACTGAGGTAAAATATAACCACGTAAACTAATAAGAAAGGGAAAACTTAGTGTAATGTAAATACCTACGAAATATTTTAGAGTAAAATAACTAAAGACGGGTGAATTTTAAATAGGACGAACGTGAGACAAAAATACGGATATGACGTTACACGTTCTTGTGGACGTTTAAAATAATCGTAGAAGAGGGAAGATAAGAGATTGATCATTTACTTTTATGACTTAACATAACTTGAGTCTCACCTAGGGATTCCCTGGTAGAACTGTGGAGGTGGGTTACGTCATAACTTGATAATCAAAGTCGGAAAACATGAGTTAAACAAAATTGATCAAGATATAGATTTGACCGGTAGAATACCGTGACGGTTTATTAGATAGTAAATTTCTAAACAAAACGATCACGTTCAGAGGTGGTTGAAAAATGAAACTTACAGGATTTGAATAGAAGACTTCCTTGACAGAAGTATATTAATAAAAAAATTAAATGTTAAAATTAATTAAACATGTATGTAATTATATCACCTATAATTGAATATATATGTCACTAGGGGTCACCGAGTCTCCATTTCTTAGACGGACGTCACGTCCTCGGTGTCCTTTACACCCAAGATAGGAACCCAACCCTTCTAGGGGACCTCCTCCCGCACTATTTGGTGATGTCATAAGAACGGACCTCTTAGGGTGTCTGTCTCCTCGGACCGTCCGATGTCAGGTATCCCAATGTTTCTTAGTCTGTAATGACTTCGTTTAATAGTGTGTACGTATGTCACTAGTATTTTAAAGTAAAGTCGAAATCTCTAAAAACATTAGTTTCATGTCAAATAAATATTATAATGTAATCAAAGTCCATATGTCGTACCACTAAGTCATAAAAATATTTAATAAGTATATGACGTAATTTTCAATAATATTCTATTATCAATATTAAGAGACACGACGTGTTATATATAAAACTCCGATTACATAAAATATGTATCATCAAACACGAACAATTAGGGTATGGGGATAGAACAGGGAGGGAGGAAGGGTGAGGGGTCACCATTGTTGATTAAACAAAAGATATAGACGTTAAGACAAAGACAAAACGACTTATGTAAGTAGATAAAATAATAAATCTAGGGTACATATTCACTATATGTCGTAAACAAAAAGTGACACACTGAATAAAGTGAGTTATAAGAGATCCAGGTAGGTGCAACAACGTTTACCGTTTTAAACTAAGTAAAAACACCGACTATAAAGTGACACACATATGTATGTGTACGTATGTATGACGTAAAAGATATAGGTAAGTAGACAACTATCTGAGAACCTAACGAAGGTATAGAACCGATAACTTTTATGACGACGACACTTGTAACCCTGTACATATAGAAAAACTTAATCGCAAGAACAAAACAGGTATATATACGAGTCTCACCTTAACGACCTAGCATACCACAAAGATAAAAATCTAGATAACTCAAGACAAACATTAAGATCGGAAAATTTAAACAACCCTGAACATAACACCAGATGACACACTAGAGAGGACCTCTTACTAGGTTTACATGAACTTCTCTTACACATACAACGACAAAACTCCATCTTACAGAACATCTATAGTCAATCCATGTTCACCTGATGACACAGTAAATCCTCACGACACGGAATAACTAAAAGACAGACCTACTAGACAGGTAACTACATTCACCTTACAATTTCAGAGGTTGATAATAGTGTAATAATAGTTCGAGAGGGAAATATAGACCATTCTAAACAACATATATAACTTCACGAGGAGATAACCCACGTATATCCGGTCACAATATAGAAGAAGAAATAATTGGGGAAATGGTAATATATACCCTGAGGAGTCACCGACACCATTTCTGAGACGGACAGTACGTCCTCTGTGTCCTTTACACCCAAACTATGGACCCAACCCTTCTAGGACCTTCTCCTTTACTGTTGGGTGAGGTCATAAGAATGGACTTTTTAGGGTACCTGTCTGCTCGGACCGTCCGATGCCAGGTTTCCCAGTGTTTTTCAGTTCGTGCTGATTTGTGTCGTGTGTCGTCTCATGGTAATATATTATGAGAATAAACACAAAATAATATTTGAAAGAAAATTTCAGATAAAAAAAACATACTCATAACGATGAGAGTGTAACAAAAGTAAACTCAACCGTACTTTATAGAAAAAAGTAGTGAAGTGAAAGTAAGACACACAGAAATCGAGACTTCAAAGAATATCCGTCTTATGTCTTCGTAGAACATAAAATAAGTAGTCGATGGAATACGGAAAACTAACCTCTTCAATCAGGTGACCATAAATTTCACTAATAACTATTCTTACATGAATGAAGTTAAAACATGAATAAAAGTCCAACAGAAAATGAAGAAGAGACAAGTAAAGAAGAAAAACAAAGAAGGAAACGTCAAACTATTAAAAGAAATCGTCATACGAACACAAAGAAAGAAAAGTCAAAAACAAAAAGTTAACATCTAAGAACTAAACACAAATGGTGCCCCAAGTATATGCAACTGGATATTGATATGGATGAACTCAATTTGACTATCAGTAAATTCAAGTTTAAGATTTTATAGATACGAAAATGAAGGGAGGAAATGTATAACACAAAAACTACAGTATAAAATGTAGAAGTACAAATAGGAAATTGACAATATCAATATCCAAAAACTAAAAATTGGAAACATAACCGAACAAATTCACCAACTAGGAGTTAGAAATGATATAGAAAAGGAAAGGATATGTAAGAGAAAAAAGTGAATCTCTTCTGGGAAATTATTAACAAATGACATCCAAATCATAACTACTTAAGACAATCAAAAACGAACAGACATTTAAAGAAATAGAGAGGAATAGAAGATTTACTATTAGAACGACCCATCTTATAGGATCCAACGTCCAGAAAGGGAAAATCATGAAACTTACAGTACCTTGAGGGAAAAGAGGAAGAGACGTTTTAACAACATCTCTTCAATTGACTATTGGTTACTCCTAAGGGAACATATATTGAAACAAAAAGAGAATGACGGAAATCTTAAGAGAGAAATTGAAAAAGGTAAAATTAATACCATACAGAACGGTACACAGAGAAATTCAAGTAGAATAAAGTCTATTGAGATACGAAGAGTATAGACCTATAGATAAAGTAAAAAGTCCAAACCGTTCAAAAGTCGATATTACAGAAGTTTATATAAAAGTTAGAGGAAGAGAAGGTAAAGAGGAAGACCCTGAACATATTACACTCATAACCATATGAATTACAAGTCAAGTCAAGTCAGCGAGTCAGCACAGACTGAGAAACACTGGGGTACTTTACGTCGTGAGGTCCAGAGGGACAGGTAGTGGTTTAGGGTCTCAAGTGAGTCTGAGTGCAGGTAACTCAGTCACTACGGTAGGTCGGTAGAGTAGGAGACAGCAGGGGAAGAGGAGGACGAGGGTTAGGGAGGGTCGTAGTCTCAGAAAAGGTTACTCAGTTGAGAAGCGTACTCTACAGGTTTCATGACCTCAAAGTCGAAGTCGTAGTAAGGGAAGTTTCTTTAGGGTCCCGACTAGAGGAAGTCTTACCTGACCAACCTAAAGGAACGTCAGGTTTCCTGAGAGTTCTCAAAAGAGGTTGTGGTGTCAAGTTTTCGTAGTTAAGAAGCCACAAGTGGAAAGAAGTCTCAGGTTGAGAGTATAGGTATGTACTGGTGACCTTTTTGGTATCGAAGCTGATCTGCCTGGAAACAACCGTTTCATTACAGAGACGAAAAGTTATACGACAGATCCAAACAGTATTGAAAAGAAGGTTCCTCATTCACAGAAAATTAAAGTACCGACGTCAGTGGTAGACGTCACTAAAACCTCGGGTCTTTTTATTTCAGACTGTGACAAAGATGACAAAGGGGTAGATAAAGGGTACTTCACTACCCTGGTCTACGGTACTAGAAGTAAAAGACTTAAAACTTGAAATTCGGTTGAAAAAGCGAGAGGCGAGAGTGAAAGTAGTTCTCCAAAAAATCAAGGAGAAGTGAAAGACGGTATTCCCACCACAGTAGACGTATAGACTCCAATAACTATAAAGAAGACCGTTAGAACTAAGGTACAACACGGAGAAGGTCGGGTCACAAAGAGTACTACATGAGACGTATCTTCAATTTATTCGTCCCACTGTTATATGTCGGAACTGCATGAGGAAAAGGATAAACCTTGGTCAGACAACAAGGTACAGGTCAAGACTGACAACGAAGGACTGGACGTATATCCAAAGGGTTCTCCGTCCAGTCCACCAGACCATAAGGGTAGAGAAAGTCTTAAAAGGTGTCAAATATCACTAGGTGTGCCAGTTTTTCCGAAACCGTATCAGTTATTTCGTCTAGGTCACGACACGATACCGTACCCCACTTGTACCGGTTCCACAAACGACCCGAAAACGACCCTACACACGACTCCGTCAGTGTCCTTTGGGTCCTAGGTGATCACGTCTGGAGAGAGACACCACGGAGTCGTCGTTCGGTCGTGAACACATAGTTTTATTTGAGGGATTCAATAAATATTGTATTTCCTTCTAAGGAAAAATTGGACCCATATTATTTCCGAAAAGACTCTACGTGTTACGTCTTTGGTTTCTTCTTTTATAACTACTGTAACTAAAGAATTTTGTTTTGTTTTCGGGTACCGTTTTAGTGGTTTTGTTTTTGAATTTCTAATCACTTTTTTAAGACTTTTAGACAAAAATAATATATAGGTACTACTCACTGAGAAGGATCACACGTTTCTCAAAGATAGTTAGTATTCTTTTACGGGGGGTTTTAGGTAAATCTTTACATTTTTCCTATGTCTATCTGTACAGTAATTTTTTCGGAGAGTTAGAATAAATATTAATCTCTTAATACTCTATGGTAAAAGTAGAAAAACTAACCGTTTATAAAATTTTTTAACTATGGTAAGGTAACCATACCCACACCTCTTTATCTGTTAGAAGGAATAATAACCGTCTTGTATTAAAAAAACTGTGAATACTTTTTAATAGTTTTAATGTTATACAAAACAGAAATCGGATCATTATAGAGAAGATATTTGAATAAAATGTTTATATAAAAGTACACGTTTTACTGTGTATGCGGAATAACGAGTTACAACGGTGTAAACATTATCCTTTACTAACCTGTTTTGAATTTGAAAGTAACCATCCCCTGATCAATTTATTTTACACTGTATAACATTGTTACTTTATGGTACTTTGATATTAAAATAAATTTCATGAAATAATTCCATACTAATTGTAATTTTCCATATATATATAAATTATATATGTTGAACTATTCAAACCTTTATTCGTACGTGGGTACTTGGGTAGTGGTATTAGATACAATATTTATATAAATATTGGATGTTTTTAAAAGAAATTCGGGGATATAAATAAATAAATCTATTTTTAAAATCTCGTTAAAATTCAAGTGTTGTTTTAACTACCCTTCCATGTTTTTAAAGGGTATATGGTGGACGGGGATGTGCACGTAGTCAAGTCAATTCAGCGAGTCAGCACAGGCTGAAAAACACTGGGGTACTTAATGTCGTGCGGTCCTGAGGGACAGATAGTAGTCGAGGGCCTCAAGTGGGTTTGAGTACAGGTAGCTCAACCACTTCGGTAGGTCGGTAGAGTAGGAGACAGCAGGGGAAGAGGAGGACGGGAGTTAGGGACGGTCGTAGTCCCAGAAAAGGTTACTTAGTTGAGAAGTGTACTCCACCGATTTCATAACCTCAAAGTCGGAGTCGTAGTCAAGAAGGTTACTTGTGGGTCCTAACCAGAAATTCTACCTGACCAACCTAAAGGAACTTCAGGTTCCCTGAGAGTTCTCAAAAGAGGTTGTGGTGTCAAGTTTTCGTAGTTAAGAAACCGCAAGTCGAACGAAGTGTCAGGTTGAGAGTGTAGGTCTCCTGGTGACCTTTTTGGTATCGGAACTGATCTACCTGGAAACAACCGTTTCATTACAGAGACGAAAAATTATACGATAGATCCAACCAGTATTGGAAGGAAGGTTCCTGATTCGGAGAAAATTAAAGTACCAGTGCTAGTGGTAGACGTCACTCAAACCTCGGGTCTTTTTATTTCAGACTGTGACAAAGGTGGCAAAGGGGTAGATAAAGGGTACTTCACTACCCTGGTCTACGGTACTAGAAGCAAAAGACTTACAACTCGAAATTCGGTTGAAAAAGTGAGGGGAGAAA
The DNA here is from genome assembly GCA_006410555.1 of Capra ibex. Classification (NCBI taxonomy): domain Eukaryota; kingdom Metazoa; phylum Chordata; class Mammalia; order Artiodactyla; family Bovidae; genus Capra; species Capra ibex. The sequence goes on from SJYO01029184.1 coordinate 35,853,536, forward strand.
GGGAAGGGGATAATAGTTGTAGGGAGTGGTTTCACCATGTAAACGATGTTAACTTGGATGTAGTCGTGTAGTATTAGTAGGTTTCAAGTGTCAAATGTAATCTCAATTGAACACTACAAAATGTAAGATACTCAAACTTGTTTACATAATTATAATACGTAGGTGGTAATATCATAGCACGTCTCGTAAAAGTAAAGGAATCTTTAGAAGACACGAGGAGAATAGGAGGAGATTGGGGTATCAAAGACTTTTGGTGTCTAGAAAAATGACAGAAGTATCAAAACGGAAAAGGTTTTATAGTGTACCAACCTTAATATGTCGTACATCGGGAAAATCTAACGGAAGAAAGTAAGTCATTATACGTAAACTCCCGGGAGGTATAGAAAATTACAGAACTATCGAGCAAAGAAAACTCATGACTTATTGTGTGAGAACAGACCTACATGGTACCGAAAAATAGATAAAAGGACGACTTCCTGTAGAATCAACGAGGTTCAAAACCGTTAATACTTATTTAGACGATATTTTTAAACACATGTCTAAAAAATTTGTATTCTAAAGTCAAGATAACTCACTTGTGATTTTTCGTACTAAAACCCCAATATACCGTTATCATACAAACCAAAACTTTCTTTTTTAGTTTAATAGAAGGTTCCATCAACATGGTAAAACTTAAGGGTGTTCGTTACTTACTCTCAAGGAAAACGAGGTGTTGGCGTGGTCACAAATCATAACACTTACAAAACCTAAAACTGTTAAGATCATTCAAACATCCCCACATAGTAACAAGTGTGAACTTAAAAGAATTACTATATACGACACTTTGTAGAAAAGTATACGAAAAAACGGTAGATTTATAGAACGAACTACTCCAAAGACAATTCCGGAAATCGAGTAAAATTTTACGACAAACAAAAGAATAACAACTTAAAATTCCTAAGAAACAAAACCTATTAACATTTGTCTATATAGAATACGTTTATCAAAGAGGTTCAGACACCGAACAGAAGAGTAAGGGAACTGTAAAAGAAAGTGTTTCGTCAAAAAGAAAGTGAAAATTATAAACACACATCCAATTTTTTTTAACATTCAAAATGGGAGTAACCTTTTAAAATTCATATATTATATTATAACCGTTTATAACCTAGATATTACTTATTATCTATAGATCCTGAATAAAACCTCTTCCGTCACCGTTGGGTGAGGTCATAAGAACGGACCTTTTAGGGTGCCTACCTCCTAGGACCATCCGACGTCAGGTACCCCAGTCATTCTTAACCCGTGTTAACTCGTTGAAGTGAAAGTAAAAAGTGAAAGTACGTAACCTCTTCCTTTACCGTTGGGTGAGGTCATAAGAACGGACCTCTTAGAGTCCCTGTCTCCCAGGATCACCCAACGGTAGATACCCCAGCGTGTCTCAGCCTGTGCTGTCTTCGCTGAATCGTCGTCGTCGTCGTCCTGAATAAATGACATATATTAATTTGTAAATATGAGAAACTGATTATGGAGAGTAAAAGGAGAACGGGTTGGTAAAGTTGGTGGTAAGATGAAACAAAGACTCAAACTTATAGATTCTAAAGAGTATATGTACAATGTTACATCATAAACAAGAAGACCCAGACCGAATCAAGTGAATCGTGTTACAGGCGGTTCAAGTAGGTAGAACAACGTTTATAGTTATAAATGAAGAAAAAATTTCCGACTTATTATCAAGTAACATTTATATATGTTGTAAAAGGAATAGATAAGTATACAGATACATATACATCTGACAAAGGTGGGGGGGGGGGGGTCGATGACACTTATTACGACATTACCTGTCCCCTCATATTTATTCAGAAACTCTAAGACTAAAATTAAGGAAACCTCACATACATGTCTTCATCGTAATGACCTAAAACATCTTTATACCTAAAATTAAACACTCCTTGATGAAATAATAAAAGGTATCACAGACGTGGTTAAATATAAGAGTGATTGTTATATCTGTCCTGAGAAAAAAAGAGATGTTGTACCAGTTACGAACGATAGAAAACAAAAGTAAAAACCAAAGAAAACTATTATTATCGGTGAGATTGTTCACACTCCCCTATAGAGTAACACTAAAACTAAAACTAAAGGGACCAATAATCAATACAATTTGTGAAAAAGGATACGTCCGAAAGGTAAACATATATATAAAAATTTTTTAATTAAATAAAAACGTCTGTCAAGTCAAGTAAGCGAGAAACGCTGGGGTACTTGACGTCGTAGGGTCCGGAGGGACAGGTAGTGGTTGAGGGTCACAAATGAGTTTGAGTACATGTAGTACAGTCACTACGGTAGGTCGGTAGAGTAGGAGACAACAGGGGAAGAGGAGGACGGAAGTTAGAAAGGTCGTAGTCCCAAAAAAGTTTACTCAGTCAAGAAACGTAGTCCACCAGTTTCATGACCTCAAAGTCGAAGTCGTAGTCAGGAAGGTTACTTATAAGTCCCGATTAAGGGAAATTCTACCTGAACAACCTAGAGTAACGTCAGGTTCCCTGAGAGTTCTTAGAAGAGGTTGTAGTGTCAAGTTTTCGTAGTTAAGAAACCGTGAGTCGAAAGAAATATGATGTTGAGAGTGTAGGTATACACTGATGACCTTTTTTATATCGAACCTGATCTACTTGGAAACAACCGTTTCATTACAGAGACGAAAAATTATACGACAGATCCAACCAGTATTGAAAAGAAGGTTCCTTGTTCACAGAAATTTAAAGTACCGACGTCAGTGGTACACGTCACTAAAAGAACGGAACTCTTGGGGTACTTGTCATATTTTTTCGTTTTACTATCCTATGGTTTTCTCCTTGAGGGTACCAGTAATCCACGGGTTATACGATGACCTCTAGTCACCTCTTTATTGAGGTCTTTCTTACTTCCCTACCTCGGTTTCGTTTTTGTTATGGGTCAACACCTACACTGACCACTATGTTCGTTCCAGACTACGACATTTCTCGTTATAACGTATCATTGGACCTTACAGTCCAGGTACTTAGTCCCGTTTAACCTTCACCAGTTTGTCCTGGACCGTTCTCACTTGTAGTTGTAAGATCCTTAGTCGTTTGATTTTACCTGACCTTACTCACTTAAATTGAGTCTACTGGTATCAAACCGGGACCCATTTATTGTTCCTCCCTTGTGTCGGTGTGAGTAGTTGTGTTTTAACCTAATTTCTAAATGATTTGTACCGGGGCGGGTAATCTTGTTCTGGGTTAAAGGGGAAGTCGGTCAGAGAGGGTAGTCCTTCGAAGGTATTCGGAGTATGGGAAGAGGTGGTATCCCGTCTGTCCGACTTTTGGTGTTAGTGTCCTTTGATTGGTTAGACTAGTGTACCTGGTGACGGAACAGATTGAGTTACTTTGATACTCGGTACGGAACATCCCGGTGGGTTCTGCCTACCCAGTACCACCTCTCAAGACTGTTTTACACCAGGTGACCTCTTCCCTTACCGTTCGGTCAAGTCATAAGAACGAAACTCTTGGGGTACTTGTCATACTTAAATAAAAAATAACTTTCTATTAAGAAATGTCTTAAAACAACAAAAGACAGTTTGGAGTCGTACTTAGTCGGTGTTCATGCGTATATAAAGGAGGGAGAACTTTGAGGGAGGGTAGAGGGAGGGGTAGGATGGGGAGATCCAACTGTGTCTCGGGGACAAACTCAAAGGACTCGGTATGTCGTTTAAGGATAACTCTTTACAGATAAGTACGAAAGAGAGAGAAAAAAAAAAAAGTAAAACAACTGCCAAAGGAAACGACACCTCTTCGAAAAACCACACTATATGAGGGTAAACAAATAAAAACGAAAAAACACCGACGAAAACATCAGTCTAGTTTTTATTTTAACAGTTCTGATCATAACTCCCTAAATGACGGTCGTCAAAACACCAAAGTTCAAAATGTAAGTTCAAAAATAATAAAAAATTTTAAATATAAATAAATAAAATTAACTTCCGATTAATGAAATGTTATAACATAACCAAGACGGTGTGTAGTTGTACTTAGACGGTGCCCGTATGTGTACAAGGGGTAGGACTTGGGGGGAGGGTGGAGAGAGGGGCATGGTAGAGAGACCCAGTAGGGTCACGTGGTCGGGGTTCCTAGGACATAGCTTGGACCTGACCGCTAAACAAAGAACATACTATAATATGTACAAAGGTACTGTAAGGGGGTTTAGTAGGGTGGGAGAGGGAGAGGGTGTCTCAGGTTTTTTGACAAGATATGTAGACACAGAGAAAACGACAGAGCGTATGTCCCAATAGCAATGGTAGAAAGATTTAAGGTATACATACACAATCATATGACATAACCACAAAAAGAAAGACCGAATGAAATGAGACATATTATCCGAGGTCAAAATAGGTGAAGTAATCTTGACTAAGTTTACATGAGAAAAATTACCGACTCATTATGAGGTAACACATATACATGGTGTCGAAAGAATAGGTAAGTAGACGACTACCTGTAGATCCAACGAAGGTACAGAACCGATAATATTTCTCACGACGTTACTTGTAACCCCATGTGCACAGAGAAAGGTAAGACCAAAGGACCCACACATACGGGTCGTCACCCTAAGGACACAGTATTCCGTCAAGATAAAGGTCAAAAAATTCCTTAGAGGTGCGACAAGAGGTATCACCGACATGATCAAACGTAAGGGTGGTTGTCACATTCTCCCAAGGGAAAAGAGGTGTGGGAGAGGTCGTAAATAACGAACATCTGACAAACTATCGTCGGTAAGACTGATCTAAGTTCAAAAGTTTGGTAAACTCGATTAAAAAAAAACACACTGTATTATGTCTGTTGGTCAAAGTAAAAAATATACACTGACAGGTTAAATGGATTATGGTAAATAACTTCTAGGACAGAAAAGAGGTAACATATAAGAACTGAGAAAACGGTATTTAATTAACTGACATATATACACTCAAATAAAGACCCGAGAGGTAAGACAAGGTAACTGGATACACAAACAAAAATTGTTCGTGTTATAACGAAACTAATGATATTCAAACATTATATCAAACTTCAGTCACACACGTTACGAAGGTCCAAAAAAGAAAGAGTTCTAATGAAATCGATAAGCCCCAGAAAACACTAGGACATATGCAAAATCTTGACAAGATAAAGACACTTTTTACGGTAAGCTTAAAACCATCCTTAACGTAACCTGGACATCTAACGGAACTCATCATATCTGTAAATTTGTAATAAATTGAAAAGGTTAGGTGCTCATACCTCATAGAAAGATATATAAAAACATAAAAATTTAAAGAAATTAGTAACAGTATATCAAAAGTCACATATCAAGAAAGAGTAGTCAACAAAAGAATTTAAGAAAGACTATCAAATAATGACATATTTTACGTTGTATAAAACTTTATAACTATAATACATAATATTGAAATGACTTAAACAAATTATCAAGATTCTCTAAAAAAGAACAATAGAAATCCCAAAAGTTATATATTATGGTACGGTAAACGTTTACCACTGTCAAAATGAAGAAAAAAAGTTATACCTACTAAAATAAAGAAAAAGAAAAGATTATAAGACCTATTCTGAAGGTTCTGGTACAACTTATTTCACCCCTCTTACCCGTAGGCACATAGTAAGGAGTTCCTTTTTACAAGTCGGAAAATGGTCAGAAGAAAAGTTCACAAATAATGATATTAGAAGGGAGAATCTTGACGAAAACAACGTAAGACATCGAAAATAATACAAAATTAAAATAAAAACACATAACGTTCCATAAAAGACTAAAGGGAAACCTATAAAAAACGTAACAAAAATGTTCTCAAACGACAAATCAATGTACATAACTACGACCTACCGTAGTGGCTGAGTTACTTGTACCCAAACCCACTTGAGGCCCTCAACCACTATTTGTCCTTCCGGACCGTACGACGCCAAGTACCCCAGTGTTTCTCAGTCTGTGCTGACTCGCTGACTTGACTAACTGAATAAAAGACAAAAGGAAATAAATAGCTACAGATGAAAGTAAGGTAACACCAACCTTTTCTATGAACCTTATTAAAGTGATTAAATTTTAAACAATTCTGAACAAAATACCGTTCATGCAACAGAGAGGACATTTTATAAAACACACGTAACTTTTGTTACACGTAAGACGACGAAACCCACTTTATAAAGTATGTATAGAGAGTTTGGATAATACAGATATTTTAAAAACTTCAGACGACAAAGGAATACTAAAACAAATATATTAGATAAGTTATAACTTTTAACCATAACTTCGGAGGATGTTAATAAAATGATGACAGACAAAAAGGGAAATCATGAAAACTACGAAAGAAATATAAAAATCCACGAGACTAGAATCCACGTATATGTAAATGTTACTAATATAGAATCACAACTTTACTTTGAAAATAATAATACATTACAGTATGATACAGAGAATACTGTCAAAAACTGAATTTCAGATAAACAGACTATATGTATATCGATGAGAACGAGAGAAAACCAGTGGTAAATGTACTACATATAAAAAGGTAGGGAAGTGAAAGTCGGACACACACAGGAATTTAGAGTTTATTTAGAGAAAGGTCTTTACATTTAGAGAACAACCATCGAATATCAATCTAGAAAATAGGTAAATCAGTGAGAAAACTGACTGTTTAAATTAGATAAAAGTAAGTTTCATGTATACTATTCTCAAATGATAACTTTAACACAATAAAAGAGGTAAAACATCATGAAAACGAGGAGAGAACGATAGAATGAAACGATTAACTACTGTAAAAAATCACTATATGAACTTAAGAAAAAAGAAATGGAAAAACATAAATGACATCAACAAGAAGCTCCAATGGCACCACAAACGTACGACGAAAAATATTATCGGATAAAATTCGACTATTATTAAAGTTAGAATATGTTTTAATAAAAACAAAGGAAGGTGAAATTGAATAACTACGGTCCTGAATGAAAAAGGATACACATAGATAATTGTGTAAAACAACAATATCAATAAGAATCATGAAAACAAAAAATTGAAAATATGATTCTAATTTTCACGAAAGACATTAGTATAATGTATTAATTTAACCGTCCGTAAAAAGATATATAAATGGAAATTATTACTAAATATGAAAAGATACGAAAACACAACAAATCGTAGAAAAGTAAAAATAAAATTCTGGAAGAAAGTCCTGAAGAACATTCCGTTTAGATCACCACCACTTGAGGAAGTTAAAAACAAACAGACCCTTTCAAAAGTAGAGAGGAAGGAAAATTTTTCGTCAAAAATAGGACCATATCTTAAGAACCAAACGTCCTAAGAAATTTTATAAAATTTATACGGTATAGTGAGGAAAGACAGAACGTTCTAAAGACGACTTTTTAGGTAACTGATACCTGTACTTATACCAATGAAGGAACATATATTACAGTGGAAAGAGGACGACGAAATTTTTCACAGAAAAATAGAAACTCAACATGGTCAACTTAACTTTATACAGAATCACATCTGGGAAAAAGTAGTTGGTCAAACCACAGAAAACCGAAGAACTTAGACCTATAAGTAGAGGTTTGATCATAACCTTTGAAAAGTCGGTAAGAAAGAGAGAGAACGACAGAAACAAAAAGGTACACACCAACGTCTCGTCATTCCACACTGACCTATATCCATTACATGAATTTTTCATATTATCAGACTTATGGACCTATGAGTGGTCGGTAATAAAGAAACTTATTTGTATGATGGGGAAAGAGAAAGGGAAGGAAAGACCCCAAGGATAGTACACATTAAATTAAAAGAAAAATTAAAACAATAATAGTAATACGCAAAAATTTAAAATAACCTAATATCAACTAAATATTGAAACACAATTACAGTCTACATATTGTTTCAATTAGATAAAATGACGGATGAGGAAAAATCTAAGAAAAGGGTATATCTGGTAATGTATCGTAACTCATCTTAAGTCAAAAGAACTACCTCAGGGTATTCAAAGTAACTGAAAGAATAAAGAGAGTAGTAAGAAAAGGAAAACAAGGAGACTGATCTATCAAAGTTTACTGTACGGAAACTCAGACGATTAAGTACTTAAAAGTCAATTCAGTAACATAATAAATCGAAGTCTCAAACCAAGAAAATATACCAAAGAGACAACAATTTGAAGAACAAAACAAGTACGTAAGAAAGAAACTAAAGTAAATCAACAGACACAAGAGAACATCGAGTGACTCTGAGAAATTCTACTAACAAAACTTAAAAACAATTCGTCAAATCTCTGGAGGTAAGGAAATTTCAAGAGTGACCCCGAAAAAACCCAACAAGAAGGAAATGACCATACAAAAGGACTAAGAAGTACTAGGAACAACAGACCGTAACTACAGACACCTAAACTTCTTTTTAAGTGGAGAAAGTCTGAAATGTGTTTTCGAGAGAGAGGGGTGGTTACCCTAACAAACACCCAACTCCTTTAGACAGTAATACGATAAGACATAGTCAAACTTTACTCCCCACGGAACCCAGTTACTTTGATAAGAAGAATAAGAAAAGTTATACAAAAAAAGATTAAAGTCACGAGGTGGAACCACGATATTGGAAAGTCTACCTAAGGTCTCGGGAGTACTTCAGTAAAAGTGGGTATCTCAAAAAATTTAACAAGAAACAAAAGGGGTAGACACTTTTCTGTTCACGACCTTACGAATAAGAAGGTAGAACGACTATAAGAGGACATTGAAAAAGATTTTCTAATTCTTCGAAAACTCCATGACTATACGTTTGAAAAGGTTCTATATAATGTTTCATTTTTCTTTTCTATGTCTTACTATTAGATCGTATCACATCTTTTCAATCTCTCTTTTTAATATACCTAAAGATGACCAATCACTTACATATTATTTGTGAACTTTGTTTTCACTATTATCATTAAGTTAAACTCTCCGTACACTTGACCTCTATCCTTTGTCTTAGTCTTCCTTCGGTAAAAATGAAAAACAACAAACTTGTTACACACAGATTATGGTTTGATAAATTAATTAACTTATTACAATGTTAGTATAGTGAATATTTATTTATGAAATTTTATGGAACGACTATGTCTTTATTTATTTACTAATTTGTACAATACTAAATTCTTATTTCATATATGAATATCAAACTTACTAAATGGTATCTAATCTTTGTACAACCGAAGGTTGTGACAATTAATGATTCACTCAGTTCAAAACACTCTAAATCAAAAAACCGTTGTTTCATCTCTTTTCGAACTGTTGGTGAGATTATCTAAGTCTCATAAACCTTTCCTAATTAATTCTCGATACCTAATAAATTTTTAGTCGTACATAAAAGTATAATATTATGTCTTACATGTTTAATTTACAATTACAATAAAATTTATGTCTAGTATCTCTTCCTAAAAAGGTCAATATAAAATACAAAAAGATTCGACTTTCTTCTTTTTCTTAGATTTTGTAATTTGTCTTGGATTTACATTATACTAAATGGATTGTACTCGAGTTTAAGTTCGTCTTTAGTTTAAACGAGAAAATGTTTTTTAACGTTTTCTAAACGGATCAAGAATGAACTAACCGTCTATGATCTCCATTGTGTTCTTCGTTAGATTAAATAAACTATTCCATGTATAAACACACACACACACACACACACACAACCTCATACACACACAGACAGGTTCACGTGTACACCCGAGAACAAAGTAAAAATTATGTAGTTCATCTATAAACAGAAGTCAATTAATGTCATCTTAATTAAGAGTCGTACTTGATAAATCTCAGAACATAAACATAAGATAAATAAAAATTCTTTTCGAACTACCAGAAGGTCAATAATAAAAGGGTCTCAGGTTGTAGAGGGTGTAAGAATCGAGATAATTACACCTAATTAAGAAGATAAGAGGTGTCTTAGTGGTCTTTACTGTTCTTATTGATTTTGAGTGAAGAAAAGAGTAGGAAAATCGAGTACTAAACCAATCCAAATCTTTTTGATAGGGGGACTGGGTGGAAACCCCGAAGGAACTACCGAGTCAACCATTTCTTAGTCGGACGTTACGTCCTTAGGTCAAGTTAAGGACCCAGTCCTTCTAGGTGACCTCTTCCCTATCCAATGGGAGAGGTCATAGGAACCCTAAGGGAAGACTGAGTCGACCATTTCTTAGACGTAACGTCGTCCTCTGGACCCAAGTTGGGGACCTAACCCTTCTAGGGGACCTCTTCTCTTTCAGATTGGTGAGGTCATAAGACCGGACCTCTTAAGGTACCTGAAATTACAAATTGCAAATTTACGGGGTGAAAATTACAAAAGTCCAACCTTCGTTAACGTCTGTTTTACTAGAGGAGACCACTTTATAGACGACCCTTATACAACCGTAAAGTATAGGACACCTCTCCTATAAGTTCCTACCACACGACTTTCAGATTGTAACATGTCGTTTCGTACACCCCAAGAGCACTAATCCGTACGTTTTGTCGTAATTGTAGAGGAAGACGAAGAAGTACTTTACTCTTAAAAATGAAGAATATGATTTGTATTTTATTATCGTAACTCATGAGGAAACATTTAGATACAAAGTATGAACTAAACAGAAAAAAATGGGTCCTCCATAGAGAGTCAATATAACTAATATAATGGTCTAATAGACTACTGATTCCGGTAATCGTTAGGGAAGAACTTATCAGTTGTATCGTTACAAATCAACGGAACGTCATTGTTAGTCCCCTACTTCGTTAAATGGTATTAATCTATGATAGACTTTTTTTCATATGTGTAATTCCCTTCAATTTGTCTGAAGAAAGAATACCGGTCCCTACTGACAATTGTCTCGTTGAAAAAAGACTTAATGTTTCTTTTAATAACGTGAAAATTAAACGAGTAATAATGCTTGTGTCTTTGTTGTTTGCTAAAAACAAGCCTCAAACGGGGTACACCGAAACCCGTTCAAAGAATTGGACAAGAATAAGGTAGTAGATCCTCCGTTACTATTATCAGTATGGTGTTAATCTATGAGAACTGATTAATTACAAACGTTTCACGAAACTCTAGGACCCTTTCTTTTTCCGAGATGTTTATTTTAAGTGTTAAATATATTCTGTAAATTTAAATAACGTTTTCTAAATAAGTCTGACTTCTGAGTCGTCACTTTCAGGGAACAAAGGATCAGAATAAAAGAGAAGTAGTTTATTCTTATAAAATAAGTAAAAAGTATAAACGTTATAGAAAAGTTCAGGAACTCATCACGAAAGACGAAAACATCAGACAGACCTTATTTTAGTGTCAAACGTAAAACCACAACAAGTCAGTAGGTCCTCGTGATCAGTTTATTCTGTTCCAATGGGTAAACCCTTTGTCTAAAAACGGTAAAAAAAAATTTCTTTACCATGGTATCATTACTGCCCAAGAAATTACATCTGTGACAAAACATAGGAGTGTGAATCGTGGAATAAACAAAGACCGTAGGTTCCCGTCCTTTACCTCCTTCTCCATCACCCGATGTCTTCAGGTAGATCCACTTAATCTGTGTTACAAGGTCTCTATCCGGAAAACAGAATCAGTGTTAAACCTTGTAGATATCCATACCTCCCTGAACCAATAAGACCACCTTGTATCGATGTCTTCCTACTCTACAATCCACCGAGTCACCAGTAGTATAAAAAGAAAGGTACACACACACGATTCAGTGAAGTCAGTACAGGTCAAGAAACGATGAGGTACCTGACAATAGTCGGTCCGAGGAGACAGGTACCCAAAGAGGTCCGTTCTCATGACCTCACCCAACGGTACGGGAGGAGGTTCCCTAGAAGTACTACGTCCCTAACTTGGGTTCACAGAATACAGAGGACGTAACCGTCCGCCCAAGAAATGGTGATCACGGTGGACCCTTCGAGTCACCAGTAGTAGAGTATAAAGAAAGGTCCAGATGAGTTTGGACCTTCTCCTAACTCCATGATCCAATCCATTACCTCATTCCTAAGTCTCATCACTGACACCATCTTTGAATCCATCTTCGAATCACTTGGTGTAGTTATATCCCACCCCCTATTTCTCTTTCCACATTTCTTTTCCTTATTTAACTTTTTCCTCTCCACCTTTATAAAAGGGTTCCTTTACCCAGAGTGTAATTTTTTTTTTTAATCGTACTTGTATTTCATGAATAATAAACGGTTCGTGATTCTTGAAATGTTCGAAAGAGTGGAAATTAGGAGAGTTCTTGAAATACTCTATCTATGATAGTAATGCGTGTAAAATATCTACTTTGACCTCTGGTACACTCACTTTATTAAACGGGTTTCAGTGTGTTGGTCATTAACTGTCTCAATCCTAAACTTGAGTCCGTCAAATCGAGGTGTTAGGTACGTCTATCAAAGATAGATGATGACTTAAAATAGTGACCAACCATCCTTTTACTGAACTCTCTTTTACGTCTTCAAAACCGTTAGAAATGACCTGATGATCTAGAGTCCCTCCGACTAGATTTAGGTTTGACTTGACTTACCACTCTAACTTAGACGATTATGAAATTAAAGTTAACCGAGTCTTCGACCCCTACCAATTGTAAACGTTAAACTCAGTGGTAACTTGAGTAGATACTCCTTGATTTTTCCTTTTTTCGTCTCTTCGTCATCACCCTCGTCATTCGTAGAGGATAATCTCATGACCTTAATCTTAAACAATGAAATGACAGAAGGTCATAACGGTAGAAATGTCTCAGTCATATGTAGATACTAAACACCCACTCGAGACCCGAATTTATTACAGGTGTCTTGGTACGATCAGACAATCGAATCGAGTGTAAGAGTTTCTCTGAGTTTCTCCTTCAAACCAAGACAAGTCAAGTCAGTAAGTTAACACAGGCCGAGAAACACTGGGGTAACCGTCGTCGTGCGATCCGAACGGACAGGTAGTGGTTGAGGTCCTTGAACGAGTTTGAGTATAGGTAACTCAGTCACTACGGTAGGTCGGTAGAGTAGTAGACAGTAGGGGAAGAGGAGGACGGAAGTTAGAAAGGGTCGTAGTCCCAGAAAAGGTAACTCAACCGAGAAACGTAGTCTACCAGTTTCATAGCCTCGAAGTCGAAGTCGTAGTCAGGAAAGTTACTTATAAGTTCTGACTAAAGTAAATCCTAACTGACCAAACTAGAGGAACGACAGGTTCCCTGAGAATTCTCAGAAGTTGTAGTGTCAAGTTTTCGTAGTCAAGAAACCACGAGTCGAAAGAAATACCAGGTTGAGAGTGTAGGTATGTACTGGTGATCTTCTTGGTATCGAAACTGATATACCTGGAAACAACCGTTTCATTGCAAAGACGAAAACTTTCCAACAGATCCAAACAGTATCTAAAAGAAGGTTCTTCTTTCACAGAAAATTAAAGTACCGACGTCAGTGACAGACGTCACTAAAACCTTGAGTTCTTTTATTTAAAATAGTGAGAAAGGTAACAAAGGGTAGATAAACGGTACTTTACTACCCTGGTCTACGGTACCAGAATCACAAGACTTACAACTCAAAATTTGATCGAAAAAGTGAGAGAGAAAGTGGAAGTTCTCGGGGAAATCGAGTAGAAACTAAAGACGGTATTCTGACCACAGTAGAAGTACAGACTACAAGAACTATAAAGATCGGTCTTTTTTTACCACCTCCATACTATCTTGTTCTTATCACTTTACAATTATTAATGACTTCGACCTAATATACGGGTGCTACAAAGTGATAAAAGACATTAAACCACTTTAAAACTTTTAAAGAAATTACTTATCGATTACCACCACAGTAGACGTATGGACTCCAATAATTGTAAAGAGGGACGTTAGAACTAAGGTCGAACACGAAGTAGGTCGGGTCGTAAAACGTACTACATGAGACGTATATTCAATTTATTCGTTCCACTGTTATATGTCTCATATACATGAGGAAAGGGTTAAACTTTGGTCAGGTGACAAGGTGTAGGTCAAGACTCATAACGAAGAACGGGACGTATGTCTAAAGAGTCCTTCGTCTTTTCCACCAGATCATAAGGGCAGAGGAGTTATTAACACGTGTCAAAAAACACTAGGTACGTCAGTTCACGAAATCGTATCAGTTACTTCGTCTTCATCTCAACGACGGAAGGTTGAGTTATTTAGAAGTACTAAATGACACAAGAAGTTAGATTCGTGACTTATTAGACTTAAAAGAAATCAATTGCTTCGGTCCATTCTAGTGTTAGGTTTAAACGGATCCTCTTAATATATATATGTAAATCTTTTGAACGGAAAATTGGAGATCGAGAAAATCACTAACCCCATTTAAACTTACTAAAAGGACTTTACATTAAACATATTAAATGGTTAAACTTAGAAGACTTTTTTCGATTAGGGGTCCTTGTTTCACACACACACACACACACACACACACGTACGCACACACACACATCAGATATATTCTGTACATATATATCAGATACATACGAAAAGGTAATTTACATATTTAACTTTGGAAATACACACTCTAAGGATTACGGTGACATTACAGACCCCTACTCTTCCCTTTCTCTCTCACCTTTTCTTAACTAACCCGACCACTATATTACATTCCTTCGTATCCCTTGGTTATAAATGACGTACAAATACGAGATAATCTGAAATACGGTTTACCATATGTATACGTCATAATAGAATATTTGATACTTTTTTATAACAAAAGTATAAAATCCACTCTTTTGGTTCCGAGTCTTTCAAACTTATTAAACAAGTTTCGGTGTGACGACCTTTTATTCACCAATTCGGTTCACACTTAAGTATAGACAATGACACTTCACATTACTCTGTCAACGAGTAGTGTAAGGAAAAGAAAATATATATAAAAGTACACATATATATATATATATATATACTAGATCGAAGTTGACTTTTCATAGTAAGTGAACCTTCAAAGAGTATAATAAATTAAACACGGAGTGATCGATTTCAGATATAAACTTTGACCCGTTTATTAAATTTACTAATAAGACAATTATTGTCAATTTTACAATTAAATTTTTTTCACTCGACCTAATCTATGGTCTCTCATATTTATGAAATGTACTTAATAAAGTAAACAAAGAAACAGATGCTAGTGTGTTGACAATTCACAGTTTAGTCCTGTTTTTGAACCCAGACAATCCGATATTTCGAGTTCAAGAAACGATAATGAGGAAGTCCGAAAAGATTTTATAAAAAATCAATCGACATATCATTCGATTTCGGACCCGAACTTTCTAAAGATACGTCGTAACAAAAGAGACTCCCGAAATTTGCACACGTGACAATCTTATTCTTTACTACGGAGTCGGACATTTAACTAGGACAAACCGTTAGGTATTACTTCGTGCTACTCGGGTCACCCATCAAGAAAAAGAAACAATTAGGAATTCATATGGAGTGAGAATGAAATTTCAAAACCATAGGGGTCGTGACTCGAGTTACAGAATTGTATCGACCCAGTGAGCTATGGATAAACGACCAATCACACTTTAGATCTGACCGTGAAGATCCTTGATTTACCTCTACCTTCCCACCAGTACCTCTCATGGGGGGGTGAAAAAAAATTTTAGATTTACACTTTTCATCCTTTTTTGATTGTTCTCCGAAAATTCATCCTGTCTTCGTCGTTCTCCTCGAACAGTATTCAAATAATTTTAATGACCTATTTTCCTTTTACTGGGAGTAATTTTCGACGTTTGAAGAACGACAGAACGTATTTTCTTCAAATTTCCAAAGGTAAAGTACACCGTTAAGTTTGACGAAAAGAAATTCATCCGTGTCGTCACGGAAAGGTTCGTTTTCCGTCTTGGAGATTTTCAACCCGACGAGAAACGGGAAAGTTTTTGTCTTCTCTAACTTTTGATTAGTGAGACCTTTAATTCTCGACTATGAACCATAAGTAAGATTCTGTGGTCTCCATTTCTCTTTCGGTACCCTTTGGTAAGGTCGGTGGGTATTTCGGTGACCTTTCGACTCTGAAACCCTTGAGAAAAATCTTCCAACCCAGGGACCAATTGTTTAGGGGTTCTCCTCTTATTAACTACGACAGAACCGACGATAAATACATTCTTAAAGGACAAGTTTCCTAGACACGGTACTTTCTGTATTCGTTGTAATTTCCAACGTTCGGCTAAATTGTTTTGTACAAACCATTCTCTTGACAGTTATTGTCTGTGTCCTTTTATACAATGTCGAACTCAGTCCGAACTCGGTCAGACTGACGTACGACAAGAGCAGACATCTACCCCGTCGTGAACCGTTTCGACTGTACCTAAACCTTAAATTTCGATACATTACTAAAGTCATAAAGCAAAAGGACGTTTTGTGATTCCCACTAAGTTTTGGTTTGGTCTACCGGTGCGTCGATGACACCTTATAGTCGATGTCCGGTTGGAAAATAAAAAGAAGTCTTGTAATGGAGAATATTGTTGATATTAAAGATTTCACGGAATTTTCGTCGTTTTCTGTGAAGTAACCCTCTCAGATATTACACGGAGAAAGAAGGTTGATGGAAATCAAAAGAGTACTTCTCGACTACGGAGAGTCTTCGATCTTTCGGTCGTACTTGTAAGTATCCGATCCCTTGTATTGTAAGTAACCCTCACCCAACCTTCTCCCGGAAACAATCCTAACGTGATACAACAGACAAAAAAGGTGAACTAAAACAGAAATTTTGTGACGTTCTTATTTGTGTTACTTCTGTTGATATTTCTACCCTTTTCTCTAACGTCGTCCGGATCCTCGGAAATTTTGTAACAAAACATTTTTCAAACATCAGGTCTTTGTACTATCGGGGTCTGTCTGAACACTACACACACAAAACAAAACGCACATAACAAAATACGTGAGAAAATCAAGAGAAGTTTTGAAAAAGGTCTCTAAAAGAGACCTTTTAGAGATTAACGATCGTTTCACTAGGATATAACCGAAGGGGAAGGAATAAAATTGAAATTTTAAAAACTTTACTAAAATAAATGACTTCTTACCATTTTTATCATCCATTTCAAGAACATATAGAAAATAGGTCGAAGGAAAGTACAATTGTGGAATGTCTTTACTCTGTCTGACCGTGGACCCTGGGAAATGACGTCACAACGTCGTGAACGTGGACCTGTATGGAGAGGGCCTCGTTGTTTTATGTTTCTTTGATATACCATGATTTTTATTGACGTACGTACACGTCAATCCCGTTCAAGTCCTGTTTTCTATGTTTCTCTGGGAGGGGGACGGTTTCGTTGTGGTTGGTTGGTTGTTTGTTTTTTGTTGACGTGAAGACTTCTCGGACCTCATTTTCGTCCCACGAAGTGTACGGGGGACGTGTGTTATGGTGGATTCCCTACCCGTTTTATGGATTCGGAAAGGAGACCGGGTTGGGGACCTGTGTGGAGATGGGAGTAGGATCCTTGTCCGAACGGGGAGAAGGAGTCTCTCATTTATTTGTTTCCCTGGACAACAAACAAGAGTGAGTGGAGACGACGATGTCTCCGGGGTTATTTTAGAACGGACCTAAAGAACAGACCGGACATTATTTAAAGTGACCGACCCCTTCTGGTTCTTTGGACAAGTCATTGTCTTGGTACCATTTAAATAGTTTTAATTCTTTGACTTTAACCACGTAATAATATTCGACTCTAAATCTTAAAGGAACTTAAAGTGGTCAGAAGGGTGGTTACAAGAAAAAGACAAGTCCTCCGTCATGTCCTAAAGTGTAAAATTATCAGTAGTACAGAGGAATCAAAGGAGATCCGACACCGTAAAACACCTCCGGAAAAGAACAAAAAGTATTGACCATAAAAACTTATGACTCGTTCCATCAAACATTTTTACCAACTAAACTTTAAACCGACTACTGAAGAGTACTAACCTGACCTCAATATCTAAACCCCCTTCTTATGATGTCTCCACTACACTGGAAAAAGTAAGTATAATACAATTTCACTTGTACTATAGTTGAACTAAATAGTGAGTACTACAATTTTTCTTCTAGTATAAGAAAGAATTTTTATACATGGACATATTACCCAACAAAACTATTCACCGATTGTTTAGAGTCACGAACTGTGAGTTATTTACCAAAAAAAAGAAAGGAAAGAGGGAGGAAAGTAAGTAAGTAAGTCGCCGTTAATATATAACTTAGTCGGTCACGTTGATTACACAGTTCCGAGAAATATGTGAATAAAAAAAGTCATTTGTTTATAAATAATTTACCACTAATACAGGTTCCTACCTTGATCTCGTTCTTTTCACTCCTTAAACGGAACTATGTTTCAAATTGACATCGTCATTTGTTAACGATCAGTTTTAGTCTCATCAGATAAGAAAGTTGTATCCATAATTACCGATTAGTCATTCAATGTAGTTGGAACTATTTTAACTGTAAGTAGCCTAGAAACGATGAATCGTTTATATTCTTCAACCCGACCGGCGAATTGAGAGATTCATGGTTTAAGATGTTTAAGTTTTACTTTTGTTACCATCATGGATGGAGTACCCTAGAAAGACACTACTAGTTTACTCTATACTGGTTATTATACTAACTAGTCATATTTCAGACCTCAAATCATTAATAAGTTAATAACCATCAACAATAAGAGTAGTTTTGTTGGTTTTCGTCAATTAAGTTTGTAGAGAAGATAACAAATATTCTACGATAGAACAGAACAAGTGATCACCTCAGTTAGTCTATCTTATGTAATGGTTGTCGGTCGCTAGTCGGTATATTATTTACAATTCTTGTACAATCGAAGAAAATAGTAACAAAATAACAAATAATAATAATAATAAGGGATTTTACCTAGGGTTGATGTCCGTGGATGTCTTGTAAGGGAATCCTTTACAGTCACAGACTCTAAAATGGGATCTTCTACGATGTCAAAGTACATACGATATTTTTATGTATCTTAACGACTTAGTCTCTGTTTTCTGCCTCATAGTTGTAAAGGAACGTAACCAAAGGGCTAAACGTCAAGAATATACCGTTATGTTTCCAATCCACTATAGACTCGTACCTCACCCAACCAATGTCCTCTCCTTAGGACCCGAATCCCTTAATACTAGAAATTTTTTGTTTACTACCATTTCATATAAACAGGGTCTTCCACTATGATATAGAAAATTCTGACATTTGACATGTTTGTAGGAACATTTCTATCAAAACTTGTTTCCGTCAATTACGGAAACGAGTGGTCTTCACGTCTTTGTGTTCTATATATACTTCTTAACACAGTGATGTCCTTTATCCTCTGTAAACGGGTTAGAATACACGAGGTGGTTTTTTCTGTTAAATTTATCCTTTTTTTCGGTGTTTCCGTCCGTAAAGGATTAAGTAATAGGGGAGAAGACTAAACAAAAATTTCAGATGAATAAGACAATTCATTTAGATTGATCTAAGAATTCTACTATGAGACTGGAGAGTAAGCCTTACATAAGGTCTTGTCCTTGTGGACAAGAGAACTATGACTACACTAAAAATGGACATACGACTCTAAATCTAAGTCGAACCTGGGAGAACGGATCAGATTGAGGAACCTGAGAATGGTGCCGAAGTAATGAACCGACAACGTCAACCAAAGGAAAAAGATCACACTCGGTTACGGAACTTAAACTGGAGTCTAAACAAGAGATCTAACTAATTACCAGAATAAAAGTTTAACAACATAAACACCTGACTCGATTTCCAAAAATCCCTTGGAGTTAAATGTATACCGGACTCTAACTGGACCAGAACAAAGTTCCCCTCTAACCGAAGGGGTAGGACACACACCCGAGACACACCTTGTCGAATCTCGGAACCTCCCTTCCACAGAAAAACCACTACTTGGTCCCTCTCTAGGTCCGAGTCTTGAACAAGAAGTCCAAGTGGAATTATTCCGATGCCGTGAGGAGGTGGTAGTCGTCCCGGTTAGATTCCCGGTCCGTGTACTCCATTGAGAAGGGGTACATGATGTTTCAGTAGCTGTAATGGAGAGTGAAGATGAGGATGTGGAAGAGGAACCTTCGATCGGTCACGTCAGTTGATATTTGTAGAAGGGAAACACCTCTAGACTGTAGTGTCTGGTGATCTTTAGAGGAGAAATTATCTTGGTAATTAACCTTAGATATTTTGTGTACGAGAACATGAACTAGACCGACGTCTACTCCATGTTCAAGTGTTCACTTTTACAATCTCGACAGTAAATATTTCCATCAAGGTAAAAAGAATGGGACATTTAAGTGTCGGTTTATTGTCTCAAAATATAACCTGATTTAAATTATCGAGAACCAGAATCAGACATCCGATTTAGGGTCACTTTCAATCTCAATTTAGATATATAAACAAAGAGTCAATGTGTTTCTCTTCTCTTATTGTGAAAAACTGATGTAACAAGGGTCCCTGATAATAGAAACTTCTGGGCAGATGAACCAGTCAAAAATCTCTATTCTCATTGTTATGACCTTTATTGACAAAGGAAGATAAAGAAACTTTTTGACACTTCTCGTCTTACAGAAACAGCACCACTCATTTCTGTAGAAACCGGATAACGATTACTTACCATATTGTTTTGATGGTGATTTCTAACAACTAGTATAATCAAAGAATATCGTAGAATTTTGTCCTTTAGGGGATCTTGAGTAATCCGTATCGAAAGAACAAAAATATCTTCCAATTCCAGTCTCTTGAACAAACGATTCCAGTGTGTCTATTTTTGAGGTCTTGGTTACAAATATTAACAAAGAATTACGATATTTCAATTAACCAAACAACATCCACAAGGTATTTATTAATAACTTTCCTATTTCCTTATTAACTTTAGGGAATGATATATAGTGGGATACACTTACTAAGAACAAAATTATTTCATACTATATGTATGACTTTTTAAGTGTTTAGTAATCACGTTTCGATCTCCTCACTTAAAAATTGGTTTACTTGTGTGAGGTGATGACTCTATTTTTACCAAGTAATGGTTATAGGGTCGACCGTAACGTGGAGTCAACGATGAGGGGTTTAGTGATAACACTTAATGTAAGGTTAAATGATCGAAATAGGGGAAAAACTTTAAGTATATTTACTTTGTATACAATATACGAGAGAACATGAACAAAAACTCAACTTATAAAAGTCTATAAATTGACTTAATAACCCACATCAAAATCAAATAAGAGTATGTTATAAAGTGATATACTGACAACGTTAAGAAAATAAGTGGGATGACAAATACCTATACACCCAACAAAGGTCTAAAATTGAGTACTTAATGATGACATTCGTGAGGGTAAGTAAAGAACCAACTGTAAAACGGAATAAAACTTATTTAGTTTATAAAAATAATAAGATGAAGTGGGAAATTGACGAACGGTAAATATATGGGAATATGGTAAGAAAATCATCAATGTGATCTCTAATGTAGTATACAAAACATTTGTGATTATACTAAATCATAAACCCATACAGAGTCTATTAGTATCCTGAAATATGAAAATTATAAACATTATTATATTAAGATTAACATAAAAGGTATAAACTAAATAATAGTAGTAAATAAAATTAACGTGTATCTAAAAATTTGAGGTGTTCATCCATAATAACAATAAAGTATATCGGTTATATCTAAGTCTAAATAGGTACGTAAATTGGAAAGTTAATGAAAAACAAAGAAGAATTTAAAGATGTTCACCACGACCCTTTTGACCAGTTGGTGAACATTTTCTTACTTTTATGTTATAACATTTCATTAATCGGAGGTTAATTTTATTTATTTAAATTTATTTTTTATTTTCTGTTATACTTTTAAATTTCTTTTCCTTTTTTACCTTATCAAGTGATGATGCTTAGGGTTTGAGAGATTGCAATAGATAAAACTGAACATTACCTTTCGGAGATTAATTTATTACAATTATCCCAAGGTCATGTATGAATAAAACTACGTACTCGTTTTTAATAAGAACGACTTGTGACTTGTATGGTACCTAAACACCAGTAACAAAATAAAATGAAAAATTCTAAATTTTAAATTTGTAAAGTTATATAAATAAATACACATTTACGAACATGATTATATTCGTTAAACCATCATCGTCAACGGTACTAAAGTTTATTCTAAGAACGCGTCACAAAAATAAGAAACAAATTTTTTTTTTTCAAGAATGATAACATTCCCTTTCTCAACTTCTGGAATTCACTCATTAATTCAACATTATTTTTAAGTTGTTTTTACATCGAATTCGGTTTTCCTAAAATAACTGAATTTATTGATGATACAAGTTCTCATCTAAGACCGAACCCCGGGTAGACCTTGTTCCCTGAGAATTCTACCACGGTCCTGAAGGGACCACCGAGTCTGCCATTTCGAAGACGGATGTTACGTCCTCTGGGTCCAAGTTAGGGACCGAACCCTCCTAGAGGACCTCTTCCTTTACCGTTGGGTGAGTTCATAAGAACGGACCTTTTAGGGTTCCTGCCTCTTCGGACCATCCGATGTCAGGTACCCCAGCGTTCTCAGTCTGTACCGACTCGCTGAAGTGAAAGTGAATTCCACTACAGTCTTCAATGAGAAAAAAGATAGAAATTTTATTTAAAAAATAAAACATATTACCAGAATAAAAAAATTCAATCTAAAAAGATATGTCACCCTTTCCACCGAAATTTACATCGGTTAGGTTTGTCATCTCTTTGGGAAAGAGAAGATAACAGAGAAAAACAGGGATATCATGTATATGTATACATTACCTACTCAGTGTACGGGTTGGTGTCAGACTAGTAGACACTTCTATACCATGATATTGACAGATTTGAAACTAGTAGAAACACCAGTCCCTACGTCTAGTGACACTAACTGTCAGGGTCGTACTAATGGATCCCTTTACGTCGACGAACAATATTAAAGAAAGAAATTTCATGAGACCTCTTACGAACTTCTTGGACATAAATACCCAGTATACAGTAATATTCAGTCATTCTTCATAAGTCTTCCTACATCCCGGAAACAAACAGGACACGAATTAATGTACCGACGTAAAACCATCAAGCATTGGACTAGTTCTAAAACCCAAGTCAAGGAGGCGTAATGGATCGGGACCGTATTTTCTAAACCAGACTTATATATAACCTTTATTTCCTTTATATGAGTCACTCTCCTTGGATGGACAGTCGAGTAGGTCTGTGTGAGCTATGGTTCTAGAAGGAAAATCTCATTGACGGATTATAGACGAAAACGATCAAAAGGGAACATCGTAAAGTAGGTTGGTACAAGATGAATAAAAATAAATGTATGAGGTCTAATAAGTACGAAATCCTGACCGATGATAAGTCTACCCATCACATATTTCTAAGTAATCCAACAGTTATAAAAAACAAGACCCACGAATGAAGACAAGACCTATTAAAATGAACCAGAGTTTTTTTAAGATTAATGAGTGCAACAAAATTAATATGAAAACAGTTGATACCCACGTCATCTCTGGACTTAGAATTTTTGATGTACGGGAAGTCTCCATCACTTATAAGTTTCCATCTTCATCATAAGTTTAAAAGTCCATTGAAACTGAAGTTTCGGGTTTAAACGAAGTTCCTTCCTTCTCTAACCTTCAAATATGTTCCTCTGTCCTCTGATGTACTGTCGACACAAGTACGGAAGATGGAAAGTCTCCTTGACTTGAGAGTCTCCTAATACCACGATTAGTTTTCCGTTCTTAATCAAAGTCTCAAAGATCCTAATTTAGACATCGTCCCCGTGGTTGACTTCTATCGTGTTCGTGGTCCTTGACTTCCCTGTCAGATGATCCCTTTTGACTCCAACATTATGGTTTCGATAGTTCAGATTTACGGTTTAAATCTCTAGTTTCAATCCCATTCAGTTCTAAGGTTCGAACTGTCTTCGTCCTACTTACCAGTCACCAAGACTTTCTCACACCCGTCCCCCTCTAAGGGTTTTAATAACGGTGGTTAATTCATCCATAAACACCAAGTGTAATAATCCCTTAAATCATAAATCCACCTATGATATCTAAATTTCCCGGTCTTTATCTAGTGTGTTGTCGGTTTTATCCGTTCTCAAGAATCATATAAGTCGTTCCTTTTCCCGATTTTTTTCTTATCCACTTACAGGACCTTTCGTCACTAATTACGATACACCGTGATTCTGAACGTTTCTTGATTAATTTTCGACGGTAGGGGGTCCAGTTTGGGAAACTTACCCTCTACCCTTTGTTGAGTCGATTCCGAAACTTTACCCATCCTAAGGTTCTGTTTCTCACTGTTTATCGTCAATGACGGTGATCAATTACTTGTCAAAAGGTCGAACAGGTCACATTTTCCCTAACGATTAGGGGGGATAACAAAAAAATCGGAGTGGGTGTCTAATCGTGACGGTAATTAGAGGAATGTGAGGTTTGGGACCGTTGAGAATTTTCCTTAAAAGGTCCGTGAAATCAAGTCCCGACATTACCAGTGTCGAGTGTTCAGTACGTGACTAAGGAAGACGTGGACCTTTAACACCCACCCCCGACCAAAAGACGATCTGGAGTTACTGATTAAGTGTGGACGTGAAAGATAACAAGGACAACCGTTCTCTTTATAAAGTGTTTTGTCGAACTTGTCTCTCAACAGTTTTTTAAACCCGTCGTTAAGGCTGTACCCGAAACAAAAGAAGTTCTAACTTTCATCCACTCTATAACGTCCTAGAATCTTAATCATATAGTAAAAAAAATATTGAACAGAATTAAATCATTGAAAATGACCCTTCTTTTTCTTGATGTCAAAGGAAACCATATTTACTTGGACTCCTTCATATAGAGGAGAGAAATCGATAATACGGATGATTAAACCCCTTAAACCCATACTGAGGTTATAATACTACGACAAATAGCTTCCACTGAAACTTCTTCATAGTACAATTAAGTGTGGGATCGATTAAACGAGTTCGATTGTGAGTGACTAATGACACAGAAGTTTTCTTTCTTTTTAGATGATATTGACTCTTCATTAAATTTTCAGTTCCCGTACGGTCAAGAAACCTCACCTCTCTCATCCTCTTTTTTAGATCCGAAACCTTCTTTCATTTAGGTATCAAACGTTAATTTGTGGATTAATTGTGACATTTCATAGTTAGCTGTGTGACATCCATAGGTTGTTTACAAGATAGTACAAGGATGTCGTCTAATACCTACAGTAAGTTCCACGGTCTTGATCTAATCAAAATCCGTTTTTAAATCCTTTACCTGACATCAGTCTTTAGTCTTTTTCTGACTTAATCTTAGTTTTGTCGTTCGGTCCGAGTTCTATACATCTTTCGGTTATATTCCTATTTTAAACCAGTCGTCGACATACTAGTTCTTCCTTATTTCTATGTTAATATCTGTTTTTTATACGTTCTACAGGTTTCGAGTACAACAAAGGTTCCACTACCTACTACGTTCTTTAGATCTTCGAACACCAGGTTTATATCAAAGACCTCTAATACCCCCGTTTATTTGACTTTGACTTTTCTATTTTATTCCGTCTCTCCGGTCTGATCTTAAGAGTCTGGTCATCTACATTTTACCACCATCGTAAAATCAATACTTGTTCAAAAGGAACCAGATACGTCAAAACTTTCCGTTACATTTATCCGTCTACAATATAGGGAACCTGCATTCCTCTAGGTTGGTCAGGTAAGATTTCCTCTAGTCAGGACCCACAAGAAACTTTCCTGACTACGATTTCGACTTTGAGGTTATGAAACCGGTGGAGTACACTTCTCAACTGAGTGACCTTTTCTGACTACGACCCTCCCTAACCCCTGTCCTCCTCCTCCCTTGCTGGGTCCTACTCTACCGACCTACCGTAGTGACTGAGCTACCTGTACTCAAACCCACTTGAGACCCTCTACCACTACCTGTCCCTCCGGACCACACGACACTAAGTACCCCAGCGTTTCTCAGTCTGTGTTGACTCGCTGACTTGACTTGACTTATGAACCAAATCATGTTCTGAGACTCGTGAATAAAGAGGTATAGTCCGGTCGAAGTGTGTTAAAAATAAAAAAAACGGGCTAAACACAATCTATAAAATTAAACGGTGAGGACCACCTCCGGTAGACGAACCGTGAAATGGAGGTGTAGAAAAGTCAAGGATACCAGTAAATCAGGGTTGATAGTCCACAACCTCTTCTGAGAACTTTCAGGGAACCTGACTTTCTTCTAGGTTGGTCAGGTAAGACTTCCTCTAGTCGGGACCCTAAAGAAACCTTCCTTACTACGATTTCGACTTTGAGGTTATGAAACCGGTGGAGTACACTTCTCAACTGAGTAACCTTTTCTGAAACTACGACCCTCCCTAACCCCCGTCCTCCTCTTCCCCTTCTGTCTCCTACTCTACCGACCTACCGTAGTGACTGAACTACCCGCACTCGGACTCACTTGAGTCCCTCAACCACTACCTGTCCCTCCGGACCGTACGACGCTAAGTACCCCAGTGTCTCAGCCTGTGCTGACTCGCTGACTTGACTTGACCTGACTAGTCCTTACCGAAACGGGATCAGACCGTGGTTATTCAGACAGAGATTACTCCTCCCTGATCCCTTCAGACTAAATCAAAAAGGTGTGAAGTCGTTGGGTTACCAAGACGAAGAGTAGATCACGGACTAAAATAGGGTCGATCCCAGAATAAGGAACATTGATTTGAGTTACAAACGTGAAGTCAAAGTTATGAATTTAGAAACTGAACAAGTGACTATAACTGTAGGACACAAATATAGGAGGGACCTTCTCCTTTACCTTTGGGTGAGGTCATAAGAATGGACTCTTTAGGGTACTTGTCTCCTCGTACTACCCCATGTCAGATACCCCAACGTTTTCTCAGTCTACACTGAATCGTTGATTTGTCGTTGTTGTTATTATAAGGTGACACATATATACGGTGAAGAAATAGGTAAGTAGACCGCTTCCTGTACCAAAGAAGGTACAAAACCGGTAACATTCATCGTTACGTTACTTGTAACCCCAGGTACACAGAAAAACTTGACAAAAAGAGACCTAAATACGGGTCCTAACCCTAACGACCTAGTATACAATCGAGTTAAAAATCAAAGAATCTCTTGGGCATATGACAAGAGGTATCACCGATATGATTAAATGTAAGGGTGGTTGTCACATCCTTTCAAGGGAAAAGACGTACTAGAAAGATCATAAATAACAACCATCCATAAAATACTACCTGTAAAACTGACCATATTCCACTATAGAGTAACATTAAACTAAACATAAAGACATTATTAATCTCTTCCACTCGTGTAAAGATATACAGAGAACCGGTAGACATACAGAAGAAACCTCTTTACAGACAAATCTAGAAGACGGGTAATAATAATAATAAAAATTGTAACTCACGGTGGAAGACAAACAT
This sequence comes from Capra ibex, assembly GCA_006410555.1. Lineage (NCBI taxonomy): Eukaryota > Metazoa > Chordata > Mammalia > Artiodactyla > Bovidae > Capra > Capra ibex. The sequence continues at coordinate 35,880,913 of SJYO01029184.1, forward strand.
TTAAAACCTCTGATTAGGGAACAGCCAAGGTAGTAAACGTTTATAAAAGAGGGTAAGATACTCAACAGAAAACCAAAACAAATACCTAAGGAAACGACGAAAACTCAATTAAATCCAGGGTAAACAAATAAAAACAAATATAAAGGTCATGAGATCTTCTGTTGAGTTTTTACTATAACGACACTAAATATATTTTCTCACAAGACGAATATATAAGGAGATTCTCCAAATATCATAGACTAGAATGTAAGTCCATAAATTAGGTAAAAGTCAGATAAAAACACATACTCCAACTTCTTACAAGACTAAAGTAAAAAATGTATGAGAACGGAGGAAACAGTATCTAATACACTGTGCCCACATACCCAAATAGAGGCCTGAAAGATAGGACAGGGTAACTAGATATAAAGACAAAAATACGGTCATGGTATTACAGAACTAATGACATCGAAACACCATATCATACTTCGGTCAGACGAAGAAGGTCGAGGTAAAAAGAAAGATTTCTAACGAAACCCATAAACCCATAAAACAAAGGTATGTTTAACATTAAAGAAACAAAATTAAGACAGGTTTTACGGTAACTATTAAACTATCCTTAACATGACTTAGACATCTAACGTAACCTACCGTATCGGTAAAAGTGTTATAAGTAATAAGCTTAGGTCCTAGTACCATGTAGAAAGGTTGGTCAAATACAGTAGAAACTAAAGAAAGTATTCGTGGAATATCAAAAGTTTCATATATATAAAACAGAGGAATTCCTCCAAATAAGGATCCGTAAAATAAGAAAAACTATGTCACCATTTACTATAACAAGGAAATTAAAGAAAAAGGCTGGAATCACATATCTTCACGTCGTCAAAAGACACATAATGAAAAGATAGGACGTTAAAATAACTTAAGTAACTACTCTAGATCATCAAGAGAACGTCGTAGAAATCTTTAAAAGATAAGTAGAAGTCACTGTCAAAATGAAGAAAAGGTTAAACTTAAAGAAAATTAAGAATAAAAAAGAGTACAACAGTACCGATCCTGGTGGTTCTGATACAACTCATTTTCACCACTCTCACCTGTATGAACAGAACACGGACTAGAATCTCCTTTACGAAAGTCGAAAAGTGACAATCCATTTTACAATCGACATCCAAACAGTATGTACCGGAAATAGTACAATTCGATACAAGGGAGACACGGTTTAAAAAATAAATAAAAATAACATTTACCCATAACTTAAAACAGGGTTCTAAAAAGATGTAGATAACTTTACTAGTGTAACAAAAATAAGAAGTTAAAAACTAAACACCTAAAACTTTTTAGGAATGTAGAAACACTATTTAGGGTAAACTAGTACCACATACTAGGTGAATTACATAAGAACCCAAGACCAACGAGGATAATTATAAAGTAATTAATTATAAATTCCTAAAAACGTAGATATAAGTAGTCAATATTATGGGACATTAAAAGAAAACACTATCGAAACAGACAAAAAACCATAGTCCCACTACCACCGGAGTACCTTACTCAAACCCTTACAAAGAATGAGACAACAAAAACTCTATCAAAGTCTTCCTATCCACAATTGAGAAGAGACTATCTTAAACAGACACTTCGACAGAGTACGACCTGAAAACAAATAACCCTCAAAAATTTAGTATCAAAGTTAAAGACACGAACACTAATCAGATAAGAATAAAATATAAAGAAAGAACCAATCAGAATCCTCTAACATAGAAAGATTCTTAAACAGGTAAAAAAAGGTCCAACAGGTAAAATAACCCTATAACAACGAACACTATCAGATCAAACTAGGAAACATAAAGATACCACAGATAACATTGAAGAAAAATTAAATCTTCAAATAACTAAACTCAAAAAAAGAATTACTCAGACTGATTTCCAAATAGTTAAAACAAATGGAATAATTACTTAGTCGAAAATCAAAGTATCTAGAAATAAGAAAAATAAGTAGAGGTAAAGTAAATAAAGACGAGATAGTAATACTAAAGAAAGAAAGATAATTGAACTCAAAACAACCAAGAAGTAAGAGATCAACGAAATCTACATTCCAACCCATCAAATAAACTTAAAAAACAAAGGACTTCATTCTAACATAACGATATTTGAAAGGAGGAACTTAACGAAAACGAAGTAGAGTATCTAAAAACTAATGTCACGTAAGTAAAAGTAAACAGAGAACCATAAAAAACTAAAGAAGAAACTAAAGAAGTCACTGGGTAACCAACAAATCATCGTATAACAAATCGGAGTTATACAAACGTAAAAAAAAATCAAAAAAAAAATTTTAAACATCAACTAAAGATTAGAGTATCACAACACCAATCTTTTCTACGAACTACATCAAAGTTAAAAGAATTTTAATGGTCCCGAACGAAACACTGAGTCGTACACTAGTTAGAACCTCTTACAAAGTGGACGTGAACCCTTCTTACACACAAGACGACGGAAACCTACCTTACGAAACATTTACAATTAATTTATATAGAACAGATTTCACAGTAAATTCCAGACACAAAGGAGTAACCAGAAGACAGATCTATTAGACAGGTAACTACTTTCACCCCACAATTTTAGGGGGTGAAACGTAATGACGACTAAAGAGGAAATACCGAGAATCATAAACGGAATATATAACTCCACGAGGATATAACTCACGTATATATAAATGTTAACAATATAGAAGAAACACCCTATCAGGAAACTACCAGTACATCACAGGAAGGAACAGAGAACATTGTCAGATATAAAATTTAAGATAAAACGGACTATACTCATAACGATGAGGTCGGAAGAAAAATAAAGGTAAATGTGTCTTATAGAAAAAGGTAGGGGATTGAAAGTCAGAAGTACATAAAGATTTATGTCGTACCCACAGAACATATATACCCAGAACAAAAACATACGTAAGTAGGTCAGATACAGAAAATCAACCTCGTAAATGAGGTAAGTGTAAATTTCATTAATAACTTTACGTATAAGAGTTAATCGTACCGTCAAATATTATGTATAATAAGTGTCTCAATAATGTATTATTTTATAAATAACTTTCCGTCAATAGTTTATTCAGCAAAAATTTTCTACTTCTCTTTACCCTTGTATATTAATTCATATCCTTTCTTTCACTTTTACTTCAGTGAGTCAGTACAGGCTGAGAAACGTTGGGGTACCTGACATCGGACGATCCGATTCGGTAGGTACCCTAAAAGGTCCGTTCTTATGACCTCACCCAACGGTAAAAGAAGAGGTCCCCTAGAAGGGTTATCCCCTCTTACTATTTAATACATATACACATATTTAGTAAGAGAACAGTATATGTATACATGTGTGAGTCAAAACTGTCTAACCTAAACTTATTAACTTTCCTTTTGAACCATCCCATAAGTGACTACAAAAAGACGTTTACCAAGAACAAGTGAAGGGAGAGACCCGGGTTACATTCTAACATGAAGCACCGAGGGAGTACCAAAACACCTCGGTCCATTAATCAAAACCCGTCAAACAACACTCCTTTTCACTATATGAAGTGAAAAATAAAGATTTAAAGATAAAGTTCCGGTCTTCCGGTCCTATAAATGAACGGACTCACTCTACAAAGGATCCAAAGAAAGGGAGACTCAGACACTGTCCTTTACAAGCTCTACCATCAATGAGACAGTCAGTCTTAGTCACTCACTAGAGACTCGTTACTGTTACTCTTTTCGTAGAAAGGTAGTGGTGGAGGTGTAGGTCGTTGGGTACTCCCTTGACACCGTACTCGTTCTTTATGTGTAAACAATAAAATTCAGTAACTATAAAATCACGAAAAAACAATGGTGATAGTGTCGTATCAAATCGAATTGAACTGATTATATGTATCGAATCTATAATCTGAGAAGGGGAATTCAAGGGGTTTCATATTCAGTGTATAAATGACGATATACTATTGTCAGACTAAAACTTTTCTTTTGAATAAAATTTAGTTTTATCCCCGACGACTAAGTCTTCCTAATCGAGGTGATCGAATAAGAATTTATGAAAAACGGAACAAATCTTTAGAGGTTCGGTAGGATGACTAGTTTTACTATGGTGAGTTGAACTTTATATATACTCTTGTTCCCACAGTTATTCTTCCGACGAACGACTGGTTCGGACATATAAGGTCGTCCCTTAACTACCGAACTAAATAAGGTGTTTTTGTCTGAAATCCAAGTCAAAACCCAGTTCTGTTTTTTACGGTTCTCTGTCATCTTTTTAAACACTACTACATAATAAACTGACACTTATTCTTAATAAACTCTAATCTATTCTTCGAATCGGGTTCTTCTTTCTCATTTTTCGAAAGCACAGCAGGATGAGAATAGGAAACGGTTTTAAGATTAATTATAGAAGGAAACTAAAGTATGAACATTGAACAAAGTAAATTTGAGTTAATCGTCATAATATATTAGGTATAGAATAAGTTATATGACTACAAAAGTCCACCTCATAATAGTAAAACCACATTAGAGTTTGTTGACTTTTAATTTTATAAAACACCGACACTAAATAACAAAGTAACTTTCAAACAAACGACTTAAGACCAGTTGGAAAATAATCCAATAAAGTAGAACGATTGTAAATATTTTTTGTCGGTCTATAAGATCAATTTTCCTGATATAAAAGAAAAGAGGTATAATTGATCAGGGAGTTGTGTTTATATACAGAAGAAAAAAAGAAGTATGAAGAAAAATTTTAATGAAAAACAAGAGTTATATTTTATTGTTTAGTATAATATCTTTTATGTCTATTTTTTATTTTTGGTGAGTTTAAGTAGTGGTCTTCTGGATGACGATTGTAAAAATATATGAAAATATTTTTACCTTAGTATAATAAATCATTGAACGAAAAATAAGTAAATTATTTTACCCTTATAAAGTAGAGAAATTTATTTACGAATGTTACGTAAAACACCGGAATAAAAAAGAATACTTAAGTGTTTTTTAATAAATTAACTACATGTTCATCCACGAAGATTTAAAAGGTATAATAGTTTATGACATCACTTGTTAAAACATCAAGTAGAAAAGGGTTAAAAAATGAAGATGTTATAAATAAATACTGTGTAAGGATCTTCTCTTTAACGATCCCGTCTCATATATGTAATAATTCTGAAAACTATGTACCAAATTCTAATATTTTAAGGGAAGAACATTAAATGTAAGGGAAGGTCACTACTTATTTTCACGGAAAAAGAACCGTGGAAATGTCTATGATCTATAACGGTAAAATTTTATAAACGGTTAAACTTCTCGTTTTAAGTTTATAAAAGGTAAAATTTCCATTCGGAGTAACCTTTTTTTTTTATTCTGATCAACCCGTCGTACAAGAATGTATCCCGATACGAATTCCCAGATCTTTACCAATTAAATAAAGGATTGGGAGTTAAATTTTAAATGGTCTCGAAACAACATACGTCACGGTAAGTAGTATTGATCTCTACACAACGTATGTCATTCAGTGGTTAGTAAGTTCAGGGTCATTTAGACGTTATAAAAGTTAAACACAGATAACGTGTATAAATAGATAAATGAGGTGAAAGTAGTAGACATCCTTTTGTTGATATAAACGGAGCCATCGTAATAATTCCCTCTATTTATTAAATTATCCAAAATGAGTAAACATAAGAAAATAGACTAAACGATACCTCATACTGACTAAACACTTCATTACTATGGTTTAGTCCTATCACCGTTTATTTTTAAAAAAAATTGTTTTTCGAAGAAAATTTTTTTATTTAAATAGAGACAGAAACAAAGAAAGAAACAACCTTTACAATCCATCCTACAATCCGTACTCGTTGCTCCCCACCGGATCGACTTTTCCTACACACGATTAGAGATTTGGGTTAGGGTCTGTGGGAGGGTCCTCTCATGTGTCTATACGATGTTTTTATTGGTGTCTCTGAAAAGGTTGAGGACATGTACGTGGGACTCACGTATTGGTGTCCCCGAAGAGGTTGAGACCGTGTACACGTAAACTACGTGTGGACACAGAAGTTCATTGGAATCCGTCGATCCTCGTGTAATTCACAAGTATTTATAAGATGTACCCGAAGGGTCCACCGTGTCACCATTTCTTAGGTGTTCGGTTACGTTTTTTGTGTTCTCTGTACCTAAGCTGGGGACCCAGTCCTTCTAGGGGATCTCATTCTTTATCGTTGGGTGAGGTCATGAGAATAGACCTTTTAAGGTATATGACTCTTTCGACCCTCCCCGATGTCGAGTACCCCAGAGTTTCTCAGTCTGTACTAACTCCTACGTTGTGAGTGAGTTTATAAGATATATATGTATATAGACTAACATTCTCGACCTTAATACTCTTTCGACCCACTACCTTGGACAACAATACATTGAACGTTGACAATTAGTTTTGAGAGTCAGGTGTAGGTAGATCTACATTTATACATTTTCGGGTTAAAACGTACACGGGTTCGTGCGGAGGAAGGGACTGACCGGAACGCGTATACGAGGAAAGTAAAACGTGTCTCGTCATGGTTCTCCTCTTCTGTCCCTCATATATTTTCCTTCGGTTCTTCCCAGTACCGGTGAGGAAGTCCCAGCCGACCGAGGGTTCAAAACCCTAACATTAGATGTGAAAGACAAATTATTTTCTAAACAGACGAACTTGACATTGGTCAGGAAACAAAGTTTAGGAACGGTATTACTCTGTCCCTGACTCTTTAGGACGGACGAACTCGACATTAATCAGGTAACAAGGTTTAGAAACAATACTGCTCTATTCTTGACTCCCTCTCTTTATTTGACTAGACTGTCTTTACTCTATATACAGATAGAGATAGATAAATAGATAATTAGTAGATAGATAGATGAGTTTAGGAACCCCTATAGAAGTCGTAGAACCATGTACCGTGACACGACAATTAGTAGTCGTCATATATCTACAACACTATGCTGACTGAACGTCCCACTAATAATATTATCTTCAAAAAGATATGAAAAAAAAACTACACATCTCTAGTCCTTTTGCTATCATTTAAAATATCAAAAACTTTTTAAACTTGTAACTGATCCAAAAAAAAACACATGAAATTATAGGAATTCTGTATCTAATATATAGTAGGTAAAAAGTATAAGGTACCGAATGTGTATAATCTTTTACTTATCTATAGGAGTTGACCCGAAGGGGCCACCACGATCACCATTTCTCGGCTGTACGGTTACGTCCTCTGTACTCTGTGAACCTAAGTCAAGGACCTAACCCTTCTAGGGGACCTCCTCTCGTACCGTTGGGTGAAGTTATAACAACGGACCTCTTAGAGTACCTGTCTCCTCGGATTGACCGATACCAGATATCCAAACATTTCTCAGTCTGTGTTAACTTTACTGAACCGTACGTACGTGTGTGTTGGAATGGAATCTGGGGAATTTAGTTTTAACGATTACAATTTCCCACCGGGTCCGTCATCTAAGACAAAAGTTTCGAGGGAACCCACTAAAAGTGTACAACAGTTGTAACTATCAGTGACGAAACCTCGTAAACTCTCAAATCTATTCGTCTGTAAGGGAGTATATGAGAACGACTAATTGTATCATTTTTACCCTTTGAGTCCCGAAAAAATCAACTTAAAAACGTCTCACTAGTTAAGAAGGACCAGTCGTCGTAACGTAAGGTGTTACTTCTGTGATATTATAAACAAACGTACAACTAAACTCTTGGTTCTCAGGAGACCATCGGAGTGGTAATAGAGAACGGGTGGTAGATATAATACAGAATGAATATTAACTATAGGTTACGGTTAATGTAGACTTGATCTCTGGAAACAAACTATATACGAAGTCAAAGAGAGGGTACTGGAGTCATGGACATGATATTACTAATCGTCGGACGACTGAAAGGATTAATGTTCTATGAGGATCGTGACATTTTAATCCCGTGAATGTAAAAATTAGTTTAATGTTAGGTACTAAACCAAAGACCTCGTGATCGTGGTCTCCACCGTTTATCTTATAACCGTGACTAATGTTCTGTAAGAATCGTGTCTAATGTTCCGTAAGGATCTTAGAAGACTTACACCTCTACCAGTATTATAATGGGGAAACTGGACGACCAACAAGACGAAAAAGACCACTCGAAAAGACGAAAAAAAACTACTCGAAACAATTCTTCAGAAACAAACTATGAAAGAACGTTTAAGTTTGTCTACAAAGGATAGATTACTGAGTTACTACGTACTATGTTCGGATTTCGACATTTTAAAACGGTCCGTTGTTATGACCTCACCCAACGGTACGGGAGGAGGTCCCCTAGAAGGACTGGATCCCTAACTTGGGTGTAGAGAAATGTAGAGGACGTGACCGTCCAGCTAAGAAATGGTGATCGTGGTGGACTCTTCGGGTTCCATTTTCCAGATCCATGAGTATATATATATATATATATATATATATATATATATATACAAAAGACTTGGGGGAGGGGTGGAGGGAGGGTTAGAGTAGGGAGACTCAGTAGGGTCACGTGATCGGGACTCGTAGGACATAGTACGTAGCTTGGACCTAACCACTAAGCAAAGTGTATACTAGTATATGTACAAAGTTACGGTAAGAGGGTTTAGTAGGGTGGGAGCGGGAGAGGGTGTCTCAGGTTTTCTGACAAGATATGTAGACACAGAGAAAACGAGCCATGAGTATAAAATTTGTAAGAGTCTAAAAAAAAATTTCGGTCTACAAACTCTCACTCTGCATCACGGTAGTCCAGGTTCACAATAGAGATGAATATCCGGTTCATCCACTGTGGGTTTACCATTCTAAAGTTCATGGGATTTTCGGAGGATTCAGGGAACGATATAAATACCGTAGTCGGGACGATGTGACGGATTTTATTGACGAGTTTAAACTTATGGGATCGATTTTACTCTTACAATAGTCCCTCTCCACAGTGTAGATATGCAATAAACTTATACAAATAGTCTAATCGACCGTTTTCCTCATACGTAAAATTGTCTCTTTGTCGTCGACATTTTGTACCTCACGCTTCCTCCCTTTAATACGAAAGGGACAAACAGATCCGAAGTCCTCAGAGGTCCCTACATCGTGAAAGGTAAAATTTTAATCTTAAAAGGACACATTTGGTCATACTCAACCATTGGTATCCGTACACACCTTGTAATTCTAGAAACTCCCGACGAGACACGTGGACCTATCCTAATTTCCTGAGATTTTCTACTCGTCTCTTCTTTCGTCTTACTTCCTGGGTAAAATGAGTGAAATGGTAAAACGAACCTGTACTATATTTTTGTCAATCCGGTCTTAGTAAATGACCGTACAACTTACCACCCCTAACAAATAAAAATATTAACAATCTCCTTTGTACTTCCTCAATGTACACAAGCCAAGAGACATAAAAGAAGAGAGGATAAAGATCTCCCATCAATCCGGTGTGACACAGACCCGTACCCTACATCAAATACAACAGTTTCAATGGTGTTTTGTTTGTTCGTTTGTTTATCATTTTGAAGACTCAAAACTTTTCGTAGTTGAGTAACCTCTCGAATTGACCTTACACTTCAGGATTCCACTCTAGAAAGTTTTACCCAAACTTTTCGTCATCCAGTACTCTCCTATCTGGAAACATTGACCAATGCCTGCCACCTAGTGTCGTAGTTTTGACTTCACAAACACGACATACACACCGCTTTATACTCCAGATAGTAAACAGTAAAGATACGGACACAAAATTTCTTCGACGACTCAAAAGGTTGAAATTTCCTGGTTACACTCGAACAGCCACCACTGACCATATTTGGATTTTAGTTTCAAGGAGAGGTTTACAAGACATGACACATTATCAGAACCCTACGGGTCCTTACCTCTAATTTAAATGACGACCGGGTTATCCTATCCCCGAGTTTCATCTGAAATTGTTTTAAATTTGTCCTTTCACTGTAAAGATTATATGTGTTTTCACACCTCTTTTTAGGTATGTCGTTATAAACGATGACTTTCGGATAAAATACCGTACATGAAATATATACATAATGATTACAAACATTAGATACTTCATACACACACATGTGTATGTGCATCCAACATGTATTGTATGTATACACATATACATATGTATATGTAATAAATGTATTATATATAAGTACGTATTATACGTGTACAATGCCTACTCCTAGCCTCTCCATCTCGACTGAGTAGTGTGTTGAACATCTTTCACCGTCTCGACCTTTAAAATTAGGTACGGAAAGATTAAGGTTTGGGACAAGGAGAGTGGTGAATAGTTCAGTGTAGATTTAACCGATCTGTCTTATTTTCCTTTTATTTTACGACTTTTTGAAGAGACCACTAAACGAAAGAAAGATTTTTTTTTTTTAAACATCTATATCTAACTTACTCTTTTACAAGACTGTGTAAGATACCTCAACCGGAGTGAAGGTACGTACTGAAAAAGTGATGTGAGGTTTGGATTCCTAACTTGTATTAGAGACCCTATCCGTCAAGACACTACCTCAACAAACAGTATCGACAAACCCCATACAGATACATAGATCGACCTTGTTCAAGTTGAAATAAAGATCTGTTAAAATTTACACAAAGAGTACTGAAAACTGGTGTTAAGTAGTAGTTCATTAAAAAGAGAACAGGTCAAAAGTAAACAGTAAGTTGAGGTCGTTCTCTTTTCTCTCGTGGAGATCTTTCACCGTTTATCGGACCATTAAAAAAACGAAAGTATAGGATTGACCCCCGTTAAAAATCTATTCACCCCGGAGAAGACCGAAGGATTTCAATGACGTATTAGAAATCTGGAAATCCCAGACTCGTCTCTTTTTAAGTACCTTTGTTAGGTTGAAAGTTGTTTTTACTAATGTAATTTTTAAACTTGTACTCTTGTTCCTACTTTCACCGAGACCAGTGATCAGTACAATTCTTAGAACGATACTACAGTAGAAATACCCTTTTAAACAACTGTTATTACAGAAGTTATCATAGTAATTGTATAAAATCTTCAGTAAGTCTGGGTTCAAATTAAGTCAAAGTCATGAACAAGACTCTGAAATCAATTCAATGTATTTGAGAGATTCTACTATAAAAGGAGTAAAATTGTAGTTCTACTATTATGTACTGAGTACTCTATATTTCCTTTATTAAATACATTTTGTCGTGTTATAGACCATACATTACTTACCAGTTATTTACAATCGATAGTAGTGGTAGTAAAAAGGAGATATGATTCGTGTAGTGTAAACGAAAAAAGGGAAATTGAAAATTTTTTACGAATTTTCAATACAGACGTATCGACATGTTAAGTTTGTTGGAGCAGGTTGTAAAGAATCTTTGACGCATTCGTATATCTCTGTTACTTTTCGTACAATGTAGATATATATTTATATATCTCTGTTACTTTTCGTAAACACTCGGACTATAATAATCTTAAATTCATAAAGAGGATCGTTGAACAATTATCCAACTTCTATTGTCCTGTTAAAAAGAATATCCAGAAATCAAACCGAATGGAACGTAAGAGAAGTTTTGTACAGAAACTAGGAATTAAGTTGGAAAAAAACCAAGAAACCTTTTGTTTCGAATGGATTCGGGTTTGATAGACTAGAAGATTATACACGGTCCCTGTATTATTACTTAACGTGTATCAAAAAAAGGACTTCTCTCTAAGTTCAGATTATTGGTATGGTGATATTAACGTCTTCCACCAAAAACTCACATAAAGTGTGACAAATAAATGGTAGACTTGTTAGACACTACCAGTTCCATTCGAAACTAGAGAGAAAGAGTGAGGTAAAATGAAATAAAGAGATACACTTGGGTTACATACCCTAGAAACTTAGAAATGGTCGACTTTTCCGTTACAGTTACTGGAAAGGACAGAAAAATTAGTACCTGACAATCTACCTTCTTCCTAATCTAAACACACCCACGTACATACATACCCACACACACAATCAGTGAGTAAACACAGGCTGAGAAACACTGGGGTACCTAACATCGAACGGTCCGAGGAAACAGGCACCCTAAAAGGTACTTATGACCCTAAAAGGTTCTTATGTCCTTACCCAACGACAAGGGAAGAAGTCCCCTAGAAGGACTAGGACCTCTAGTCCCTAGCTTGGGTCTAGAGGGTGTGACACCGTCTAAGAAATGGTAGACTCGGTGGTCCCTTTTACAAAGAGAGATTCACTGAGATTTCTCAGTTTGAGTCTATCTTCTTACACAATAGTCCTTCCGTTTAAAACCGACTTTATACTTTTGACCTTGGTAAACTTTTAACTTACCCACGGAGTCGAGACGACGACGACGACGACGACGACGACGACGACGACGACGACGACGACGATTCAGCGAAGTCAACACAGGCTGAGACACACTGGGGTCTCTGCCGTCGGGTGGTCCGAGGGGGCAGGGACCCTAAGAGGTCCGTTCTTGTGACCTCGCCCAACGGTAAAGGAAGAGGTTACGTACTTTCACTTTTCACTTTCACTTCGGCGAGTCAGTACAGACTGTGGATCGCGGGGTACCTGACGTCGGATGGTCCGAGGAGGCAGGTACCCTAAAAGGTCCGTTGTCATGACCTCATCCCACGGTAACGGAAGAGGTGGAGTCGAGACCTTTACAAATTTATTTACGATTTACTGGTCTCAACACCCACTAACATATCAAATAAGGACATAAATCGTCCTCAAACTATATCTACCAGAAAGACCAAGGAGATTCGAGACTCCCAGATATTTTGTGTCTCTTAAGAGATTTCTCCATCTAAAGGTACGACAATTGTAAAGTTGTAAAGAGATAACTATAATGTTTTTTTGTATATCGAAGAACCCGTCAAATTAGGGAATTCTAATAGTAAAGTTAGAACGTTTAACACCGAACCTATCCAAGAATAGATTTCCCGTGTGTACTCAGGACCTCTTAGATTAGAAAACAACAACAACAGTTTTCCTGTACACGTGTTACTACGTGTTGAGTATCATTTTTCCTTCTATCCTTAACAGATGACGATACACGTTTTGTGAGAGAGAATAGTTTCGTGTATGAGTGTTGGATCAAGAACGGAGTCTTTCTATAATCGGGAGTGGACTAAAGAGAACGAATACGAAAGAACTTATTCGTCAAACCTGATCACTTCATGTGACACCCGAGTCGAAACAGTGTCAAGGGTCAAGTTAGGGTAAACTTCAAACGTTAGACTGTCAAGACGACGACGGGACTGAGTCTTGTATTGTAGAATCGTGACTATAGACTCGAGGATGAAACAAGAATTCAGTGAGACGTAATCAGACACGATACATCTGATATCCGGATATATTGGATCCTAAATGGTAAGGTCACGACTGCCGTCAGGAAGACATAAATGAGAACTCAAGCTCGAAAAGGAAGGACCCATAGAGTTTCGTAGTTAACTTTGAAAACGAAACCTAATACGTAACTACAAACCTCTTCCTTTACCGTTGGGCGAGGTCATAATAACCTGTTAGAGTACCTGTCTCTTCGGACCACCCGTTTTCAGGTACTTCAGCGTTTCTCAACCTGTACTGACTCCCTGATTGTATATANTATATATATATATATATATATATATATATATATATATATATGTAAATATAATACGAGAAAAGTTTTCAAAAATTTAATAAAAAAATAACTTTATATCAACTAAACTACTCAGTCTACCATTTCTCAGACGGACGTTACATTCTCTGGGTCTAAACTAGGGACCCAGTCTTTCTAGGAGACCTCTTCTTTTGTCGTTATGTGAGGTCCTGATAACGGACCCTTTAGGGTACCTGTTTCCTCAGACTACTCGATGTTAGGTGCCCCAACGTTTCTCAGTCTGTACTGACTTACTGATTGTGAAAGTAAAATGAAAGTGTCAACTTACGTCACAATACAATTAATGACGACATATCGTTTTACTAAGACAATATGTGTGTGTGTTTATATACATATATATAAATGCATCACCTTGTGGGTCCGGACTAGAGGAAATCTTACCTGACCAACCTAGAGGATCGTCAGGTTCCCTGAGAGTTCTCAGAAGAGGTTGTGGTGTCAAGTTTTCGTAGTTAAGAAGCCGTGAGTCGAAAGAAGTGTCAAGTTGAGAGTGTAGACAAGTACTGGTGACCTTTTTGGTATCGGAATCATCTACCTGGAAACAACCGTTTCAGTACAGAGACGAAAACTTATACGATAGATCCAACCAGTATTGAAAGGAAGTTTCCTCATTCGTAGAAAATTAAAGAACCGACGTTAGTGGTAGACGTTACTGAAACCTGGGGGGGGGGGGTTTATTTTAGACTGTGACAAAGGTGACAACTGACTACGATTTCGACTTTGAGGTTATGAAACCGGTGGAGTACGTTTCTCAACTGAGTAACCTTTTCTGGGACTACAACCTTCCCTAACTCCCGTCCTCCTCTTCCCGTACTGTCTCCTACTCTACCGACCTACCGTAGTGGTTGAGTTACCTATACTCAAACTCATTTGAGGTCCTCAACTACTACCTGTCCCTCCGGACCGTACGACACTAATTACCGAAACGTTTCTCAGCCTGTACTGACTCACTGACTTAACTTGACTCATACGACAATTCTCGTCTCATCATTTTCATCAAGGACCGTAGGGTGAGGTCACAAGAACAGACCTCTTAGGGTCCCTACCCCCTCGGACCACCCGACGGTAGGTACCCCAGTGTGTCTCAACCTGTGCTGACTTCGCTGAATCGTCGTCATTTTTTTTTTTTTACAAATATCTCATAAAAAAGGAAAAACATACTCTCGGTTGATGACCCCAACTCTAAAACAAAGTTTCCGTTCTCTATAAACCACATATTAAAAGTCACTAATAAAATCCCTCTTTATCAATTATCTAAAAGATAGTAAGTCTCTAAATTTTTGACATTTTCTCCAATTTTGTATTCGTCATCTTTAAATATAACTTACATTACTTTCGGAAATTCTAATAGTTCCACATCTTTTCAGTGATACCCGTTGGTTTCTGATGACGAATCAGATAGGGACAAAATTGTTAATGAAATTTGAACCGATACCTTCAAACAAGTTAATTTTTTTTTTGAATAGTTTGTCGAAAATCCATGACACATCTATGTCTTTTTTATCTTTCACACTCTTTCAAACTATAATGATCGCGATTGTATCAAATGACTAACTGAAATTCTTCTGGGATATATTAATCAGGACTTTACAAAACGATAGGTCCACGGACTTCTGACCTCTTACCTGGAAGACTTCATGTTAGATTAAGAGTCTAAGAGTAGTAAGAGGTTTCAAAGTTCACTTTTACTTTAACAAAACCTAGTCCATCTTGTAGACAAAAAAAAAAACAACAACAACAACAAAACAAAAAAAAACGGAAAGAGGATGTCTTAAATTTTTATTTGTAAAAAAAATTATTAGAAACACTACTTGTTCGTTAACGTAAAACTGAATGTAGAAAATTACTAGTATTAATTTATACTAAGTAGTGGTATCAAAACAATTATTCAGTTTCATCTAATATTCCGTTTTAGTAAACAGGATATTTTGGTACGTGTGTAACAAACTCTTTTTTCACTCTTTTTTATTTCTAATAAGTTCCCTCTTCCTTGTCTGAGTCAAATCTAAGGGTCCAGTGTTGTGGAGTGAGAGGTTTTAATCTCATCGGTAAAAGAGTTGTAAGTGGAACATAATTTGTCTGTACTTAAGTCTGTCCGAATGGTAGTGTCTTATTTGTGAAAGTTCCTGTGAATAACAGTTTTGAGATTTGGATAGTTACTTAGGTAAACAAGTATCATTTCAGTTTCAACGTCCCGTTAGATGTCCGTACCATTTTATTTGACACTTGTACGACCCTTCTCTACCAGTTATCAAGTTCTACTTTGACGTACTACGTAGAAACACATCTACCTCACTTTTTTTTTTGTCTTGTAAACCCTCGTACATATATCAAGTCCCTTCTCAACTCTCTTCAGACCCTACAGTCATAAGGGTAGACACGTACGTACGATTCAACGAAGTCAACACCAGTTGAGAAACCCTGGAATACCTGACATCGGGCGGTCTTGGAGACAGGTACCCTAAGAGGTCCGTTTTTAGGACCTCGCCCAACGGACACGGGAGGAAGTCCCCTAGAAGGGGTGGGTCACTAACTTGGGTGTAGATAATACAGAGGACGAAGCCGTCCACTCAAGAAATGACGATCGTGGTTGACCCTTCGGAGAAAAGGTGTAATTTACCTTGATTTATATAAGTCAGTCAAGTCGAGTCATTGAGTCAGTATAGGCTGAGAAACGCTAGGGTACCTGATGTTGTGCGGTCCGAAACGATAGGAAGTGGTTGAGGGTCTCGTAAGAGTTTGAGTACAGGTAGCTACTCCACTACGGTAGGTTGGTAGAGTAGGAGACAGTAGGGGAAGAGAAGGACGGAAGTTAGAAAGGGTCGTAGTTCCAGAAAAGGTCACTCAGTCAAGAAACATAATCAACGAGTTTCATAACCTCAAAGTTGAAGTCGGAGTCAGGAAGGTTACTTATAAGTCCTTACTAAAAGAAATCCTACCTGACCAACCTAGAGGAACGTCAGGTTCCCTGAGAGTTCTCAAAAGAGGTTGTGGACTCAAGTTTTCTAGTTAAGAAGTCGTTAGTCGAAAGAAACATCAGGTTGTGAGTGTAGGTGTGTGCTGATGACCTTTTTGGTATCGAAACTACTCTTCCTGGAAACAGTCGTTTCATTATAGAGACGAAAAATTATACGACAGATCCAACCAGTATCGAAAAGGAAGTTCCTCGTTAACAGAAAATCAAAGTACTGACGTCAGTGGTCGTCGTCACTAAAACCACGGGGGGTTTTATTTCAGACAGTGTATAAAGGTAACAAAGGGGTAGATAAACGGTACTTTACTAACCTGGTCTACGGTACTAGAATCAAAAGACTTACAACTCAAAATTCGGTTGAAAAAGTGAGAGAAGAAAGTACAAGTAGTTCCCCGAGAAATCAAGGAGAGACGAAAGACGGTATTCCCAACACAATAGACGTATAGACTCCAATAACTATAAAAAGAACCGTTAGAACTAAGGTCGAACACGAAGTAGGTCGGGCCGTAAAACGTACTACATCAGAAGTATACGCAATTTATTCGTCCCACTGTTATATGTCAGAACTATATGAGGAAAGGACTAAACCTTGGTCAGACAACAAGACATAGGTCAAGATTGACAACGAAGAACTGGACGTATGCTTAAAGAGTCCTCCCTCCAGTCCACCAGACCATAAGGGTAGAGAACTTCTTAAAAGGTGACAAACAACACTAAGTGTGTCACTTTCCGAAACCACATTAGTTATTTCGTCTTCAACTAAAAAAAAACTTGAAAGGACTAAAAAACTACTAGGTTACCTATAAAAGATAAAATAGAGACCAAGGAGACGAAAAAGAAAGAAAAAAAATTAAAATTAAAAAATTAAAATAAAGAAATAATTTAAAAATAAAATTAGGTCGAACTTGTAGACCTTCAAGTTTCAAGTACATGACAACTTCGGACCGGATCTATTAAAACTCGTAATGAAACGATGCACACTCTACTCACGTCAACACTCCATCAAACTTGTAAGAAACCGTAACGGAAAGAAACCCTAATCTTACTTTTGACTAGAAAAGGTCAGGACACCGGTGGCGACTTAAAAGGTTTAAACAACCGTATAACTCAGGTCGTGAAAGTGTCGTAGAAAATCCTAAACTTTATCGAGTTGACCTTAAGGTAGTGGAGGTGTTCGAAACAAGAATCACTACGAAGGATTCCGGGTGGCCTAAAGTATAAGGTCCTACAGACCGAGATCCACCCACCAGTGTGGTAATACAAATAAACCCAGCACTTCTAGAAAAAACATATCAAGAAGACACATAAGCACGGTGGAGAAGAATCATAGAAAACGAAGACAATCCAGGTATGGTAAAGACGGGATATAAGACGGGTAAAAACGTACTTTACAAAAGAACCTTATATAATGGATACCCTATTTTATAACCCTCCTAACTTACTTTACAAATTGTGTAACGGGACCGTGAACCTATTTCGGGTTATTTACAATCAAGAATATTATGATACTGATCATCCCAAGACTTTATTAAGGAACGTATCACATAACCAAAAGTTATGTAAAGACTTAGTAGAAATATGGTAACGTCAAGACTGAGGATGAATCGAATATCAGTCAATACTTAAGGTCAAGAGAATTTGACACAAATAAAAATTACTCTAGAGAAGGTAGGACATAGATACCAAGAGAAAAATAAAAATTTGAACAAGGATTATCAAATACCAAAGAGGACAACTGTAATAAAGACGAAGTATCCTGGTCACATAGTTGTAAGTGAAATGTACAATAAAGACACGGTATTGGGACAGTCAAAATTGTAGTGCACCTGTAACCTAATTGTGTAAGAATTAAGGAAACAGGACATCTGAAAATGGTTTTCGGGATAGGGGAACAGAAACAGGTTATCTCCTCTGTCGAGTTTCAAGGTATCTATGTTTATTCCTCGATAGTTTCTTCTACTGTATAATTTAAAACCATGGGACTTATTAATAAACTTGAAGAAACCCCGGGACCCTGTGGGTCAATGTCAAAATGAAGATACCGATTCAAGCTAATAGGTATCTACCGAAGACAAAGGGATCGGTGGGTTCTAAATAATTACTTTTAAAATGAAAGTGTATAATCATAAGGAATTCTATACTGACAATAGTGTTAAATTAATATGTCAGAGTATTTACATATTGTTTTACGTTCTATTTTAACCTACTTTAAATCGAGAAGTCAAAATTAGACGACCAACTTCTTAAGGTTCTTTAATTAAACCCTACAAAAGGTCAAAGACACTTTCCATTGATAAAATTATATCGATAACAAGTAACGTCTAACGAACGCAAATCGTAGAGAAAACTTTATGTTTAACAAAAATACCTCTATGACTTTCTTTAATATTTACTTAGTAACTCAAATCGATATCGTACACCAACAGGTTTTCAAGTAGTTAAGTATTATGAACTTCTTTAACCTCTTAATTTACCCGTAGTAAACCAGATCAGAAGTGTCATTAATAAGAAGTCAACTAAATCGTATGATCTATTTTTACTTCCAATTACGAATGGGATTAATTCTTTTACAAACAATCCAAAAAGAAAAAAATAACTTACAACTTTACGGGAATCTAATTAAGATTCTAAATAATATAACGTAAGTGTAGCGATAGTATATATATTTTGTGTTTCTAGTCTTCTACAGTTTTAAATTGATATTATACTTTATTACGTTCTGTGTAAACTAGAGACAATCTCTTTTCTTAAAATGACCTCTTATTATTTATTACTCCATCTAACGAAAACTTTATAATAAATCCTAAAAATACCCGGTGTCCGTTTCCTCTCCATCACCGGCAGTGTGAAAAGGAAACACAATTACTCTTTTATTAACAAACTCTTACAGAAACCAAGGTTCGTTTTAGTGTCGTCCCTCTCGAAACTTCTGCACAAGAAATATAGGAAACTCTCTTCTCTCACGATTTTTCTGGAATCTTTCTACACTTAGTTTTACCAATTTCAAGGTGACAAAGAAAAAATAAAAAAACACTAATAAATAAAATTATATTTAAATAAATAAAATTAACCTCCAATTAATAAAATGTTATAACATAACCAAAACGGTATGTAGTTGTACTTAGGCGGTGTCCATATGTACATAAGAGGTAGTACTTAGGGGGAGGGAGGAGGAAGGGACATGGTAGGCAGACCCAGCAGGGTCACGTGGTCGGGGTTCGTAGGTCATCATAAAGATTTAGAGGAAGTGACCTTCTTTTTTATATATAAGTTTTTTTGCAGGAAGATCTATGTCTAGGGATATAATGAATACTTAAAGAGAAAAACTCACGTGAGATTACATAAATTCCATCAGGTAGAACCCAAAGGGTTCTTGAAACTAAAGTGAAGTAACTCGTCAGTTAACTAAAGACGGAATCTCGTGGTCCTATCGACGTCACAACGGGAGAGTGTTGTCATAGGGAAGATGGAGGAAAGAGAGGTATTACATCTAAACTATTGGTACATCTACAAAGTGTGTCTTCATTATATGACGACACTAAAGATGAGGTCTCATTTATTTTAGAAGTGGGTGAAGGAGATTCTAGGAGTATCTCCTTAGGTTCTTGACCCTCACTAAAAGTGAACTGGGTACTAAGAGTTAAGTAAATGTAAAACAAATCAGACCACTGAGAACCAACCTACACGGTTTCCCCTCTTGTTGAATGTAACTTTCTATAAATATACAACTTTATATCTAAGTTAGGTACTCCTAGAGATTGTATTAAAAAAGAACTTAAACTGAAGTCCCCATTTCTTCGGTATTCTGTTATTCGAGTATAGTCACTTAATAACATTATTGAATAAACCGTTTTGAACTTCAGACATATTTAAATCAAATGTTGGAATATAAAAATGAATGTGAGGGTTTGTTAGTATTAATTACTGGTCTTAAGACCGAAACTCCGATACGTCCAACAATTGGTCTGTAAAAAACTAATGACACATCTGGTGAGTTAAGTCAAGTCAAGTCAGTGAGTCAGGAAAGGTTGAGAAACGCTGGGGTACCTGACGTCGTGTGGTCCGGAGGGACAGGTGGTGGTTGAGGACCTCAAATGACTTTGAGTACAGGTAACTCAGCCACTACGGAAGGTTACTCGAGTAGGAGACAGTAGGGGAAAGGAGGACGGAAGTTAGAAAGGGTCGTGGTCCCAGAAAAAGTTTCTTAGTCAAGACGTGTAGTCCACCGGTTTCATAACCTCAAAGTCGAAGTCGTAGTCAGGAAAGTTACTTATAAGACCTGACTAAAGGAAATCCTACCTAACCCACCCAGAAGAACGTCAGATTCCAGAGTTCTCAGAAAAGGTTATGGCGTCAAGTTTTCGTAGTTAAGAGACCGAGAGTCAAAAGAAATATCAGGTTGAGAGTGTAGGTATGTACTGATGACCTTTTGATATCGAAACTGATATTTCTGTAAACAACCGTTTCATTACGGAGACTAAAATTATTCGACAGATCCGACCAGTATTGACAAGAAGGTTCCTCGTTCACAGAAAATTAAAGTACTGACATCAGTTGTAAACGTCACTAAAACCTCGGGGGGTTTTATTTCAGACAGTGACAAAGGTGACAAAGGGGTAGATAAACGGTACTTCACTACCTCGGTCTACTGTATTAGAATCAGAAAACTTACAACTCAAAATTCGGTTGAAAAAATGAGAGGAGGAAGTGAAAGTCTCTCCCGTTACCGTTGGGTGAGGTCATGAGAACGGACCTTTTAGGGTACCTGCCTCCTCGGACCACCCGATGTTGGGTACCCCAGCGTTTCTCAGTCTATCGTGACTTGCTGAAGTGAAAGTGAAAAGTGAAAGTAGTCCTCCTAGAAATCAAGAAGAAGTGAAAGACGGTTTTCCCACCACAGTAGACGTGTAGACTCCAATAACCATAAAGAGGACTGTTAGAACTAAAGTCGAACACGAAGTAGGTCAGGTCATAAAGAATACTACATGGGACGTATATTCAATTTATTCGTCCCACCGTTATATGTAGGAACTGAATGAGGAAAGGGCTAAACCTTGGTCAGACAACAAGGTACAGGTCAAGATTGACAACGAAGAACTGCACGTATGTCGAAAGAGTTCTCCGTACAGTTCACCAGACCATAAGGGTAGAGAACTTCTTAAAAGGTGTCAAACAACACTAGGTGTGTCAGTCACCGAAGCCGTATCAGTTATTTCGTCTTCATCTACAAAGAGACTATAAGAGAACGAAAAAACTACTAGGTTGTCTACAAACTTTAAACTAGAGACCAAGGAGACGGAAAAGATTATGGTCGAACTTGTAGACCTTCAAGTGACAAGTACATGATAACTTCGGACTGAACCTCTTAAAACTCGTAATGAAACGATCGGACACTCTACTCACGTTAACACACCATCAAACTTGTAAGAAACCGTAACGGAAAGAAACCCTAATCTTACTTTTGACTAGAAAAGGTCAGGACGTCGGTGACGACTCAAAAGGTTTAAACGACTGTATAACTCACGTCGTGAAACTGTCGTAGTAGAAAATCCTAAAGTTTATCGAGTTGACCTTAAGGCAGTGGAGGTGTTCGAAACAAGAATCACTACGAAGGACTCCGTGTGAACTGAAGTGTAAGGTACTATAGACTGAGATCCACTCAATAGTGTGGTAGTACTAATATACCGAACACTTCTAGAAAAAACATGTCAAGAAGACACATAAGAATGGTGGAGAAGAATTATAAAAGACGAAAACAATGTAGGTATAGTAAAGACAGGAAATAACACGGGTAGAAACGTACTTTACAAGGGAACCATACAGATTAAAAAACTTCTCTAGAGATCATAAAGGGTAAGATAACAAAAGGAGATAAAGAAACGTAACTAGTACCTCTTTCCGAAAGAATAGAGAGGAACGATATAAAACTTTGAGACATAAGTTTACTCATATAGAAAGGAAAAGAGGAAACGGAAATCGAAGAGAAAAGAGTCGTTAAACATTCGGGAGGAATCTGTTGTCAAAACGGAAAAACGTAAAGAAAAAGAACCTCTACTAGAACTCGTGACGGAGAGCATGTTTCAGTGCTTGGAGGTAGGTATCAAGAAGTCCGTGGGACAGATAGTCCAGATTAGGGAACTTAGATAAACACGGATCTATTACTCTCTACTAATATGAGTACAAATACATTCTAAAAAGAATTTACTGAGTCGTAGAAGGTAAAGTGGACGATGAGGTCTCTAAACTAAATGACATGAGGAATTCTTTCCTTCACTGGATTCATTAAACTCTTAATGGACTCCATCCCTGACGGACGGAGGAATACAGTTTTAGTAGGCATCTCGGGATTTTACTGTCTGTACCTTCTCTATAGTATCCCGTAGTTCGTTGAGAAGTGTAAAGTTCCTACTCTTTAACCCCAGGTCTCTCTCTTTTTACTGAGAAGGTTCCAACGGACCTTTTAGGGTACTTGCCTCCTCGTACCATCCGACGTCAGGTACCCCCAGTGATTTGTCAGACTGTGCTGACTCGCTGAAGTGAAAGTGAAAAGTGAAAGTACGTAACCTCTTCCTTTACCGTTGGGTGAGGTCACAAGAACGGACCTCTTAGGGTCCCTGCCCCCTCGGACCACCCGACGGCAGAGACCCCAGCGTGTCTCAACCTGTGCTGACTTCGCGTACTGACTCACTGAATCGTCGTCGTCATCGTCATCGTCGTTCCATTGTATTGACTAATTATCGTGTCGACCATGATTTTCGGACCAAAAGACTGAGAATTCAGGTTGTGTAGTACGGACAGTTAGAGTTACAAATTAATGAGATGTCATCAGTGACTCTTCCGAAGAGACCACCAAGTTACCATTTCTTATACGGACGTTACGTCCTTTACAACCAAACTAGGGACCCAGTTCTTCTAGGGGATCTCTTCCTTTACCCTTGGGTGAGGTCATAAGGACAGACCTCTTAGGGTACTTGTTTCCTCGGACCTCTCGATGTCAGGTACCTCAGTGTTTCTCAACCTGTACTGACTTACTGATTTGTTGTCGTCAGTGACTCTTCAATCAGGACAACTAACACAGGGAAGTAAAAGAGGGATCCTTCCTTCCACGACCTGTAAGAGAGGGGACTGAAAGAGGATGTTACAAACCAAGGGAAAAGAGATAGAAGTCACGATGAAAAAAATCAAGTCCGACAGTAGTGGAGGACACGTTTGAGAACACAAACAGAGTGTTACATAGAGGAACGGAAATTAAGGTGAAATAAGGTAATCGGTGTGACGATAATCTCACTCAAAAATATTTATTCTAGATTACTACCAGAATAAGAGTAGTAGTAAATAAAGTGAACGATCTTGTACTTCAGGTTGTTTAGAGTAGTACCAGATTAGGAATTTATAGTTATGAAGAGATTGGAATAAAAAACAACGAGAAGAGTTGGAGGGTAGTCGAGAAAAATAACATACTATGTCAAATTTCGTCGTGAGTGTGACAGGGATTCCACGATATATCCAAGAACAAAGACTCTAAAACGTATATAATAAGGGACCTCGTTAGAGGGAAGGAAAAAGATAATTGATCATTTTACGAGTACGAAGTTCTAGGTCAATTTCAAAAGGAAAACTACTTCGGAAGAGGTAGTGAGGTCGTCTTAATGAAAGTGAGATAAATACTGTAGTGACACGATAAATGTAAGTAAGTGATGTCGCTATATAATAGGTACAAACATACCTTGAGGACATAACATTAAATTGAAGAACTTTCTTCATTGGGATTAAGAGTGGGGAAGGAAGATATGTGTCATGGACTTACACCCGGAATTATTTATGAACTGTACTTCTTTAGAATTTTTAATCCCGTCTTTATTTATGTTTTCTTTGTTTTCTCTGGTATCGTTTTTAGTTGTTTCGGTTTTCGACCAAGAACTTTCCTATTTATTTTAACTGTTTGGTAATCGGTCTGAGTAGTTCTTCGTTTCCCTCTTTTTAGTTTAGTTATTTTAATCTTTACTTTTACCTCTCTAGTGTTGTCTGTTGTGTCTTTATGTTTCCTAGTATTCTCTGATGATAGTCGTTAATATACGGTTATTTTACCTGTTGCACCTTCTTTACCTGTTTAAGAATCTTTTCATGTTGAAAGGTTTTGAGTTGGTCCTTCTTTACCTTTTAGAATTGTCTGGATAGTGTTCGTGCCTTTAACTTTAATTTTAGTCTTTAGAAGGTCGTTTGTTTTCGGGTCCAGGTCTGTCGAAGTGTCGACTTAAGATGGTTTTTAAATCTCTTCTCGATTGTGNGATTGTGGATAGGAGGAGTTTGAGAAGGTCTTTTAACGTCTCCCTCCATTTGAAGGTTTGAGTAAGATACTCCGGTGGTAGTGGGATTATGGTTTTGGACTTTTTCTACGGTAGTTTTTTCTTTTGATGTCCGGTTATAGTGACTACTTGTATCTACGTTTTTAGGTAATGTTGTAAGATCGTTAGTCTTAGGTTGTTGTGTAATTTTTCTAGTATGTGGTACTGGTTCACCCGAAATAGGGTCCCTACGTTCCTAAGAAGTTATAGGTGATTAGTTAGTTACATTAAGTGGTGTAATTGTTTAATTTTTTATTTTCTGTGTACTAATAGAGTTATCTACGTCTCTTCCGGAAACTGTTTTGAGTTGTAGGTAAATACTATTGTTGAGAGGTCTTTCGTTCTTATCTTCCTTGTATGGAACTGTATTATTTTCGATATATACTGTTTGGGTGTCGGTTGTAATAGGAGTTACCACTTTTTAACTTTCGTAAAGGGGATTTCAGTCCTTGTTCTGTTCCCACGGGTGAAAGTGGTGATGATAAGTTGTATCAAAACCTTCAAAACCGGTGTCGTTAGTCTCGTCTTTTTCTTTATTTTCCTTAGGTTTAACCTTTTCTTCTTCATTTTGAGAGTGACAAACGTCTACTGTACTAGGAGATGTGTCTTTTGGGATTTCTGTGGTGGTCTTTTCATGATCTCGATTAGTTACTTATATCATTTCACCGTCCTATATTTTGGTTGTGTGTCTTTAGGGCACTTAGCGATACGTGATTATTACTCTTTTATCTTTCTCTTTAATTCCTTTGTTAAGGTAAGTGGTAACGTTGCTTTTCTTATTTTATGAATCCTTATAGAGATGGATTTCTTTGATTTCTGGATATATATCTTTTGATATTTTTCGAAGACGTATTGTTTCCTTTGATATTCGTTCCACTTTCCTGTCGGAAGTCTTACCCTCTTTTATTATCGTTTACTTCGTTGACTGTTTGTTGATTAGAGTTTTTATACGTTCGTTGAATACGTCGAGTTAAGGTCTTTTTATTTGTTGGGTTAGTTTTTTACCCGGTTTCTTCATTTATCTATAAAGAGGTTTCTTCTGTATGCCTACCGATTGTTTCTGTACTTTTCTACGAGTTGTAGTGAGTAATAGTCTCTTTCCGTTTAGTTTTGGTGTTACTCCATAGTAAAGTGAGGTCAGTCTTACCGACGCTGAGTTTTCAGATGTTTGTTATTTACGGTCTCTCCCACACTTCTTTTCCCTTGGGAGAATGTGATGACCACCTTTACGTTTGATCATGTCGGTGATACCTCTTGTCACACCTCTAAGGAATTTTTTGACCTGTATTTTGACGGAATACTGGGTCGTTAGGGTGAAGACCCGTATGTGTGACTCCTTTGGTCTTAACTTTCTCTGTGTACGTGGGGTTACAAGTAGCGTCGTTACAAATATTATCGGTCCTGTACCTTCGGTGGAACTATAGGTAGTCGTCTACTTACCTATTCTTCCGTCACCACGTATACGTGTTACCTCATAATGAGTCGGCAATTTTTCTTATGTAAACTTAGTCAAGATTACTACACCTACTTTGACGTCGGATAATATGTCTCACTTCATTCGGTCTTTCTTTTCGTGGTTATGTCATATGATTACGCATACATACCTTAAATCTTTCTACCATTGCTATTGGGACGTACACTCTGTCGTTTTCTCTGTGTCTATATATCTTATCCGAAAACCTGAGACACCCTCTCCCTCTCCCACCCTACTAAAACCTCTTACTGTGACTTTGTACATATTATAGTATATACTTTACTTAGCGGTCAGGTCCAAGTTACGTACTACGACCTACGAACCCCGACCACGTGACCCTACTGGGTCTCTCTACCATACCCCTCCCTCCTTCCTTCCCCCAAGTCCTACCCCTTGTGCACATATGGACACCGTGTAAGTACAACTACATACCGTTTTGGTTACGTTATAACATTTCATTAATTGGAGGTTACTTTTATTTATTTAAATATAATTTTTTATTTATCAACTACATTACTACGGTTTACATGAAACATCCAGTGTCTATACTGTTCTGTTATTTATGACTCCCAGGTAAAAAATTTCAACCCGAGCTAGTAAAACCAATTATATTGGAAGTACAAGTGAAATTTTTCACAGTTAGTTTGTATTAAAGTTATTAGATCATATCCTCCGTCTTCTATTACTTATACAAACCTTTCGTATAAATGTTCCATTCCCGTGTTGTCTTTTGACACAGACATTGTATCACGAAAATTTATTTCATTTATATATTTGTAATCTCGGTGGAAAGTTAGGAATCATGGATTTGTAACGTAGTCGTCGTCGTCTTTTATGTTAATCTATAGGTTTTGTACTTTTTAAGATCATGTAATTGTGACTTTACGTTGAGGTATGGAACAAAAGGAACCGTGTATTAACTGTTTGTAATTCCCTTATGTCACAACAAATAAGTATTGTTCTCTACCTTTGTTTGGATTGTGGTTGTCCTGTTAAAAGATATGAAATTGTCGATTTGTCCTACCAATTCTTGATTACAAAACCATAAAAATAAACAAACATAAAAACAGACTTTCAAATGCACTGGCTTTTAAACAATTCATAACGTTTATATTCCGGTAACAGACCCGTCTTTAAAAATAGACGTGGTGACGACGGAGACGAAGAAATTAAGAAAGGGGTAGAGGAGGTAGAAGAAAGTAATTGTAAACGAAACACTCAAGGTCGTTAACATCTTTTAACACACCGAGTACCGAGAAAATCACGATTAGAACATATGTGTCAATTCCAAGTCCAAACCCGTAGTAAGAGGTCCTTAGAGCCTAGAATGGATGAAAACAGTGTCTCCAGCGACGTAGAGACCTCCAGAGACTTCCAAAACACATCTCCTTCGTCTTTACTCAGGTACGGACCTCTTAAGGTACCTGTCTACTTGGACCACCCGATGTCAGGTATCTCAGCGTTTCACAGTCTGTGATCACTCACTGATTGTCATGATGTGATGGGGGTAAACAAGTCAGTGTCTGTTTTCGTATAGTCACTCCTTAACCGTTGTGGTTTCTTCGTTCAAACAGGATATATCAAATGTTGCTTATATGTTAGATTCTTATTGACAACCGGTGAAGTAATTGAGGAACTACGTCAGAGATTACATCACCTAAGGTCGATGGTTGTAAACTACGACAGAATCACTAGTGAGGAACCCGTAAGTACATATACGAGTTCTACAATTTTTAGGGTTTCGAGTAAATAACCCTTTCACAGAATGGTATAACGTCACGATACGGGTTACCTACACACTGAGAGTATGGTTCCCATACTATAAACATATATTTTTACTTTATGTATCTATAAATTCTATAGATACATAAAGTAAAAATTACATTAATCTATAATTAATTAATTATATTAATTCTATATATGTATACGTATGTATATATAATTAAAACCTCTTCCTTTGTCTTTGGGTGAGGTCATAAGAACGGACCTCTTAAGGTGCCTGTCTTCTGGGACCGTCAGGTACCCCAGGTTTCTCAGCCTGTGCTGACTAACTGATTGTTTGTGTGTGCAATTAAAGGAAGTATTTCGATACTTAAAGTATACGACCTCATACACATTGGTAAGTCGAAACACGGGAACCACAAAACACTCACTTTGGTATCGAACCACGTTAAACTCTTGTCTAATACCCTGTTGAGATTCGTTGTGACGTTTATTCTTCAAGAATAAAGAGATTAAGGCGTTCAGATCAAGACTAACAAATTCACCGCTCTACCTTAAATGAATCGAAAAAAAAAAGATCTTTATTTACTGGAATATCCACTTTATCGTTTACTTACTTATTTACTTAATTACTTACTAATACTACTGTTCGGAAAATAGGTCACAGTTCCACTATCTTATCGTGTCTTACACCCCAGTAAATCGTAATTGACCCTACTTCTTATTTCCATTAATATGGGAAAACCTCCTTTCTTCTCATCGTGGATCGGAATCAGTTCCACTCGGGACTTGTACTATCGCTTAAACTGTGTCAAACTGAACATATGGGACACTACTAAAAGACGTAATAAAAGTATAAAAGGGGTCAAGAACACGTGTATCAGAACCCTTCCGAAGACCAAGGGACTTTCGATACACACGACTGGAAGAAATCGTATGTAGTTAAGTGACAAGATCTATAAAGATCTAAGAAAAAGTAATGGATATACAGGAACCTAGGTTGAAAAACCTTAGAACAAGACACTACCCCGATGACTCTTCGAAAATTGTTTATTTTCGACTTACCCTTTAAAAAGAAGTTTACATTACAAAATAAAAATCGACTCTGGAAGGTCCGGAATTGGAATTCCTTACTAATATTATCGTTTATAAAGTCGTTTACATATCGTTTGTTGAAGTCACAGAACCGTGTTGATACCTACATTTCTCTATTTCTTTTGTACTAGGGATGTGAAGTTTAAATTACTTATTGATCTTAATCTTAAACTACGTATTTTTAAACTCTAAAATTACCGATGTTATCTCTCTTACTGTGTCTCTTTCCTCTTCCAATAGAGACGGACTTCTTAACCCCATTTAAAGTATTCCTTTCACTTCAAACTTAATAATATCTTTCAATGATCATTGATCATCTAAGTATGAAATTTTTAATGAGACTTTTGTCTCCTTGTCAACCTTTTCCGTTTCTAATCTTTGACAAAGTCACGAAGTCCCCTATCCACTATTATCACACTCGATTTTTTTATTTTCCTTTTGTTTCCTCTGAACTTTTAAAAGTAAGAATTAAAACATCTATCTTAGTTGTCCTTAACTGATCACTGAGAAAACATATACTTCATACTCTTTCTTCCTTCACGAATCCTGTTTGGAGTACAAAGATCGACTAGATACAGTTTCCATCACGATAGTACACTACATTTAATATTTTCTTCCTCTTCCAATTCCCACACACCTCGTCATTCTGTAATCGAACAGGGAAGGACAAGTTTCCCACTTAGTAAATCCTACCGGTACCACCCACCCGTGTGTGTCCAGTCAAGAGGAAAAGAAAAGGTCAATCTTTAAAAACTGGTTTGATAAATTAGAGTCACCGTAATAGATATAACAAGTCTCGGAACGTAAACGTAACAACTGAGTATTATTACGATATATAAACTTCGAACACACGGAGGTTTGATTAGAAACTATCACGTCTAAACCCCTTTTTATCACGTCTAAACCCCTTTTGTCTACAGAAGTGAAAGGGGTGTTTTTCACTAGAACAGGTGACAAGATAGTGTCACGTAATTTAGGAGATAGTAAATGATATTGTAGAATCCAAATTCAATAATATAAGAGACCATAACTCAATCTGTTCTAAACAAATAAAAACATTTACTTATGATGATGGGACTCCCCAATCTGAAACTCTACAGTCTTTTCCTTTAAACTCTCGTATCTTACCAGTGGAAGTTACAGGTCCTACCCGGAGGCACCATCCTTTTATACCCGACATACCCTCTCCGATAGTCACGGACCGTCTCTTCCCCGTATCAGAAACAGGTAAAACAAAACTGGCCCCAGTCCGAAGATACTTACAAATAAAAAATGATCTTTCGATGGATGGTCTCGTAATACTTTAAATTAATTACCAACGGTTTTCGAAACGTTGTTATTATAGTACAGTTTACTAAATATTAACGACGTCTTTCGTTGATTCTGAGACAATCCCTTACGTGGGATTTAATAATAAAAGACGACATCTTGTACCCTTGTCTATGCAGTACTTAGATTCACTCTTCGACTTCATATTTATACCAAACTACTTCTAGAATGTGTAGAGACCAGTCTCCCATTTAAGGGACAGTTTTTTCCATCCCCTCTTTACAGATAAATCAAGAAACCGGGTAAAAAACTAACTCAGTAAATAAAAAGACCTTAACTGGTTATGTTATAATATTTCTTTTTTTTTTATTTTGTTCTGGTTAAAGAGATTAATTTCTTTATATGTCTCTCCCTGGACTTTCTACTAGAGTGTGTGTGTGTGTGTTTTCTTACCAACTCCTCATCACTTTCTCTCGAACCAGAATATCCTAACTAAAAGGTCTTTAACCGAACAGAGTCGAACGGTAACGTCTATTTGACCCAGGACTTTGTACCCCAAGTAAGTTTAATTGACACTTTTCGACCTAATCTCGGTCGTATTGAAAGATCAGAGTAAGAGGATTTAATCTTCGTAAAACAAAATAAACAAATAATTTTTTTTCAAAATTAAGAACTGTTAGTCAAGGACATTCAGATATATAATTTGAAATTCTA
Organism: Capra ibex; assembly: GCA_006410555.1. NCBI lineage: Eukaryota > Metazoa > Chordata > Mammalia > Artiodactyla > Bovidae > Capra > Capra ibex. Next base: position 35,912,137 of record SJYO01029184.1, read on the forward strand.
ATGAAGAGAATAGACAGACAAAAGGTTAAGGAGAAGTTGAAAGGAGTCCTGGAGTCTTACAAAACAAACTGTAGAAAACTATCAGAGGATTGACGAAAAAAGGTGTGACTTTAAAAAAGAGGTTAATAGTGAAAATCCTATTAGTATAATAATTTATTTTAACAGAAACTGAAACGTTTCTCTTTATGTGACATCCAATTTTCGTACTCGAGTGATATTTGAGAATTTATAACTATAAATGTGTCTTCGAATAGAAAAAAATCCATCCTTAAAAATTTTAAAATAATTAAAAATTAAAAAATAAAAAATTATATTTAAACAAATAAAATTAACCTCCAATTAATAAAATGTTATAACATAACTAAAACGGTATGTAGTTATCTTTGAGTAGAATTTGATAGAATCTTAAACTATTCTCACCGTAAACCTAGTAATTTTATTATAGGTCATCCCTATTTTTATTCCGACGTGTTCTACCAAATTTTAGTAAATGATAAAAAGGTGATATCTCTTATCTTTCTATTTTTAACAGGACATACTTCTACCGTATCAGAACTCATCGATAGGACCTATATGAAGTATAGAGGGGACGTCTAGGTGGTAGGAGGTTAAAGGTGGAAGAGACACGGAACCTATTTCCGGAAGTCACCCGATATGACTGTCAGAGGGAAGACGAGACCGAAGAATACCCTATATCGGTTATTCTACATAAAGTCTTATAGTCCTTCGATCACTTTTCTCTCCAGTCAGCTGTTCAACCAACACCAAAGTAAAGAAAGGAATTCTGATCACTGGGACAAAATAAAGACAAGACCCTTGGTACAATAGTAGAAATAGGGAAATCGAGATTACAGCCACTACATAGACACGATAAAGATCGACTCTTATAATTACTTTTGAACTAAAAGGATTGGGACAATAAATAAAATTGTGACAATTGAGAAATTTGTGTAATAACGTAATAGGAGTTAATAGGATGAACTAATATACGACAAAGAAGGACCTTAGGATTGAGTATACCACCGAAATGACCTGTGACATTATAAATGATGGTCTTTCTTCCTTAAGTGTCCTATGACGTTTTCGTTTTGAGACTAAAAAAATACCTCTATAATAGGTTGTAAATGACTGAATATATTCCTATGATATCTTAACCAGTTGAGGTCACTAATTCTTATACATACAAAACATTGGTCAAATAGACCCACAAGTGTACTCTCTATGTGAAATATACCTACGACATAATCAATGTTATCCAATTCGAATACGACATCATTGTTTAGAGTCCTCCAATTGTCTTGTTTTCAAATAAAAGTGAACCGACTTTAAACGACCCCCAGACTCATTATAAAGTCCCCACAGACAAAAAATACGTCATTAAGTTGTCAGATCGTTAGAACATCAAGGTACTAGGATTGGATTCCAGAATAGCAATCATCGGATTGTATTCTTCCTCTGATATCTTAACAAGTCCCTGAAAAATGAGGAAGTTTTGTATTCACTGTGTTAGTATAAAGTAACTACTCACGGTTAGTATTTCGGGACAGTTTGAAATTCCGTCAAAAACTTACGGGAATTTCCTCTTAGTATCCGGGATCCTTATTCTAAAGTATTTGGATAGACCGAGTCCACGATATTATTCTATGTAAAATATCGACTCCACCCATGAACCAATGTGTTTGAAGTTATAAAAGGTTCGATTTTAATAATGTCGAAACCAAAAGGTAAACAGAGAATCCCATTTCGGTTTTACAAATACATCGTTTTAGAAACTGAATGGGATAAAAGATAGACAGAACTATTAACAAGAAGGAACCATCAACAACAACAACAAGTCAGTTATTCAAGACGGTCGAGAAACACTACGGTACCTAACATCGTGTGGTCCGAGGAGACAGGGGGTGATAGAGGGTCCCAAAGGAATTTGAGTACAGGTACTCAACCAATACATTACATTGGTAGAGTAGGAGACGACGGGAGAAGAGGAAAACGGAAGTTAGAAAGGGTCGTAGTCCCAGAAAAGATAGACTCCAGAAAAACCGAGAAACGTAGTCCACCGGTTTCTTAACCTCGAAGTCTCTGTCAAGAAGGTTTCCTATAAATCCCAACTAAAGGGATTCCTAACCGACTAAACTAGAGGAACGACAGGTTCCCTGAAAGTTCTCAGAAGAGGTCGTGGTGTTAAACTTTCGTAGTCAAGAAACCACGAATCGTAAGAAATACCAGGTTGAGAGTGTAGGTATGTACTGATGACCTTTTTGGTGTCTAAACTGATATACCTGGAAACAACCGTTTCACTTTAGAGACGAAAAATTATACGACAAACAATATCAAAAGGAAGTTTCTTCGTTCACAGAAAATTAAAGTACCGACGTCAGTGAAAAACGTCACTAAAACCTCGGGTTCTTTTATTTTATACAGTGACAAAGGTTAAAGGGGGGTAGATAACGGTACTTCACTACCCTGGTCTACGGTACTAGAATGAAAAATATTAAAAGTTCGAAAAAAAAAAATTTTATTAAAAGTTCAAAATTCGGTCGAAAAAGTCAGAGGAGAAAATGGAGTAGTTCCCCGAGAAATCAAGGAGAAGTGAAAGACGGTAATCTCACCATAATAGACTTATAGACTCCAATAACTATAAAGAGGAACGTTAGAACAAAGGTCGAACACTAAGTAGGTCGGACCGTAAAACGTACTACATGAGACGTATATTCAATTTATATGTCCCATGTAAAAGGAAAGAGTCAAAAGTTGGTCAGTCAACATGGTACAGACCAAGATTGACAAAGAAGAACTGAGTATACATTTAAAGAGTCGTCTGTCGATTTCACCAGACCATAGGGGTAGAGAAATTCTTAAAAGATGTCAAATAACACTAGGTGTGTCCGTTTCCGAAATCATATCAATCGTTTCGTCCTTGTCTAAAAAAAAAAGACCTTAAGGGAACGAAAGAGGTACTAGGTTGTTTACAACCGTGAAAGACTGTAATGAGACTCCTTTTATTTTCTATGTTTACAAATAGATACATTTATAGAGACTCATATGTACATACACATACACACAAATAACTAATATAAGAGAGAGAGAGGTCATAAGAAAACGAAAACAATAAGGGTAGGACAAAAGAATAGAACTAGAATGGGAGGAGATAAGAAACAGTGAATGACCATAGAAAAAAGAAGAGGAGACAAGTGTTAAAGAAAGTAAAAATCGGAACAAAAAGAGAAACAGACTATAAACAAAGTAATAAAAGGGAAATGTGAGTAACCGGAAAAAAGGTAGAAGAGAGAGTTTGAAGTCCCTTACCCGACGTACACCGAACTGAAGATGGGAGGTAAGGAAAAGGAGACGGAAGAATGAGACGAACAACAAGTGGACTTGACCAATACCGTCATCACAAAAGTTTCCGTCTCGGTAAAATAAGTCTCTATCACCTAACACACCTCTCATCCTTTTGTCACAATGACAAGAGGGTAGAAAAAACTTCCCCTACAGGATAAATGATAATTAAAAGGATATGACCCCATTTGGATCGAATACATAAAAAGAAGACTCTTGTTAAATTTTGTCTAATAATTATAAAAAAAGGAAGGGTACCTTTGTCTATCTGGTTAATCCTCTGAAGTGAGGGGGAAAGGATACATCGTCAACGAAAAATATTAGTAGACTGGAGGAGAGAGATGGGGGACGATAAGTGAAGTACATTTACTAGGTGTAAGTGTTATCAGAAGATTAAAAACCGAAACTCTCTTTACCATACGAGTAGTACTTACTTTTTACATGAGAAAACAATCTTAATCATAGAACCCCTTGACCGGTTCAAGGTCAAACGATGGATTTTTACTGACTCAGTCGACATAAGAAGGAGTGAAGAACAATTTGGACGACTCGACACACCGTCGGACCACCAGACGGACAGTGTATAAAGAAATTCACACTGAAACAAGAACTCCCCTCACTTTCATGTCCTTCAACTAAGTACTATAAATCCCTAAGAACTATAATGTTTCATGACTCAAAGGGTTAAGTTACCTTATCACCTAACGGGGTAGTTTAGATAAGATAAGAATTAAAATAAATTGACTTTTTTTACAATCAAGTAGATACATAATAAACGAAATCGAGAAGGTAGTACGGTCCATGAAAGGATTCAGATTCCGCCTCTCGTATGGAAGGGTCTCGAATGTCCTGTCCTCAAAAATGAGATTCGGTTTATAACCTTAGTGGACCCCTGAATTTTTACATGAAGTCAGACTCAAAGTAAGAATCTCTAAGAGTAAATTATAGTTAAAAATTTTCGAGACGTCTACTAAGATTATAAATTGGTTTCTACTCTATGTATCCACGGCCCTCGGTCACACTCCTTAGGGCGGGCACTGTTCCAATACTCCTTCCTTCGACTGTATGCGTTCCGTACGAGTCTGAAGTCCCTGGGGAGACCTTTAAGGATTCGTACATGGGGTTGTTTTTAGACGGCCGAAAACACGAGACGAAAAGGTGAGAAGACTGTAAAAGACCTTTTTCAGTTAAGTCCCGAAATCAGAAGACGTAAACTTTCTCACAAAGTTAGGTTTTTGGGAGACTACCGAAAGATCGGACGGACGTCCTGAGCATGTCGACGCGTACACTAACAAACTCCGGAGGACTGGCGTCCTCCGTGTCCTTCGAATTTTGTAGGATCCTTACATCCTCGAAGGCTCTTCAGTTTTAGAAATCTTATTCTGACTAATTTTCAAAGTAAAAAACCCAGTTACGAACGACGGTTTAAAAGTATAGGAAATAAAAATCTATATCAACCATATATCTTTTTGTTCATCATCTGGACCATAATCGTTGTAATCTAGAAACTCAATTCATGGAAGAAACAATATAGGGTGACGTGGAAACAAGATATCTCTACATTGAAATTACGAAATTCCTCTACGTCTAATTTTATTTTTTTTTGTGAAGTCCCCTTTGTTTTAATTGTAAGTAATTCCTTCTCTCGGTTTTTCACAATTGTTCGGAGAACCGGTTTTCTATTACATTTAGTGGACTCTGGAAAACATATGTTTTACTATATGCCTTTCTTAGACCCAACGCTTGCGATGTATTAAAACACAATGGGTAACTAGAGGTACAAAATAGTTTTCATATTTTCCGGAAGACTTGTTATTTCCTTCCCCCGGTCCCCGGCCCCCGGTCAAAGAGCCTGGTCAAAGAGCTTGATCAGAGAGCCGGACCAAAGAACCCTGAGACCGAAGGGGGTACAGAGAGAGAGAGAGAAGAAGAGAGGGGAAGGGAGAGAGACGAGAAATGAAATTGAAGTCCGACTTAGAGGTGGACCCCGCGCCTCCGAGCGGTCCAGATGAATGAACGGGACCGACAATTCTGGGCGTGCTTTCCCTCGAATTCCGCTCCGTGGGAATCTATAAGTTCGCCCGCGGCCACCGGGTTACATCTACCACGTTTAAGGAACAGACCTTAAAATAACCGGAAGGCGCATTTGGTTCGATAAGTCGGGAGAAGGAGGTGAATTAGAAGAATGATGTGATATCAAAGGATTAGATTAGAATATAATTATTTATTTGTTCAGAAAGGTGCGGTTGCGGCAGGTGGGAAGCTTAAGGGACCTAGGTGGCCCCGACCTGGGGCCGTGTATCCATATCCCATCGTCAACAGTCGGATACTAGGGTTTGGTTGTTGTAGTTGTGGTCATAATGGATCCTTGAACAATCTTTACGTGTAGTAACCCGGTGTGAGAATAGAATGATTTAGTTTTTGAAATCCTCGCTCCGGGTTGTTAGACTCAAAATTGTTCGGGATATCCAGTCACTAGAGGTTCGAAAAGGATAATTTCCAGTATAACATGTATTAAAACCTCTTCATTTACCGTTGGGTGAGGTCATGAGAACGGACCTATTAGGGTACCTGTCTCCTCGGACCATCCGATGGCAGGTACCCTAGCGTTTCTCAGCCTGTGTTGACTCGTTGAAGTGAAAGTTAAAAGTGAAAGTACGTGGCCTCTTCTTTTACCGTTGGGTGAGGTCACAAGAACGGACCTCTTAGGGTCCCTACCCCCTCGGACCACCCGACGGCAGATACCCCAGTGTGTCTCGACCTGTGCTGACTTCCCTGAATCGTCGTCGTCGTCGTCATGTATTAAATCCAAACACTTTGTATCCAAGGACAACGTTTTTGAGTTGAGACGGTAATTACGTGATTTCGTTGGTATCTGTTATATATTTTTCTACTGATACCGACACGAGGTTATTTCGAAATAAATATCTTGTCCCTCAACCCGACCTAAACCACGAACTTGTTAGTAAACAACTGGAGTCGAGATCTACTAAGACTATGTATCAGTTTTTACAATGGTCTATACTATCTAATACAAAATCCCTTCGTTTCCCACAGTTCCGTCACCTTATCTTCTGTGAATTGAACTAAACGACCCACTCTTTTTCTAAATTTATTTTTCATAGTCGACCATTCTCAATCTATTTTCCGTTCTTATCTCGTAAGAACCGTCTCCCTCGAAAGTTCGGTGTAAAGGACTTATACATGGGATAGGTAAGTCTGAACGGAAGAATAACAGAATGACTAGACACTCCCTATGGATACAGAGGTACTTAAAAGTACTGTGAAGAGGAAGAATCTTACAGAAAAGAAAAGAAGTATAGGTGAAATCAGAATGGATAAGAAGTTCCAAGTCAAGTCTAACATTTCCTTTAAATTTTACGGAAAGGACAGAGGTATATACACTCTACAGTCTGACTGAGGTCAACGAGTACTCTTCCGTTACGTTTGGAAATCCAATTTCTCGTTCTCTCGACGACTTTATTTGACGTTTAAACGTCCAGTATAACCTTCATCAGTTTATGAAATCCACTTTAACTACCTATTTATAAATCATAAGTTTCTGAAATTCGTTTATTGTTCTTTAAATTTAACGATGTTCTTCCTCCGTAAGGTCTCTTGTTTGATGTACCCTACTCTACTTACAAAGTGTATGTTTTCTCTTTGGTCTGATCTGATTTCATCAGATTATTTATGAAATTTGGTAATATTTCTAATAATCGAGAAGAAATCACTTCTTTTTACTTCCGACTATTTGTGAAGTACCTCCAACTATAAAATGGTAAGTTTCATTTACAAAAATGAAAAGTTATATCTATCACTTAATTACAAAAGTCATTTATAAAAGTAATAGGGTTTCATAATTTTTTATAAATTAAAGATGTAACTTTATGGAAAATATATGAAAGTTTAGTTATGCAGATGTGACCCGTCTAGAATGAACTGATAAATCTGAACTAACGAATCTAATCCGTTTTAATCTCTTCATCAGAGGGAACATCTTAAGACAGAGTAACTCCGAATGAAGTAAAACTCAGACGATGTTCAATGTGTTTTCGTACCTTTTCTGTCTATCCCACTTACTCTCACTCGTTCTCTCTCTCTCTCCCCTCACACAAATATTCCAATTAATTTTTTTATAAAACTATCTTCGGTATTCTTTTACTATCCTCGGTACAATACCGACCTTGATCTTTTACATTCTGAAATATACGAGACGAGTAACCAAATCTTAAATAGGACTGTCTATACCACTCTGTAAATATAAATTTGTAAGTTTCCCTCACTACACTAATTAGAATATAAAATGTTTCTTTGAGATTTTTAATACACCTCCTTATTTGACCTCTCTCCATTAGTACCTGTTCCTCTTCTATCATTTAAGGTAAAACCCATACAACATAACTCCATGGAGACTTTGTATCCACTAAAAGGGAGTGGTAGAGTTTTGAAGGACGTAGTCAAACAATTGACCTCAGAAAATAATTTGATGAGTGGATTACTTGACTTTTAATTGATAATTATTAGTGTATAAGTAATCTTTTTGTCTTTATAATTTAGTTTTTTATTAAAATCACTTGAGTTAATTTTAACTTGGTGAAGTCAAATATTTATTCTCAATATTGACATTCTTAAAAAAAGTGTAAAGAAGTTTTCTAAATAAAGAAATTTCCTTACCTAAAACTTCTCTCTTTTGTACCCCGTCTCTCCATACTTTATATTTTATTTATGTTTACATTCTACAAAACGATTAACGAAATATTGACGTTGTTTGATCATGTCTCTTACGGGACATGTTTTGTGTTATCTCCAAGTTTCTACTTCCACAAGGGAATTCGTTCCGACTTCTGAAACCAGAGACCATAAACCTTAAATCAGACGTCAGGAACAAAAATCTACCTAGTGACCCACACATCGTGTCAGGTACGAAAATTGGTCTAAACTTGTCCTCTTACCGGTGAACCAGGTCCATCTTCATCTACTTCACAAACCAAAGTACACAGTGTATTGATTACTTTAAGGAGGGGTGTCACGTCACGGTCCACCCCAACATGAAGAACAGTTTGAGGAAAAACCATACCCGGTGTCACAGGAAGAGATATAATATAAAGAGGTTACGGACTCATCGTGTGAGGTGGCTCAGGACAACGTAGAGGAGGCTATATAGTCGTAAGAACTAGTACCGGAAAGGTAGTGTGTGTCAATGGTTCCTCGTCCCCGACCGGTTGACGTTGTCAGAGGACCCCCTTCCCGATCGTTCCGAGTGTGGACACATCTCTATGTCAACGATGGCTTCGGCACCGTGTAGATATACTTTAAAATACATTCGAAGTACCATTAACGTTTCTTTTTGTGAACACCATCTCTTCGATTTTCTCTTTATTTAGCTTCGGATGACGATTTTTACCGTTAGGTGAGAGTTATAAGAACGGACCTTTTAAGGTACCTGTCTCCTTGGACTGTCCGATGTCAAGCACCCCAACGTTTGTCAGTCTGAGTTGACTCACTAATTGTGTATGACGATTTTTTCAGCAATTTAGTCTTTACTTCGGGGGTTCTCTCCTTCCGTTTTTTCCTTAATATTTTGTCTGTCTTTTGTCAATGGTTTTACCATTACCATTTAGGAATGAATAGTTATTAATGGAATTTACATTTACCTAATTTAAAGGATACTTTACTGTTTCACTGACCTACCTATGTTACGTACTAGGTTGATTTTACGACGGATGTTCTCTGAGTGTAATCATAATTCCTACGTATATCCGACTTTTATTCCTCTACCGTTTTCTATTAGAAACGTTATTATTAATTTTATCTAGTCCCCACGATTATCCACGAATCAGTGAAGTCAACACAGACTGAGAATCGCTAGGGCACTTGACATCGGGACAGGTATGTTAAGAGACCCGTTCTTATGACCTTACCCATCGGTAAAGGAAGAGGTCCCTTAGAAGAGCTAGGTCCCTAGTTTGAGTCCAGAGGACGTAACGTTCGTCTAAGAAACGGTAGACGTGTTGGTCTCTTCGACGGTACTAGTCCCCATTGATATGAATTTAGTCTTTTTTATTAGTAACGTAATTTTCAACAGAATTCTCTGTTTCTTCCAGTGTATGTTACCATTTCTCCAGTTATACAATTTTCCTATATCGTGAACATGTATATAACGTGTTACAGTATTTTGGATTTATATATTTCGTTTATAATTGTTTTGACTTACCTTTTTATCGTTACGTTATTATCAACCCTTAAATTATGTGGCGTAAATAGTTGATCGTCTAGTAGGTCTATCTACTCATTATACACTTTTTTTCTGAACTTGTTGTTACATTTGGTTTATTTGTCTCCTTTATATGTGTCTTGAAAGATGTGTTGTCTTCGTCTTATACGTAAGAAGAGTTCACGTATTCCCTATAAGATGTCCTATCTAGTGCAATCCAGTGGTTTGTTTTAACCTTAGTATAACTTATAGAAAAGGTTAGTGTTACCTTACTTTGATCCATAGTTATTATCCTCTTTTTAACATTTCAAGTATTTACACACCTTTAAATTATTGTGAGAGGACTTGTCTTTTATCAAGTTTTTTTTTTCAGTTTTCCTTTTATTGTCGTACAACTCTGTTTACGTTTACCTTTGTGTGACATGGTTTTAAATATCCTAAGTAAATTTCGTGAAGATTCTCTCTTAAAATATCGTTATTTGTCGATATAATTATTTTTTCTTTATAGAGTTTTTTAAGTTGGAATATGGAGTTCTTTGATCTTTTTCTTTCATAAAAAGGAAAACTTATAAAAAAACAATATTGTGGGATGAAAATACACACACACACACACACTCACACATCGTTCTCCATACTTCTGTATGTTATGTTTATGTGATAAATTATGTGTTTTGTAGGATACATTATCAGTTTCAATCTAAGATTTTTATCGACCCATTAAGATGTAATTGGTTTTGACTTAGTTGTCTTTTTTTGGAGAGACCACATAAAAATACCAATACGAAAAGTACTAACCAGTTTAACCTGACTTAAAACGTAGTTTCCATTTGTAAATCATATACTCAAAGTCTAACACACATATTAACTTATCATAGATGAGATAAATTGATCGTAATCGGTAATTAGTTGGTAACGTATAACCCACATTATAAACGTGTATAAGGGTACATTAGTAGTACACCTATTCGAATATTTGTAGTACCTCGTAAACTCTTCGAGACTAATATTTACATAAGGGGCTTAAATTTCATTTGTGCCATTTTATGAAAACAGTTTTATGAAAATAAAAAAAATTATATTTAAATAAATAAAATTAACATCCAATTAATGAAATGTTATAACATAACCAAAACGGTATGTAGTTGTACTTACGTGGTGTCCATATGTCCACAAGGGGTAGGACTTGTAGGAAGGGAGGAGGGAGGGACATAGTAGGGAGACCCAGTAGGGTCACGTGGTCGGGGTTCGTAGGTCATAGTACGTAGCTTGGATCTGACCGCTAAGTAAAATATATACTATAATATGTACAAAGTTACGGTAAGAGGGTTTAGTAGGGTGGGAGAGGGAGAGGGTGTCTCAGGTTTTCTGACAAGATATGTAGACACAGAGAAAACGACCGAGCGTATGTCCCAATAGTAATGGTAGAAAGATTTAAGGTATATATACGTAATCATATGACATGACCACAAAAAGAAAGACCGAATGAAGTGAGACATATTATCCGAGGTCCAAGTAGGTGGAGTAATCTTTACTAAGTTTACATAAGAAAAATGACCGACACATTATGAGGTAACACATATACATGGTGACTAAAGAATAGGTAAGCAGACGACTACCTGTAGGTCCAACGAAGGTACAGGACCGATAATATTTGTCACAACGCTACTTGTAACCCCATGCACACAGAGAAAGTTAAGACCAAAGGAGCCACACATACGGGTCGTCACCCTAACGACACAGTATTCCGTCAAGATAAAGGTCAAAAAATTCCTGAGAGGTGTGACAAGAGGTATCACCGACATGATCAAACGTAAGGGTGGTTGTCACATTCTCCCAAGGGAAAAGAGGTGTGAGAGAGGTCGTAAATAACGAACATCTGAAAACCTAGGGTCGGTAAGACTGACCACACTTTACCATGGAGTAACACCAAAACTAAACGTAAAGAGACTATTACTCACTACAACTCGTAGAAAAGTACAGAAACAATCGGTAGACATATAGAAGAAACCTCTTTAAGTGAAGAAACCGGGTAAAAAACTAACCCAGCAAATAAAAAGACCTTAACTCGACGTCCACAACGAACATATAAAAACTCTAATCAACAAACAGTCAACGAAGTAAACGATAATAAAAGAGGGTAAGACCTCCGACAGGAAAGTGGAACGAATATCAAAGGAAACAACAGGTTTTCGAAAATTCAAATTAATCCAGAGTAAACAAATAAAAACGAAAATAAAGGTTATAAGACCTTCTACCCAGGATCTCCTAGGACGACACTAAATACAGTCTCTCACAGTTTTATGAAAATTTTTTAATTTGAATGGTGATATCTATTCATTAAGATGTCTTAATATTCCTCAAATCTAAACAAGTTTGCTAGAAGTCTACCCAACACACAGATGATTACTTAGAAACGTTGACCTATATTATACTCAACTAATAAGTGTTAGTCATAAATCTCTTTCTTAGAAACCTAAGTTCCATCTTATTTTACTTAAGAGTTTGTGAACACCATATTCCGTACTCCAACTCTTTTCGTTTTTTTTTTTGTTTGTTTGTTTTTTTTTTTGTTTTTTTTGGGGTGACTTCATAAACACATCCACAAGGACTTTACTTATTCACAACGGATCCGACTGTAAAGGAATCATATCACAGAATAAATTGACTACCAAAAAGATAAGGATAATCTTCCTGAATATTATAGATTTAAAACACATATAATTAAGATCCCTTCACGGTACAAGACAGATGTGAATAATAAAACGGAGATTCCGAATAAAAATAAAATAAAAAAATGAAACCCCATATTAAGTAAATGTTAAAACACAATCAAAGTTTACATGTCTCTTCACTTAGACAATATGTTTAATTATATAGGTGAGAAAAATCTAAGAAAAGGGTATAACCAATATAATATCTCATAACTGACCTCAAGACACACGATGTGTCCTCCAGGAATAATCAATAGATACAATAACTATATATATATCATCACACATACACAGTTAAGGTTAAATAGGGACGTGGGAAATGGGAAGTCATTGTTTAAATCAAAGGTGTGGTCGTTGAGAAAACCAAAATACTTTCACAATCAGTGAGTCAGCACGGGTGGAGAAACACTAGAGTACCTGCCATCGGGTGGTCCATCTATTCAGGTAAACATCCGAGAAAAATCTAAGGCGTATATTCGTTTTAGTATATAAACATAAGGAGTCAGACTGACAGAAATGAGTCATATTCTTAGAGATCCAAGTTGGTACAACAACTTTTATCGTACGTAAATAGGAAAAAGACCGGCTCATGATAAGGTAATATATATACATGGTCAGAAGTAATAGGTAAAGATACAACTACTTGTAAAACCAACGAAGGTAAGGACCGATAACACTCATCACGAAGTCACTTGTAAGTCAACGTACATAAAAAGTTTAATAACAAAAGAGGTTCATATACGGGTCCTCACCCTACCGATCTAGTATAACATTGAGACAAAAATCAAAATAATTCCTTCAAAGTATGACAAGAAGTATCACAGACATGGTCAAAAGTAAGGTTGTTTGTCACATCCTCCCAATGGAAAAGAGGTAGAAGAAAGGTCGTAAATACCAAATATCTGAAAAACTACTACCGGTAAGACTGGTCACACTCTACTATGTTGTAACATCAAAAATAAACGTAAAGGGATATTTAGTCACTACAACTCTTAGAAAAGTACACGTAGACATACAGAAGAAACTTCTTTACAAATAAATCTAGAAGGTGGATAAAAACTAACGTGACAAACGGAAAAAACTATAACTCGACATACTTGATAAACACGTAAAACCTCTAATTAGGGAACACCAAACGAAGTGAACTTCATAAAAGAGATTGTACCTCTCAAAAGAAAAGTAAAAAATTACCAAAAGAAACAACAAGTTTTCGAAAACAAATTAATCGAGAGTAAACAAATAAAAACAAAAATAAAAGTAATAAGATCCTCCTACTACTTTTTTTCTCGAACTAGGTTAAATATAATCCTTCACAAGAGGGACACAAAAGGCGATTATAAAAACATCATAGGTCGGAATGTAAATTTAGAAATTATGTAAACTCAAACTGAAACACATACCACAATCTCACACAAGATTAAAGTAAGAAAATCTATCTCGATGGGCCGAAAGGATCGTGGTGAATAACTTTTCTGACAAAAAGGAGGTGACATATAAGAACGGATGAAACAGTGTCTAATACACTGGTATTTAAGTATCCAATTAGACACCTAAAAGACAGGACCAAGTAACTAGACATAAGGACAAAACACGATTATGGTATGACAAAACTACTGACATAGTAAACATCATATCAGACTTCAGTCCTTTTGACTTAGGAGGTCGAGACAAAAAGAAAGGGTTCTACCGAAACTGATAAGTTCCAGAAAAAACAGAGGTGTTTTTAAAATTCTATAAAACAGGAACAAGAAACTTTTTACGGTAACCATTCTCCTGTTCCTAAAGTGACTTAGACATCTAACGGAACCCATCATATTAGCAAAACTGTTATCACTAAGAAGGTTGGGTTCTTGTACCACATAGAAAAGTAGACAGACACAGTAGAAACTAAATAAAGTAGTTACAGAATATTAAAAATCTCAAACCCAGAAAATGAGGGAAGTCATCCGAATCACGATCTATAAAATATAAAAACTACGTTACCACTTATCTTATAAAAATTAAAAAGAAAAAATAGAAAATAACGATCACATATATTTACGTTGTATAAAGACACATAATTAAAGTATAGTATGTTGAAATGAATTAAGTAACCACTAGAGATCATTAAAAGACCATCGTAGAAATCCTAAAAGATGTATACGATAATACAGTAGACGTTTGTTACTGTGAAAATGAAGAAAAGGTTAAACCTAAGGAAAATTAAAAGAAGAGACTGTGGGTACCGGTCCTGAAGGTTTTACTACAACTTATTTTCGTTGTTCTAACCTGTAGGAACAGAATAAAGACTACAATCTCCTTTACGAAAGTCGAAAAGTGGTAACTTATAACAACGTCCAAACAGTATATACCGGAAATAATACAACCACATTCAAGGGAAATTCGAATGAAAACATCTCCAAAATAGTATTTACTTAAAACTTGAAACAGTTTTAGAAAAAGATATATGTAACTCTATTATTATACTGTAAATAAGAAGTCAAACAATTAACAACACATAATGTAACTAACTAAACGTATACAACTTTATCAGAACGTTGTGACCCAACTTAGAGTGAACTAATCCTACATACTAGAAAAATTACACGACAACCAATGTCCAAGGATCATAAGACAACTCCTCAAATTGTAGATACAAGTAACCACTATAACCGGATATTAAAAGAAAAGAACACTATAGACAGACTAAACCCACAGCACTAAGGAGACGTTAAAAACCTTTCTCAAAGTCTTCGAGAAGAGATTTACAAACTTTCTTAAACGAACACTTAAGTAGATCAGAACCTAAAGACAAAGAATCTTTGTTAAAAAATTAAATTTAAATAAATAAAATTAACCTCCGATTAATGAAATGTTATAATACAACCAAAACGGTATGTATTTGTACTTAGACGGTGCCCGTCTGTACGCAAGGGTTAGGACTTGGGGGAGGGGGTGGAGGGAGGGGTATGGTAGGGAGACCCAGTAGGGTCACGTCGTCGGGGTTCGTAGAACATAGGACGTAGCTTGGATCTGACCGCTAAGTAAGGAATATACTATAATATGTACAAAGGTACTGTAAGGGGGTTTAGTAGGGTGGGAGAGGAAGAGGGTGTCTCAGGTTTTCTGACAAGATATGTAGACACAGAGAGAACGATAGAGCGTATGTCCCAATAGTAATGGTAGTAAGATTTAAGGTATATATACACAATCATATGACATAACCACAAAAAGAAAGACCGAACGAAGTGAGATATATTAGTCGAGGTCAAAGTAGGTGGAGTAATCTTGACTAAGTTTACATAAGAAAAATTACCGACTCATTATAAAATAACACATATACATGGTGTCGAAAGAATAGGTAAGTAGACGATTACCTGAAGATCCGACGAAGGTACAAGACCGATAATATTTGTCACGACACTACTTGTAACTCTATGTGCACAGAGAAAGTTAAGACCAAAGGAACCACACATACGGGTCGTCACCCTAACGACCCAGTATTCCGTCAAGATAAAGGTCAAAAAATTCCTGAGAGGTGTGACAAGAGGTATCACCGACATGATCAAACGTAAGGGTGGTTGTCACATTCTCCAATTAGTACCAAAGTTAAAATCAAGAATTCTGAACAGACAAGTAAAAGATAACAACCAAGTCATAAACTTCGTACATAGAAAGATTCTTCAACAGGTAAAGAAGATCCAACAGGTAAAATAACCGTATATCAACGAACACCCTTAAAGAATGTTAGGAAACATAAAGATGCCACAGTCAAGATTGAAGAGGAAATAGTAAAGTATAAAATAACTAAACTCAGGAGAAGGAAAAATAGAACCACTCGAACCGATTACCAAATAGTTAATACAAATAGAAAAGTCTCTTGATGGAAAATCAAAGTAAATAGAAATGATAACAAAAGAAGTAGAGAAAGTAAATATAAACGGGATTATAAACTAAAAAAAAAATGAATATGATTGTAACCCAAAACAAACAAAAAAATTAGATCAACGAAGTCCACATTTTTATCCAACAAATAAACTCTAAAAAAGGACAGAGGACTCCGTTCTAAAATAACGATATTCGAAGGGAAAATCTCGACGAAAACAACACAGGGTATCCAAAACCTAATAGTACGAAAGTAAAACAAATAGAGATCCATAAAAAATGAAAAAGAAACCAAAGAAGTCACCAAATAACTAATAAATTATTGTAAAAAATCAGAGGTACACAAGTACAAGAAATTTCAAAAAAAAAAGGGGACATTAAATAAAGATATAGAAACACCAGTCTTCTACGAAATATACTAAAGTTAAGAGAATTTAAATGGTTCTGAACTAAACACCGGGTTCTACACTAGACAGGAATTCTTACAAGGTACACGTGCACTCTTCTTTCATAAGACGAGGAAAGTCAATCTTACAGAGTGTTTATAGTTAATTTATATAGGTAAGATTACACAGTAAATTTCGAACACAACGGAATAATTAAAAGACATACCTACTAGATGAGTAAAACCACTTACACCTCACAACTTAAGGAGGTGATAACACAAGGACAGTTAAAGGGGACAATACCGACAATCGTGGACGGAATATACAACGTCCCGGGAATAAAACCCACGTATATATAAATGTTAACAATTCAGAAGAACTAAACTAGAGAACTAGTATTACATCACAGGAAGAACAGAGCATTGTTAGAAATAAAATTTCAGATAAAACAGATGATAATCACAACGATGAGGTCGAAAGAAATTGAAAAGTAAACTTACCTTATAGAAAAAAAGGTAGAGAAGTCAAAGTCAGACATACACAGGGACCCAAACTTTACCACAGACCATCTTTCGTATATACGTCCAGAACAAAAGTATAGGTAAGTTGGTCGGACACAAAAAACCATCTTCGTAAATCAGATAAATGTAAAATAAAATTAAATAAATAAAAACCAACTTTCTATTAACAAAATGTCATAACAGAATCAAAGATGGTTTGTAGTTGTACTTAGTCGGGATCCCAATGAATACAGGGAAGGGTGGACTTGTAGGGAGGGTGGAGGGATAGGTAGGGTGGTGATTAGATAAATGTAAATTCCATTAAATATATATACGAGGATAACGGTAAAAGAATTAATAAAAACCAAACGAAAACATCAAGAAAAAGAAGAGAAGACAAAGGACGAATCTCTTCAAGGAAATCATAAATAACATTTTGACCAAACCTCCACGACTTAAGAGAGTCGAAAACGTACAGATATTTCGAAAACTAAAGAGGTATCTTAAATTTACACTAGAAACGACCCACTGGATAAAAACCAACATCCAAAAAGGGAAAGTAGTAAAATTTATACAGTAAAGTAAGAGAAAACCGGATATCTTCGAGACGACTTTTTAGTCTACTATTAGAATCCCCCTTAAGAGAACGTACAATAAACAACAAAACCAAAACGACGAAAATTATAAAAAAGAAACATAAATTAAAAACAATCAGAACCGGACAAAGAGGAAACCAAATAGGACATACTCTGAGAGACGTGAAGGACCTGAACCCACTGATAAAGGAAAGGGTATAATCCCTAAAAATTTTAAGAGAAGTTTATAAAATAGTCTAGGAAACAGAAAAAGAAGAAGAAGACCCTGGATATTAAGTTTATACCTACACCAATTGCAACGAGGTCTGTAGAGACTCTGACAGCAATAAAGAAAAACAACAAAGACAAACAAACAAACAAAAACAACAACAAGACATCGTCACTAAAGACAGTAAGATAAAAGGTCTAGTGAATAGGTAAGAAGACGGAGTCAATAGGACGATAACTAAAGAAGATCACGTAATAAACAAAGTAAATAAAATAACAAGTGGTGATAAACAAGAAATCAAGAAGATCTAAGAACAATTTGTAAAGACAATTGAAGAACTAGGTACTGAGGTAAAAGAAGTGGTATAGAACCTAGTAGAAGTGATAGTTATGAGACTTAAGAAACGGTCCATCCAACGAAGAGAGGAGAAGTAAATCAACAAGAACATCCAAAAATGGAACGAGGAAAAAGACGTTGTATAAGGATAGAAGACTAAAACAGACGGAATGAGACACCAGAAAGAAAACCGACGTCCCACCATCAAGGAAAACGAAGACCACAGATGAGGGAGTATACACTCAAACAGGTCTCCGAACATATTCGAAGGACCACCCTCCATAACCACGGACACGAGACCACCCACTTCGACCCAGAACAGGGAAACCATTCGTCCTGGCACAGTTCCCCACACAAACCCCTACAAATACTCGAATTATACTGAAATCCGTCGGACAGACCACTACCCACTCCGACACAAGGAGAGAACGAACAACAAACCGGACTCCGTAACTTGTGACCTCGAACGTCGAAAAGCCAACCTCGGCTCTGAACCAGGTTATACCCCTGGAGACCCTATCAAAGACGGTTAATTATAAAGACCCCAGTCCTTAAGAGACCCTCAGGTCACCAATCCTGACCTTTGGGAGGTCCATCCAGAGACCTGGGTGACACCCGTGATACCAGTGTTGAGTCTCGGGTACAGGGGGCATACACAAGAATTTTAGGTGTCGATGATTTCGATCTGACCAGAGGGAAGACCCTCGTGAAAAGGTAAGTCTAAAAGGTGTCCGTAACCTATGTGGTCCGACTATCGCCCATAAGTTAGGTACCGAAGACCTCTTGTCTCTAGAGACAAGGAGGAGGAATCAGTGTGTCGGGGAACCCGAGTCGAAACCAAAGTCCGGATGGAGATACACACCCGGTAGGAGTCCACAAACAAGGAACGCGTCCACTCTCCCCCGTTTCCGTCTTTGACTGACCCTGAATATATGAAGGAGTCTCTCTTCCTATTCTACCGATACTAAACCCGTGTGTGTGAACGAGATAACCCTTACGGAGGGTCAAGGGTGTCTCCGTCCCTGACTGTACACCTCTCTCTTCAGTGTTACCATCGGGATGGGGAACACGGGGTGAGTTGTTACCGTGGAGTGAAGGTTCATTCAAGTACGAAGGAGGTCAAAAGGACTGACCCCTCACGAAGTCGGGTAGGGGAGTCCGACAGAAGTGTGTCCATAAGAGGAGTGAAGACAGGGAAGTCCGGTAGAAACTCCTCGACTGTCAATAGGAGATAGGTCCAGATGAGACGATTGGGGTGCGAAGTCGTAGGTCGAGGGTAGACGTGACCCCCTGTGATTAGAATCCGACCCCGTACGTTCCGACACCATGTCTAGTAGATACGTTTAGAACAAGACAGGACGGACGGTGTCTGGTTGGTGATGTAAAAGAAAAATATCGGGGACTTCCGGGGAAAGATAAAGTCACATAAGACGGTGACCACGCCCCGGAGGGAATCTCACCATTGGAGAGTAGAAGAAATAGAGGGAGGGGTCCTACATCAGGGTAGGATAAATGACAAAAGAAAACGAAGGTAAAGAGAGGAAGTAAGATGGACCAATACGACCCTAGAAAAGAACAGGAGATTCCACAGGTTCCAATAGACGATCACAAATCGTCCAAGGTACACTTAAAAAAGTGAACATCTACATAAGAACTACATGGACACCCCTCTTCACTTGGACTCTAAGAGGATAAGAAGGTAGAACTGACCAGAAGAGATTCCGAATAAAAATTTTTGTGAAAACCCCAATATCATTCTCGAGGTTTGCTATGGCTGTTTTAAAATTTTCTTCATATTTTAATCTTAGGTTTCGACCACCTTCAATAATTTACGTTGTATAATAACTCACAAATATACCTGTACATATTATACTTGTCAATACATCTCTCCAAGTAAAATAGGAACTTCGATAGTATAAAAAATATCGGAGTAGTTTCTACAAGTGGTGTAAAAATTCGATAGTTTAAATTCTTATTTGGTATAACGATAGAGAACCTAGGAGAAAGACCATATAGATAGTCATATATGGGTTAAATGTTTATTATAACACAAAAGGAACTAAGGGCTTCAGTAGTAAAGAAACCTAAGTAAGAAGTAAGACACTGTATTTTATACAAAAGACTCTGAAAAAAAGGGGGGAGAGAAAAGAGAACAAAAGGATGGAGGGATCCAAGTTAAGAAGAAGGAAGAAGTTGAACCGACAAAATGAGTACAATGTAGAAGGAAACGTTAAAATCAATCATTAATAATCATGGTCTCGTACTTATAACAAGAGAGGAACGAATTCTTTTGTGATAAGTATTTAAACCAGTCAGAAAGTCCCTCTTCTGAAGTTATTTTCATACTAATAAGAAAACAGAGTTATAAAGACCGAACTTAATCAAATATCGTACAATAAACTTTGTTTACTTAGACTCGTTTAAGACCCTCTATTACCTCCTGTCTTCTCGGACCGTACGATTTCAAGTACCCCGACGTTTCTCAGTCTGTGTTGACTCGTTGACTTATTGTTGTAAACTTTGTGTACGATACGAAGTACACAGAGAATAAGTTGTACATCAAAGTTTCTCCTTTACTTTTAGGGTACAATTTGGATTGAAATAAATCAAGTTCTTTTCATATACTGTTTCTGTCTATTCTAAAAAGTTTTATGGAGTAGGGTGACAGGAAATTTTTCAGTTTAAAGAAGGAACCAAGGGGTCCCCTTATACAAAAGTCGAAATAAAGAACCGGACCGTTTGTTCCAAAGTTCTTTTTAGTGAAAAACGAACCCCAAACATAATAGATGTCCTTCTGATTTCCCCTTTTTCAGATAAAACAAAAATTTATTGACATTTAACACGGAAGTACCGAAGAAATTGGTTTTTCATGACTAACCCGGTTAGACCTTGACTCGATTCTTGTCTCGATTGAAGGAAAAGTAAAGATGAAACATGTCAATTTTATTCATTTTAATTTAGGTACCCTAAAAAGTTCTGAGAACCGTGTTTATTTTTTGAGAAAAACCGAGAATATGTTACACCTTCAATCATTTATAAACAATTGTGAGTATGTCGTTACCAGATTCTTTTTATAAAACTTCTTATACAAAGAAGGGGATTTTTAAGAAGACAAAGTTTTGGTTTCTATAACCTCAACTAGGATTCTACCGTCTCCTTATTCTGTCCCTCTGGTGAAAGAGGGGGTGTTTAAGTAACTTCCTTATAAACTTGTGACTCGTTTAACGTGTTTTGTCGAAGACTTACGACCGTCTCCTGTAGTCCTTGGGTCTTTCCGTCGGGTGACAGAAGCTTTCCTCCATCCTTTTTTATATTTTCTATTTTTCTCTCTGTTTTCTTTCCCTACCTCTAGGTAGGGCCCTTCCCTCAGAATTTACTCCTCTGCAAAGGTTTGTGGTCCTTTGGGAGAGTGTTCACCCAGAAACCCCTCAAAACTTTAGAGTCTTCTGTAGTATTGACCCTCCTTTTTATTTATTTATTTATTTTGGGGGTTTAATACACGGATTACTGTTGAAGGTCACGAGTGTAGGTGATGGTCGTTCGTCCTCGACTTGTCCCTCCGTACCCGACGTAACGAATCCCATTCATGGTCCGGACTTACGGGACTCCCTTTAGACTCCCTTGATTGGACTCTCGTTGGGTTTGACCCTATCGGTCTCTCTCTCTCTCTCTTTTTTTTTNTCTCTCTCTCTCTCTCTCTCTCTCTCTCTCTCTCTCTCTTGATAGGTCACTTTTCGGGATTGGATTCCGTGACGACCTCTCCCGCTACCGTGGGGTGAGGTCATGAGAACGGACCTTTTAGGGTACCTACCTCCTCGGACCCTCCGACGTCAGGTACCCCAGCGATCCTCAGCCTTTGCTGACTCGCTGAAGTGAAAGTGAAAAGTGAAAGTACGTAACCTCCTTCTTTACCGTTGGGTGAGGTCACAAGGACGGACCTCTTAGGGTTCCTACCCCCTCGGACCACCCGACGGTACATACCCCAACGTGTCTCAGTCTGTACTGACTTCACTGAATCGTAGTCGTCGTCGTCGTCGTCGTCGTCGTCGTCGTCGTTCCGTGACGGTCCGGGCGAGTGTCTTGTTTCTTGACTCACTTATGGTCTCCTCTCGATCGTCCGACGTCTCCTCGGATAGGGACCGACCTCTCTCCCTCCGTCCACCCCCGGTCGGTCTCGACCTTTCCCCGTTAGAGTCGGGGTCTCTCCATAGGAGATCGTTTGAAGTTCGTCCGAGGGTCAACGATTGGTTCAGGAGGACCCTAGGATCTACCAACTGTAGGCGTCCCTCCCAACGTCGGTCTCTAGTCGAGGGTCTTCTGTGTCCCTTGTGGACTTCTCCCTCACGGGTGGCGGTGGGTCCTTTGACTCGCGGACCATGACCCCTCCACTATTCTACATGAAGGATGTACCCCTCTGACGCGAACGGTTCGTGTACCAACGGACTCGACGAGTCTAGACCCTTCCCGTGTTTTGCGTCCGGTTTGGTTCAGACACGGAAACACCTGATGGGTTCTTGGACTTAGACTCGTTGAATCTAGACCTTTCACGTGTGTTGGGACCCAGACGGAGTCTATCAAGGGACCTTCTCGTTGGATCTCGGACTCTCCACATCTGACCCTTTCGTGTGCTTGGTACTCACCCCTGTTTGGACCACACGGGTTCTGTGACGCTCGTGAGGGTGTATACGGTTACTATAAACAAACGTCACAAGGAGGGAAGGGCGTCGTGTTGACTTGTTCACTCGAATTTATTCATTGGTGGAAGCGGGGGAACACAGTCCCGTCTTTAATCTGTGACTTCTCTAGTCGTTTGTCTTCTTCGATTTTATTTGTCTCCCTTGGTGAAACCTTCATGTTGTCTAATTTTGGGACATCAATCGTGACTGATGTAACCTTCCCCTGATATCTAGAACTCTTCATATTCGGCCTGGTTCCTTGATAGACTTTGACTTGACTGGGGTGTGACGGGCGTTGTCGAGGTCTCTTTAAGGATCTATATAAAAATGATAATAGTAATTTTTTTAAAAAAAAATAAAAATTTGGGAGATAATGAGGGAATTAAAAGTAAAAATATTGGATGATAATTGAACGTTTTTTTCTGGGATAAAAATTTCGTTTGAAGTGTATATATAAAATATTAAAAAAACTGAAACGAAACAAAAAAATTATAACATAAAAAACTCTCAGATTGGAAATGAGAGTCTCTTGCGTTACCGTGGGGTGAGGTCAGTAGAACGGACCTTTTAGGGTACCTACCTTCTCGGACCATCCGACGTCAGGTACCCCAGTGTTTCTCAGTCTGGACTGACTCACTGAAGTGAAAGTGAAAAGTGAAAGTACGTAACCTCTTCCTTTACCGTTGGGTGAGGTCACAAGAACGGACCTCTTAGGGTCCCTGCCCCCTCGGACCACCCGACGGTAGGTACCCCAGAGTGTCTCAGCCTGTGCTGACTTCACTGAATCGTCTGGAGATGAGATATAAAAATTAGAAACGAAAAACCATAAACAATAGTTAAAATATGGAAATTCTTGGATTAGAAGTCATGGATAAAAACGCAACCTCACACTAATGTCCGAACTAACGAGAGAGGGGGAAAACTGAGAGAAAAAAGAGGTGGTCCAACAGAGATAGAGGAGGGAAGGGGATGTGAAGAGATGGGTTAAGACACTTAGAGAAACACACAAGGCCCGACCCCTCTTGTGAATCCCTTGACTGATGACCGACCTAGAGAGAGAGAGAGAGAGAGGAAAACAAAGGGGGAAAAGAGGAGGACCAGTGGAGATAGAGGTAGGAGGAAGAAGAGAAGAGGTACATTGAGACACTTGGAGAGGTCCACAGGGAGTGACACCTCTTCGAAAAGTAGTAATTAGATCTACAAAAGAGTTACCACGACATATCTATCTCTCCAGAACCCCGTGACATTCTTATTCTGACTTTTGGCCTCCGTCCTCCGAATTCGAGTTTTGCACTCTTGTGGTCTCTTGAGAACTGAGGTCCCTTATAATTTCGTTATTCCCGAGTAGGTTTTCGGAGGTATGGACGTGACTTTGGTTCAAGGTGGGTTTTCGGTTGTTCAAGGTCTCGTTCTATATTGTACGTTTAAGAGGTCGTTGCGTCCTTGTTTGGGACTCGAAGTTATTTCCCCGATGGGTTTCAGTGTGCTTTGGTTGTCTGTAGAGTCTTGAGTGGTGACCTGTGAAGTAACGTGACGTCTCTCTTCTTTAGGTCGAGGTTGGTGGTCTTGTGGCTGTGTTCGAAGGGATTAGTCCTTTGGAACTCTTCGGTGGGCAGATTGGGGTTGGTGTCACTCCTTGGAGATGTTATTTCTCCTTGGTGGTTGACCGACTTATGTCTTTCCGGTGGGGTTTGTGTCGTTAGATTTGTCTTACTTTTCCGTCTCTTTATGAGTCGTCGATTTCCTTGTACTATTTACGGGTGGTTTGGTTTAGTTTCTCTTCTATCCCTCAGATGGACTTTTTCTTAAGTCTTATTACTATCATTTTTACTAGGTTTTAGAACTTTTGTTTTACCTCAATGTCTATTTATCGGACCTCTGTTCCTAACTCTTCTACGTTCTTCATGAATTGTTCCTGGATCTTCTTTATTTTTTTCTCAGTTAGTCATTACTTATTACGTTATTTACTCTATTTTTTGTGAGACCTCCCTTGGTTGTCATCTTATTGCCTCCGTTTTCCATCCTATTCACTCCATCTTCTATAATACCATGTTTATTTACTTCGTCTTACCCTTTTTCTTTTTTCCTAATTTTATTTACTTCTGTATGAGTCCCTGGAGACCCTGTTACACTTTACGGAGTTATAAGTTTAGTATCCACAGGATCATCTTCTTCTGTTTTTCTTTCCGGTACTCTTTTATGAACTCCTCTATTATCAACTTTTGAAGGGATTTTAGCCCTTCCTTTATCAGTGGGTTCAGGTTCTTTGGGTCTCGGAGGGTTTGTCCTATTTGGGTTCCACTACGTGGAGTTCTGTGTAAAATTATTTTAATTACTTCTAGTTTGTTTCTTGTTTATAATTTTCGTCGTTCCCTTTTTGTTGTTTGTCGTGTGTTCCCCTAAGGGTATTCCTATTGTCGACTAGAAAGTTCTCTTTGAGAAGTCCGGTCTTTCCCTACCGTTCTGTATGAATTCCACTACTTTACCTTTTTGGATGTTGGGTCTAATGTCATTGATCGTTCCTAGAGTAAGTTTATACTTCCTCTTCAGTTTTCTAAATGTCTTTTCGTTTTCGACTCTCTTAAGTCGTAGTGGTTTGGTCGAGAAGATGTTTACGATTTCCTAGAAGAAATCTACCCTTTGTGTTCTTCCCACATATTTGAGTTTGGGTTTAGTTGTTTCATTCACGGTTGGCTTAGTATGAATAGTTATTAATGGAATTTACATTTACCCAACTTACAGGGTTGGTTTTCTGTTTCTGACCGACTTACCTATGTTTTTATTCTGGGGATATATACAATACCTGTTCTGGGGGGGGTTTTTTTTTGTTCCTGTGTATTTCTGACTTCTACTTCCCGATCTTTTCCTATAAAGTACGTATACCTCTGGTTTTCTTTCGTCCTCATCGTTATGAGTATAGTTTAATTTTATCTGAAATTTTATTTCTGACACTTTCTCTGTTTCTTCCTGTGATGTATTACTAGTGTCCTATTTAGGTTCTTCTACATTGTCAATATTTATATATACGTGGGTCGTATCCTCATGACGTTATACATTCCGTTTACTATTTTTCATACTTTCCCCTTTAATTGTCATTGTGGTATTATCATCCTCTGAAATTATGAGGTAAGTGTGTATACCTATCTAGTTGATTTGTCTTTTAATCGACTCTTTGTGTTTGAAATTTACTATGTTACCTGGTCAATCTGGATTAACCATCGATATCCTGTATATTGAGGGTTTGATACTTAAAGTGGAAAAAGAGTTGACGTGTACCTTGGAAGAGGTCCTATCTAGTGTAGGACCCGGTATTTAGATCGGAACCATTTAATTTTTTTTTTAACTTTAGTAGAGTTTGTAGAAAAGACTAGTGTTACGTCATTCTAATCTACAGTTGGTACCCCTTTTTTTCATAATTTTTATTTTTATATACCTTCGATTTGTTACGTGAAGACTTATTGGTTGTTTAGTGTCTTCTTTATTTTTTCTTTAGTTTGATACGTATCTTTACTTACTTTTAATTTTGTGTAATTGGGTTTTGGATATCCTAAGTCATTTTCGTCACCATTCCCCTTCCAAGTATTGTTACGTTCGGATGGAGTTCTTTGCCCTCTCTTTAGTTTATTTCTGGATTGAGACGTGGATTGTGTTGATCTTTTTCTTTACATCGTGGGGTCCTACTCATCTTCCGTTCTTTAGTATTTTTAATCCCTTCTTTATTTACGTTTTCTTCGTTTCCTCTGGTATCGGTTTTAGTTGTTTCGATTTTAGACCAAGAAAATCTTCTATTTATTTTATCTCTTTGGTAATCGGTCTGAGTAGTTCTTCGTTTCCCTCTTCTTAGTTTAGTTGTTTTAATCTTTACTTTTACCTTTTAGTGATGTCTGTTGTGTCTTTATGTTTCCTAGTATTTTCTCATGATAGTCGTTGATATACGGTTATTTTACGTGTTGAACTTTCTTTACCTGTTTAAGAATCTTTTCATATTGAAAGGTTTTTAATTGGTCCTTCTTTATCTTTTAGAATTGTCTGGGTAGTGATCGTACCTTTAGCTTTGACATTGGTCTTTAGAAGGTCGTTTGTTTTCGGGTCCTGGTCTGTCGAAGTGTCGACTTAAGATGGTTTTTAAATCTCTTCTCGATAGTGAATAGGATGAGTTTGAAAAGGTCTTTTAAAGTCTCCTTCCATTGGAAGGATTGAGTAAGATACTCCGGTGGTAGTGGGATTATACTTTTGGTCTGTTTCTACGGTGTTTCTTTCTTTTGATGTCCGGTTATAGTGACTACTTGTATCTACGTTTTTAGGAATTATTTTAATATCGTTTGTCTTAGGTTATTGTATGATTTTTCTAGTATGTAGTACTGGTTCACCCGAAATAGGGTCCCTACGTTCTTAAGAAGTCATAAACGTTTAGTAAGTTACACTACGTGGTGTAATTGTTTAACTTTCTTTCTTTGACATATTAATATAGTTATCCACGTCTCTTTCGGAAACTGTTTTAAGTTGTAGGTAAATACTATTTTTGGGAGGTCTTTCGTCCTTATCTTCTTGTATGGCGTTGTATTATTTTTGATATATACTGTTTAGGTGTCGTTTTAAATAGGAGTTACCACTTTTTAACTTTCGTAAAGGGGATTTCAATCCTTGTTCTGTTCCCACGGGTGAGAGTGGTAATGATAAGTAGTATCAAAACTTTCAAAACCGGTGTCGTTAGTCTCGTCTTTTTCTTTATTTTTCTTAGGTCTAACTTTTTTCTTCTCCACTTTGAGAGTGACAAACGTCTATTGTATTAGGAAATGTATCTTTTGGAAGTTCTGAGGTGGTCTTTTAATGATCTCGATTAGTAACTTATTTCAACGTCCTATATTTTAATCGTGTGTCTTTAGGGAACGGAAGGATATGTGATTGTTACTCTTTTGCTTTTCTCTTTAATTCCTTTGTTAAGGTAAGTGGTAACGTTTCTTTTATTATTTTATTAATCCGTATATAGATGGATTTCTTTGTTTTATGGATATATCTTTTCATATTTATTGACTACTTTATTTAGTTTCTTTATTTAGTGACTACTTTATTTAGTTTCTCCTGTGTTTATCTACCTCTTTATGTGGTACTAGTACCTAACCTTCTTAGTTATATCACTTTTATACTCATATGTGGGGTATGTTAGATATCTAAGTCACGTT
The DNA here is from genome assembly GCA_006410555.1 of Capra ibex. Classification (NCBI taxonomy): domain Eukaryota; kingdom Metazoa; phylum Chordata; class Mammalia; order Artiodactyla; family Bovidae; genus Capra; species Capra ibex. The sequence continues at coordinate 35,940,153 of SJYO01029184.1, forward strand.
AGGGATAGTTCGATGGTTGTCATAAAAGTGTCTTGATCTTGTTTATTAAATAGTTAAACATACCTTTTTGTTTTTGTAGCTTATCGGTTTCGTTAGAACTCTTTCTTCTTACCTTGACCTTCTTAGTTGGACGGACTGGAGGCCGATATGATGTTTCGATGTCAGTAGTTCTGTCGTACTATGTCCGTGTTTCTCTCTTTATATCTAGTTACCTTGTTTTATCTTTCGGGGTCTCTATTGGTACGTGGATGCCTGTGGAATAGAAACTGTTTCCTCTGTTCTTACACGTTACCTCTTTTTTGTTAGAGAAATTGTTCATCAAAAACCTTTTGACCAGTTGGTGAACATTTTCTTACTTTGGACTTGTGACAGATTGTGGTATGTGTTTTTATTTGAACTTTACATATTTTCTAGATTTAAATTCTGGTCTTTAATATTTTGAGGATCTCTTTTTATATCCGTTTAGTGAGAGGTTGTATTTAGTGTCATCCTAGGAGATACTGGGTGGAGGGTCTCATTACCTTTATTTTCGTTTTTATTTGTTTACCCTGGATTAATTTTAATTTTCGAAAACGTGTTACTTCCTTTGATATTCGTTCCACTTTTCTGTCGGAAGTCTTACCCTCTTTTATTATCGTTTACTTCGTTGACTGTTTCTTAATTAGAGTTTTTATATGTTTGTCGGGTGTGTCTAGTTAAGGTCCTTTTATTTACTGGGTTAGTTTTTCACCCGGTTTCTTGATTTGTCTTTAAAGAGGTTCATCTGTATGTCTACCGACTGATTGTGTACTTATCAACGAGTTGTAATGAGTAATAGTCTCTTTACGTTTAGTTTTATTGTTACACTATGGTAAAGTACGGTCAGTCTTACCGACGACAGGTTTTCAGATGTTTGTTATTTACGACCTCTCTGACACCTCTTTTCCCTTGGGAGAATGTGACAACCACCCTTACGTCTAATATTATCGGTGATACCTCCTGTCACATCTATAAGGAATTTTTTGATCGTTATCTTCACGGTATACTGGGTCGTTAGGGTGAAGACCCGTTTGTGTGGTTCCTTTGTTCTTAACTTTCTCTGTACACATGGGGTTACAAGTAGTGTCGTGGCAAATACTATCGATCCTGTACCTTCGTTGGAGCTACAGGTAGTCGTCTACCTGTCTATTCTTTCGTCATCATGTATATGTGTTATCTCATAATGAGTCGGTAATTTTTCTTATGTAAACTTAGTCAAGATTGTTCCACCTACTTTGACCATGGAGAATATGTCTCACTTCATTCGGTCTTTCTTTTTGTGGTTATATCATATGTTTGCGTATATATACCCTTAATCTTTCTACCATTGTCATTGGGACATACTCTCGGTCGTTTTCTCTGTGTCTACATATCTTGTCAGAAAACCTGAGACACCCTATTACGCTCTCACCCTACTAGACGTCTACTGTGGTGGGAATACCGTCTTTCACTTCTCCTTGATTTTTCGGAGAACTGTTTTCACTTTCTCCTCTCACTTTTTCAACCGAATTTCGAGTTGTAAGTCTTTTGATTCTAGTACCGTAGACCAGGATAGTGAAGTACCCTTTACCTACCCCTTTGTCACCTTTGTCACAGTCTAAAATAAAACCCCCCGAGGTTTTAGTGACGTCTACCACTAACGTCGGTACTTTAATTTTCTGTGAATGAAGAAACTTCCTTTCAATACTAGTTGGATCTATCATATAAGTTTTCGTCTCTGTAATAAAAAGGTTGTTTACAGGTAGATAAGTTCCGATACCAAAAAGGTCACCAGTACATACCTACACTCTCAACCTGACACTTCTTTAGACTCACGGCTTCTTAACTACGAAAACTTGACACCACAACGTCTTCTGAGAACTCTCAGGGAACCGGACGTTCCTCTAAGTTGGTCAGGTAAGATTTCCTCTAGCCGGGTCCCACAAGTAACCTTCCTGACTACGATTTCGACTTTGAGGTCATGAAACCGGTGGAGTACGCTTTTTAACTGAGTAACCTTTTCTGAGACTACGACCCTCCCTAACCCCCGTCAACCTCTTCCCCTGCTGGCTCCTACTCTACCGACCTACCGTAGTGACTGAGTTACCTGCACTCAAACTCACTTGAAGCCCTCAACCACTACCTGTCCCTCCGGACTGTACGACGCTAAGTATCCCAGCGTTTCTCAGTCTGAGTTGACTCACTGACTTGACTTGACTTGACTTATATATAATAGTATACACGTCATCTAGCGATCAGGTCCAAGTTACGGACTCTGTCCCACGAGTCCCGGCCACGTGACCCTACTATGGCTTCCTATCCTACTCCGTCCTCCACCCTTCCCCTAAGTCCTACCCCTTGTGTACATGTGTGTACCGACAAAGTACACTTATAAAACGTATTTGGTGATGTTATAACATTTCATTAATTGGAGGTTAATTTTATTTATTTAAATATAGATTTTTTTATTTTAATTTATTTAATTTTTTTGGGTTTCTACAACTGAACGTGTTTCTTTCCAACTCAAAAGAGATTTCCTTACATTGAAAGTGTTGACTTATGATAAAAAATTCTTTCACTAAAAATTCTTATTTTTATGAACCAAGAGAAGATAACTTAGACATCACTAGTACGAAATATCCGAATAAGTTAATCTAGCTGGAGAACTTTCTAAAGTCCTATTGGTACTTAAGTTCGAATCATAGACATCGTCACTGTGGATTTAATATGTAATAAAATTTGGTGTTTAATGACTGGTAGACCAGAAATTTTTATAGGTATAGAATCTCCCAAGTTTTTTTTTTCAAACCGTTCCCATAAGACTTTTATAAAGAGAGTTTCCCACTTTTAGATTTTTTCAAAGACGATAGTTAAAAGTATAGGTATAGTAAACTTATGAAACCGGTTGTACTCAGACACAATTAACTAAGGAGTCTGAATTAAATAAAGACAACATAAATATAACATTCTCTACTTCTTAAGTTTTAAGAAGGTATTTCCTACGAACAAATTAAATGGAGACTAGGAAAAGAAACCAATGTCTAACACGAAAGTGGGTTCTCACACAATGAAAAAACAAGATTCCAAAGAGAAGTTCCAGAAAACAATAAGGAAAATCCGTTTCATTACGAGGTAACTAATATACTCATAATTCCGATTCTCACCCTTACCATGTAAAAGGTTGTCTCAACTCATTCTACTTCGATTCCACCTTTGTTTTACTTTCATGACCCGAAAACTCTTCAACTTATTCGGAGTATTCTATCCCTAATAGACTTCTCCGTTTTATTATCGTCCGTTCTAGATCCAAAAGTTATGATATCATTTTCATCTATCTCGAGAAACTTCTTTATCGATTAGGATACACACCCGTACCCTATACATTCTATTCGGGCTATGTAGCACATCACAGTATTTATTTCCTTCACGAGTTGTTGGGTTTTACGACCCCGTATACAGTTTCTCGTACCACGGTTGGACTTTCAAGAGAGTTACCGGCTTAATCTTATTAAACAAGTTGTTTTATTTATTATATCATAACCTAATATTGGGATACACATTTTGTTTACATACACTCAGGTTTTTTATATTTATATAACAATTTATTCCCTCTTATTTGTTTAGACGGTACTTATTTAATACATTATTGAAGGAAAGATCCTCCACCTTGAATTAAGAAGGTGAAACTTACTTCCGAACTAAATCACTGAGTGAAGGTTTCTCATTATATATCTTTTACCAACTCCCCTTATTCAAATATACCTCTTTAGACTGTGTGTCATGGACAGTCCATTAGTTCCGATTGTAGTAGTCACTTTTCTGTACCACTATTGTACATAGGAATTACACTACCCTACTTTTATCTTTAAGGGGAGACACGAGAAGGAGAAAGTTTGTGTACTGGAGTCAGATTGGAACGTTTTTTGTAGTCTGTCTGGGTTTAACGACCCGTATCACACTTTGTGGTCTGTTCATAAGGAGTTTTAACAGTGCCAGTACTTCTTTACGTTCGTATTTACCTCTTTGACAGTGTCTGGTTATCTTTACTTTCTCTATACTAATAATTTAGACTACGCCCTAGGAACTCACCTTTTTCCTGTCATTCCTTTTTAATTTAGACTTATTTCAGAGTTTAAACCAATTATTATTACACAGTTTCAATCAAGGAATCAACACTGTACCTCATAGTAATATATGCTACGTTAGTTGTCCTCTTTTACTCACTTATCATTTACCCTTAAGAGACATGATAGAGACGGTAAAAAGACATTTCGATCTTGATCAGGGGGGTTTTAAGTAAAATTTTTCATTTACATTCCTTCTGAAGGTTTTCCTCATCTGGTATCTATATTTAAAAAGTACAGTATTAACAGTGAAACTCGATATGAGGTCAAACAAATATGCATTATCTTTGAACTAATATCATTAACAATAATTTGTTTATGGATCTCTCCTACTTCTTTAAGGATCAATTGTCTATAATAACTCTATCACCACGTATAGAGTTATCACAATAACTCTGTAAATCCGGTTACAAAGGAAAAAATAGTTCTCAACTTTACTAACTGTAGAACCTTTACTAGGATTCCATACACACTAGTAGACCTATGGTCCAGACGTTGACGTTGTTTAAATGTAGACAACACTAAATTCTTCCGCTCAGGTTTAACAACTTAATAGTAAAACCATTTGAGAGACTTATCTCTATGACTGAAATTGTCATATCATCACTGCAATCCTTCTATGACTTTCTATAACCGTCTTATAAATTTAATTCCTCATTTTCATTTTCCCTCTCGTTTTCAGTTCCCTCCGGTCTGAAGAAGGACCCTCAACCTCAATACTTTTATTACCTGTCATAACGTACAAAAACGTACTAAGTTTTCTTATTGTTAGTACGGAATATCGGTCGAAAGTCTATGTCCTTCGTCGTCGTCTTACACCCCTATTGTGAACATAATGGAAACGGTCTTTTTATCGGATTTCTTTTGTTTAAAAAGATTATCATAATCCTTCATATGGTTTTTATCATCTTATTATAGACGACTTTGTTATAAAATAGATTTCATTCTACTTTCGTTAGACGTTGAAAACTCCGAAGTCACTGATTACTGTTCGTAATAACGAACGGTTTGACGTACATTGTCCTCACCTTGGTTGAGCTTCAGGTGTGTAAACGACACTATAAAAAGTCGTTAAAAACTCCTATTAACACTTAACAGATAGTAGAAAATTTCTCATCAAAGTTTCGTCAAAACACCGAATCGACCATTTCTTAGATGGACGTTGCACCCTCTGGATCCAAGCTAGGCACCCAATCCTTCTAAGGGGACCTCTTCCTTTTTCGATGAGTGAGGTCATAAAACCGGATATCAGGTACCTCAGTGTTTCTCAGTCTGTGCTGACTCGCTGAAAGTGAAAGAAAACTTTCAAAATGAAAAGAAAACTTTTTTTTTTTTATTAATTCATTGTTTCGAATACTATCGGAGAAAAAAAAGAGTACGTATCTGTGCCGAGTCTAGTTTAAGGATCAGTTCTATGACTTCAACCACTGTCATACAGACTTAACTATCGTTAGTTGAGTACAAAATCTCATGACCAGAACGTTTGACATTTTAGTCTCGTTTGTATCCTTGGAATTATCTCACATAACTTATAAATCTTATTTTTAGTCTTCCTTCACGATATTCTTCTCTGACTATTCATCGGTAATAACTTTCTCTAATTTCATCTTTACCTTCTCTTTTCCTCTCCCTTTTTTGTCTACTTTTGTTTCCGTTTACTTTCTTTTATCAACATCCTTAAGTTCCATCTTAGAAAGGGACATTTTTCGTCCTAGTGTATATCCTCCTTTGTCGACTCAAGGGTATCTACCGTCCTCCTACTTCTACCGTGACTTTACATTCCTTTCCGACCAGTGTTAGGAGTTTCCTGTCATACTCGGTAAAGTCCTTACAAAGAAGAATTTTAACGTTGGTAAAAACGAACGTATATGTAAATCCCGGTTAAAACTCCCTTCAGAAAGTCTACATGTTTTACCGTTTCCGTAAAACCTACAAAGAAGAACACGTGGACCAACTATGTCCGACTTAGAGTGTCACGTGTAGAAATGACGAACAGAGTCTAAGGGTTTGACGTTTCGACAAATTACTTATACTCCGTTTTTCCATTTCCTTAACGTTGTCGAACTCTAAATACATCTCTGACACAGTAGTTCCGAAAACAAGGGAGAAGGTCGAAGTATTTCCTATATCTAATGGTCTGTTTCTAGACACCCCAAACATTTAGTCGAGTTTGTATTATTACTACAAACCTTGAACATGACTCAAATGACCTCGATGAAGTAAGTTATAATCTCGAAATACATTGGAAAGAACGTATGTAACACTGACGAAAATATCTGTCTAAGTATTTAATGAGGACCATATGTCTTATGTACTTTCCGACTGACAACCGTAACGTACCCTGTTTCTGGACTCACAAGTTTATAGTCTTCTGTCGACCTTGTGTCAGACACGTTTCCGTTAACCTCGGAGGTTCAGGTAAGTTATGATTGAACCTTGCACATCGTTCTTAGCCCTTTTAGAGTCACTCAATATGTAAATATTTAAATCATTGGATCCTAGAAAAGGTGACAAAGGAAGAGAAAGTATATAAAATTAGATATTATAACTTGAATGATTCCGTTAAACAGAAACTATACGACTCTACGTCAAGGTCTTATACCATTCGGTTTAAACAGAAACATTCTTAACACACGTACACATAAGATACTTCACCTCCTTTAGAACCTCTTTTAAAAGTAAACCCAAAGAGAGGACGATTTTCTGAAGGGACCACCGAGTCACCATTTCTCAGGTGGACGTTACGTCCTGGGAGTCCTCTGTACCAAAACTAAAACCCCAACCCTTCTAGGAAACCTCCTCCCGTAGGTGAGGTCATAAGAACGGACCTCTTAGGGGTACCTGTCTCTTCGGACCACCCGATGTCAGGTGTCCCAGAGTTCCCAGTCTGTACTGACTTTACTGAATCGTGTGTGTGGATGATTGTTTCTTATTATTTCTGACTAATGACGTCGTAGATTTAATTTGATTAGAAACACGATGAGAGAAACAAATCTTACAGAGAGGTTTTAATACACCCGTCAAGGTGTCTAAATGTAACGAACGAAAGTACAATAATTACTCAAGAGAATCACATAATTATTTAGTGAGATACACATCTCCTATTTACTACTACTTTTAACATTATTAATGATAGTTTCCTGATATATATGATTGTCGAAGTCTCCCGACGAAGAATAGGGACTTCTTCCCGGGTCTCAAAATCGAATGGTGCCTGGATAGAATCCTAACAAGGTCACTCGTCATCAGTGTCTAAATGAAGGTGACAAACCACCAAGAAACTGAACCGGATTAACCGATGTCTATCTCGAATACCACAAAATCAACGATGTAGTACAGACTGAAAACACTAGGGTACCTGATATCGGACGGTCCGAGGAGACAGGCAGCCTAAGAGGTCCACTCTTATACCCTCACCCAACGGTAAAGACAGAGGTCCCCGAATACCTTAATAGGTACAATAACCCTGGAGTCTATGTTTAAGAATTACTTCAACGTCTTCAGGAAGTCAGTCAAGTCAAGTCAAGTCAACGAGTCAGCACAGACTGAGAGACGTTGGGGTACTTAGTGTCGTACGGTCCGGAGGGACAGGTAATGGTAGTGGGCCTCAAGTGAGTTTGAGTACAGGTAGCTCAGCCACTACGGTAGGTCGGTAGAGTAGGAAACAGCAGGGGAAAAGGAGGACGGGGGTTAGGGAGGGTCGTAGTCTCAGAAAAGGTTACTCAGTTGAGAAGCGTACTCCACCGGTTTCATGACCTCGAAGTCGAAATCGTAGTAAGGAAGGTTTCTTGTGGGTCCTGACTAGAGGAAACCTTATCTGACCAACCTAGAGGAACGTCAAGTTCCCTGAGAGTTCTCAGAAGAGGTTGTGGTGTCAAGTTTTCGTAGTTAACAAGCCACGAGTCGAAAGAAGTGTCGGGTTGAGAGTGTAGGTATGTACTGGTGACCTTTTTGGTATCGGAACTGATCTGCCCGGAAACAACCGTTTCATTACAGAGACGAAAACTTATACGATAGATCCAACCAGTATTTAAAAGAAGGTTCCTCATTCGCAGAAACATTTAGTGGTCTGGTTTCCCCATTCCACTTCCTTCTCTATTTAATCCTTTAACCCTAATTATATATGTATGATGATATACATTGTATCTATTGGTTGTTCCTGAATGAAGTATCGTGTCCCCTGACATGAGTTAAAATAAAATATTATTGGATATCCCCTTTTCTTGGACTTTCTATTATATATATGAAATATACTATACACACAGAATCAGTGACTGAACAAAGGTCGAGAAACACTAGAGTACCTGACATCCAGAGTTTCGAGGAGACAGGTACCTTAAGAGGTCCGTCCTTATGACCTCACCCAACGGTAAAGGAAGAGGTATAAAATATATATATATGTGTGTGTGTATATATATATATTACATACATATATATGTATAATACAATATATATACGTGTGTGTATATGTTTTGATTTAGGCACACGATATGTGGACTTTAATTGTACTGTAACATTTGGTTGTTTTCAAGTGATTTGAAAATTTTTATTTATTTATTTAATAATAAAAAATTTTAATCCCAATACCTTCTGACCAGCAAAGACAGTCTCATTTTCGCTTAGACTTTAGATCTTTCACTTTCGCTTTCACTTCAGCGAGTCAGTACAGGTTGAGAAACACTGGGGTACCTGATTATCCGATGGTCCGAGGAGGGAGGTACCCTAAGAGGTCCGTTTTAAATGGGAATTGGAGATTTGAGTATATTAAAAGTAGGTGTCTGGTGGGAGTAAATTTTAAGAAAATTTGTGGTTGATAGATCTTCATTACTCGGTTATTCTACATGGATGTACTAAGACTCCTAAGAACAGAAAATTTTATATAAACAAATAAACTGACGTAGTCTGACAGTAACGTAGTACACCCCAAAAAGTAACACCGTGCGTCCTAGAGGTCAATTCCGTCCGTCCGAGTCATCAATGTCGTGCTCCTGAATCAACGGAGTACCGTACACCCTAGAAACAAGAGACCGGACCCTAGTCTGGGTTCAGGAGACGTACAATTCTAATAACAGAAAACCTCCCTTCAAACATGATATCTACATAGACTTGGTGGTTATCTTGAATTCAAAATCTCACAAATTTTTGAAAGTAAAAGTGAGAGATCAGATAGAATAGACAAATTGAAGTAGTTCTACACTACAAAGTCTCAGTATACCGGTTCCATTCGTTTGCCTTTCAAAGGTTTGTGTTCCAATGTTTCTAAAAGTACACTGAGAAGTTTACTTATATACTCACCCCTTTATAGGTTTTTACACTCAATTAATCGACATAACAAGAGGTGTTCGAGTACGAAAATAAAACGGTTTGAAGGTACTTAGTGAATCCTAACAAAGTAAGTTAGAGAAAGAAACGATCTAATACGTTTACCAAGTAAATAACACATATTTTCATGTTTTTTAACAATCACTCAAACGACGTGTATGTATGTATGTATGTATATGTATATGTGTGTATGGAAAAGACACGATGTCAAATTGGTTTTTGACGTCCAAATTTATGTCACATCGATTATCTTACACTGTAGAGATGACACTTATGATTTATGACATACGATACATGTCAGGTGTACCCGTCCTAGAGTCACATACGATTTTGTTTAATATGGACACTTAACTCCCGGTGCACATTTTAGATAGTTACGATGTAATCTCTTTGGCTAACCTTAAAAAAACAAAAGAAACCAGTCCGTCAGTACCTCAGAGACAACTTTGAGTCACAATGAGTCGTCAGGATACCCAATAAATGAAACAGAAGAGTTCTCATAGTCAGATCAATGGAGTAGAACGACTCAATATATAAACCGTCTGTATTCTAATCTATATGATAAACTATAAACGTGGTTCTGATCTAACACCTTTTCCGGGTATTTCGAATCCGAGTTGGACAAGTTACCGTAAGAAATTACAAACTGATGTTATGGAGATATGAAAGATCGTTAGATATCAATTCACACTGAAAATAGGAAATAGTCCTACGTTTTTTATAAAAGAAGATGACTAACGACGACTCTCCATTTTAGGTCCAAAAAGTCTTTTGGTCGTACTACCAAAACAGACCTCCCGACGTAAGTAACCAATTGAAAAGTAATAAATGTCTATACGTCCGGGCCTTTCTTGAACTCTCCCGTACACCAGGTGTGTTGTCGGTGCAGTCAGGACATGGACTGAAATTTATCATGGTGTTTTAAAGGTTGAAGACTCTTCGACTAGACAAAAGGATTTCTGGGAACAATTTTCTCTACGAATTGAGGATATTTAGTAAGTAAATACATTGATTGTTAAAAATGACAGTCCCTTAAGAAATCCAACTTGTCAGAACAGTTCGAAGAGTGTTTTAACCAAGGAAAATTAGACAATAACATCTATACCCCTTAACACTGAAGTCCCATTTTGTTTTGTTACTAGAACCTTTTTTTTTACTTTGGTGAGAAATACGAGAAAAGAGACCCGATTTCTCAAAGTAAAGGAGAAATCTTGAATAAATTTATGTGAAATCAGTGTCAAAAGATAGAAAAGGTCTACGATGAGTTCAATAAAAGTCTAAATCGTTACACACAAAGTTGTAACCTGTCTCATGGAACTCTAATTACATACCCACCTTTACTTAGGGTGAAGTTTTAAAGTGAAGGGGTTTTGTAAAAAAAGTGAATCTGGTTGTGGTTTGACGACTCGACCTTAGTTCTAACGACCTTCTTTATATTTTTGGGAGTCTATCCCACTACCATAGTGGGATTACCGTCTTTTGTTCTCCGAGAAATCTTGGAGAACTTCTCCCACTTTCTCCTCTCATTTTTTCGATCGAATTTTGAGTTGTAAGTTTTGTAATTCTGGTATCGTAGGTCAAGGTAGTGAAGTACCATTTATGTACCTCCTTTTCATCTTCGACACCGTCTAAAATAAAAGAACACGAGGTCTTAGTGACGCCTACCACTGACGTCGGTACTTTAATTTTCTGCGTACGAGGAACCTTCTTTTAGATACTGTTAGGATCTGTGACATAATTTTTCGTCTCTGTAGTAAAACGACTGTTTGTAGATAGATCAGTTTTTATACCAAAAGGGTCATCAGTACATTCTTATACTCTTAACCTGGTATTTCTTCCGGCTCATGGTTTCTTAACTACGAAAGTTTGACACCACGACCTCTATTGAGAACTTGTCGTTCCTCTATTTTGGTTAGGATTTCTTTTAGTTGGGACTTATAAGTGACCTACTTGACTACGACTTCGAGGGTTTGAAACCGGTGGACTACGTTTCTCGTCTGACTGACCTTTTCTGAAACTAGGACCTTTTCTAACTCCTGTTCTCCTCTTCCCCCACTGTCTCCTACTCTACCAACTAACCATAGTTGGTGTGTTACCTGTACTCAACTCGTTTGAGGTCCTCTATCACTTTCTGTCCCTTCGGACCACACGACTTCAAGTTCAGTATGTGCTGGCTCACTGACTTGTTGTTGATGTTTGACGACTATAGGTTAGTATGCCTCCTTTTTTTTTTTTTTGTTAAAAAGACAGTTATGACGGAGAACACAGTCAGAAGGAGTTATGGTTCAGACATAAATCCCGTAAAAATAAAGGGTAAAGGTAAAAAATTTTTGAGGAAGTTGTCTCTTAAACAAGATGTATAAAGACTTTTAGTAGGATAAAACATGTTATAAGTTTATTAAGAAGAGACGGTTCAGTTACTAAGTTCTTCCTAAAAATTTAAGATTTGATACATATACAGTGACACGAGTCGTATAGGAAATAACATATCAACGATTCAGAACAGGTTGAGAAACGTTGGGGTACCTGACATCAGATATACGACCGAAGTTAATATATCGATGGAGTACCAAACTCGAACCCAAGATCACAGTCGTTTAAAAATCCATTCAACGACGACACAAGTCTACGGTAAGACCTCTACATCTCAAAAATATGTCTCCATCATAAGACATAGAAACTTAAAGATATATATAGTATACACACACACACACACACACACACACATCCCAATAAGTAAGTAACTAAATAAGTAATAATAGTTGTTTATTAGTAATTAGTATATATATTAGTATCTGATATATATATTATATCATATATATATATCATATATATCAGTATATGATATATATATTGTATCATATATATATATCTTAGTATATGATATAAGATCCGTGATACAATCCACTATTATAAGTTATCGATTGTTTTTGTGTGTTTCTGAAAAGTAGTATCTTGAAAATTAAATCAACTTCTTAATTGATAATTAGTCTTTTTACTATTACGACATTTACAATCCATACGACTCTCGTATACTATCACCCTGTACCGAAAAGTCTCTCCCTTCCTTTTCAAAGTGACTACATCCTTATGAACTCGACTCTGGACTGTCTTCTCGAATCCAGGTGATCTAAGAGTAATTCGAGGTATTACAGGGACACTCACGTACACACGATTCAACGAAGTCGACGTAGGCTGAGAAACGTTGGGGTACCTGATATCGGACGGTCCGGAGAGACAGGGACTCTAAGCAGTCCGTTCTTATGACCTCACCCCACGGTACGGGAGGAGGTCACAGGAACATAGACGGAGACTTTCAGTAATCTCAAAACTCCTTCTTCCACCTCAGTTCAACCTTCCCATCTCGGTTCTACCATCAACATACAATAGTACTTCTAAGTCATCTTAACCTTCCGGTCCTTCGTTTATCGTCTATGGATCTGTTGAACAATGAATATAAATTTTTTATTAGTCTCTTTTCCTTTTTTTTTTAGTGGACGAAGTATAAAAGTTAGATTTCCCTTTTACCTTCTTTAATTTGTGACCGTATATCCACATTTTCCTGAAGGGACCACCGAGTCTCCCATTTCGCAGACAGATGTTACGTCCTCTGGACCCAAGTTAGGGACCCAACCCTTCTAGGGGACCTCTTCCTTTACCGTTAGGTTAGGTCATGATAACGGACCTTTTGGGGTACCTGTCTCCTCGGAACATCCGATGTCAGGTAACCCAGTGTTTCTCAGCCTGTGTTGACTCGCTGAAGTGAGTGAGTGAGTATATCCACATTTCTGCTCATCATACGAACCGTCACCTGAAACACTACTGAAAAAGAGAAGAAGAATTAACCTTCTCATCTATAGTAGATAGTTGAAACTCCTTACACTAAAATTATCACTTCACTAGATTACCAAGGATGATCGATCTTAAGTTATCCTACTAACTAGATATCCATTTTCAATTTCGATAAAGTTTTACTTATTTTATTAGTATATCACTTTGGATCTTGTAATGTGCCTCTTCCGTTACCGTGGGGTACGGTCATGAGATCGGACCTTTTAGGGTACCTGCCTCCTCGGACCATCCGACGTCAGGTACCCCAGCGCTTCTCAGTCTGTGCTGAAGTGAAAGTGAAAGTGAAAAGTGAAGGTATGTAACCTCTTCCTTTACCTTTGGGTGAGGGCACAAGAACGGACCTCTTAGGGTCCCTGCCCCCTCGGACCACCCGACGGCAGATACCCCAGCGTGTCTCAGCCTGTGCTGACTTCACTGAATCGTCGTCGTTGTCGTCTTGTAATGTTCTCTCACGACTTTACTAACTAATTTGTCCTGTGCCTTTCAATTCAAACTTTCAACATAGTAGTCATCATTCTTCTGTCACGTCTCTCAAAGTAAGTCATTTGACTCGTTTACCACGTTCTTATGTTCGTTCAACAGTGTTTCAAAATATTTTATAATATTTTACCGTTTTGGGTTCCCTACACTGTTTAGATTTGTTCCACCTTTTCAATCCGGTTTAAACCAATAGTTGAAACCCCTGTAGAGATTTCGCACTCGTTCGTTTCGATTCCTGTTCTCATTGACGAAGGAGTCAAATCTGTTTCGTGTCTATTTTGATTACTAGGTCTTTTATACTAGATCTTTTATTAACTTCCAACGAAAAATTTTCTAACCCTGTTTAAAGTCATGAAAAGAATAAAAATGGATTCGATACTAATTTGATATAAAAGATCAAAATATAGATCAAAATGAAAAATTAAAGTTCGATATAGAAACAAAAAATCTCAAACGAAAGAACCTAAAATTTTAGTGAATTTGTTATAACACTCTTATAAATTTAGAGAGAACAAAATTAAAATGATACAATTTGTTATAGTAAAAGTTGTTTACTTGAATGAATGTTATGTCTTTGTCTGTGTTTCTGAAACTCTTACTTGAATTCCAATAGTCACCCCTTTACCATCACCCCCCTCCCTCTCCTAACTTCAAATCCTAACTGTACATGTATGACAACTATATGAATTTTATCTATTGGTTGTTCCTAAATGAATATCGTGCCTCTTGAGATGAGTTATAAGACATTATTAGATTTACCCTTTTATTACAATTTTTATCTATTTATAAATACATATAGACTTATTGAAACGATATGTCGACTTTGATTGTGTTATAACAATTAGTCGATATGAGTATATACATATATATATATATATATATATATTTCATTGTGATAAAGTTTCGTGAGTAAACACATATAGTATCATATCCCATTGTCAATTATCATACCTAAGAACTCAGTCCGAACGGTCCTAGACTAAAAAGGGACATGATAAGTGACCAATAAACTGAGGTCGTTCGACAAATTACATAGACAAGGAGACAAAGGAATAGAAATTCTACTACTATTTTTATCATAGATGGAGTGTCCCAACAAAATTCAGTGTTTGTACAATTTTATACATTTTGGGTTGGGTATCTTGTACGTCTCTTCCGTTACCGTTGAGTGAGGTCATGAGAACAGACCTTTTAGGGTACCTACCTCCTCGGACCATCCGACGTCAGGTACCCCAGTGATTTCTCAGACTGTGCTGACTTGCTGAAGTGAAAGTTAAAAGTGAAAGCACGTAACCTCTTCTTTTGCCGTTGGGTGGGGTTACAAGAACGGACCTCTTAGGGTTCCTACTCCCTCGGACCACCCAACGGTATACCCTAGTGTGTCTCAGCCTGTACTGATTTTGTTAAATCGTCGTCGTCGTCGTATCTTGTACGGATTGACTGTTATCCATGTGACACTTATAATTCACGGTTTGTTTCAAGATCTAGCAAATGTACGTCGAAGAATAAGTCGAGTCAAGTCAACGAGTCAGTACAGACTGAGAAACGATGGGGTACTTGACGTCGTACGTTCCGGATGGACAGGTAGTGGTTGAGGACCTCAGGTGGGTTTGGCTACAGGTAGTTCAGCCACTACGGTAGGTCGGTAGAGTAAGAGACAGTAGGGGAAGAGGAGGACGGGAGTTAGAAAGGGTCATAGTCCCAGAAAAGTTTACTCAGTCGAGAAGTGTAGTCCACCGGTTTCATAACCTCAAAGTCGAAGTTGTAGTCAGGAAGGTTACTTGTGGGTCCTGACTAGAGGAAATCGTACCTGACCAACCTAGAGGAACGTCAGGTTCCCTGAGAGTTCTCAGAAGAGGTTGTGGTGTCAAGTTTTCGTAGTTAACAAGCCACGAGTCGAAAGAAGTCTCAGGTTGACAGTGTAGGTATGTACTGGTGACCTTTTTGGTATCGGAACCGATCTGCCCAGAAACAACCGTTTCATTACAGAGACGAAAAGTTATACGATAGATCCAACCAGTATTGAAGGGAAGGTTCCTCATTCGCAGAAAATTAAAGTACCGACGTTAGTGGTAGACGTCACTAAAACCTCGGGGGTTTTTATTTCAGACTGTGACAAAGGTGACAAAGGGGTGGATAGACGGTACTTCACTACCCTGGCCTACTGTACTAGAAGCAAAAGACTTACAACTCGAAATTCGATTGAAAAAGTGAGAGGAGAAAGTGAAACTAATTCTCCGAGAAATCAAGAAGAAGTGAAAGACGGTATTCCTACCACAGTAGACGTATAGACTCTAATAACTATAAAGAGGACCGTTAGAACTAAGGTCGAACACGAAGGAGGTCGGGTCGTAAAGAGTACTATATGAGCCGTATATTCAATTTATTCGTCGCACTGTTATATGTCGAAACTACATGCATGAGGAAAGGGATAAACCTTGGTGAGACGACAAGGTACAGGTCAAGATTGACAACGAAGGACTGGACGCATGTCCAAAAGTTCTCCGTCCAGTCCACCAGACCATAAAGGTAGAGAAAGTCTTAAAAGGTGTCAAATAACACTAGGTATGTCAGTTTCCAAAACCGTATCAGTTATTACGTCTTTATCTATAAAAAGACCTTGAGAGAACGGAAAAACTACTAAGTCACCTAAAGCCGATAAACTAGAGACTAAGGAGACGGAAAAGATTTTTGTCGAACTCGTAAACCTTCAAGTGCCAAGTGCATAACAACTTCTGACTGAACCTCTTAAAATTCGTAATGAAATGATCACACACTCTAATGAAATGATCGAAGAGTAATACAAGAATTTAAATAGAGTAAAAGATTCATATTGGGAGTAAAATATCCAATTATTCGACTAGTGTTTCTTCAATTTACTAAACAGATTCCAATATGTTGACCGTTACCACTTAAACTTTTGGTCCGATAAACTGAGTTCTTGAGTATCAGAATGAATGACGTTAACTAGGGTAGATTCAAAGTAGGATATAAGATACGTGAGAATTAGTCTCATGTATTCACTTTAAATAAAAACGTAATAATCATTCATAATAAAACACTCATTAAAAATGTCACGATGTAAAACCAAAATTATATACTTTTTATTAAATAGTACAACTATACGGGATTAAGTAGAGTGGTAATGTAATAACTTGAAAAGCCAACAGGTATTTTAAAACGAAAATTTTTCGTAATAATACCCATAGAAACGTGAAATAGAAAAAGATGAAAACTTAACAGAGTAATTCTATGTCAAACTCCCTAACTTAATGATCTAGTATGTCATGTCTGTAACGTTTTATAAATCCTTTAACTTTCTATCTTTCATGTGTGTGTTTTCATTTCTATTGGATATTAAATGGGACGACAAAAAAATAACATGTAATTAATTTTTTAAGACAAATAGAGTGAAGACCTGGGTATCGTGTCTTTAGTGATTTGTATATTACATGTAGGAAAATTTATGTTTATGTGTAAGTGTGTACATTTGTATGTATGTATATATGTTCAAAAACAAAAATTTTATTTTTACCCTATAAGATTTACAATCACAAATATATACTTATAAAATCAAAAATTCACTATATAACGGATTTAAGTTTAACGGATGTTTTTTACAATAATTAACTACTATGGTGATCGTTGTACATCTGTATAAATGATAAGATCATAATCTAAAAGAAAAAAAATAAAATATAAAATATATTTAAATAAATAAAATTAACCTCAAATTAGTAGAAAATTAAAAATAAAATAAAATTTAAAACATGTCAACTAAAAAAACTTGAATTCTGACGAAATGTAAAGAAAACTTAAACAAAATTAAGTGTAGTAAACTAAGAGAGAAGAGAACTTCGTCAGAAACCAGAACTGAAACTGGAGACAAAACCCATACATTCCAAAACCATATACCTAAACTGAAAAGGGAGATAATAATTAATTATTTTTTAACCACGAAGGGACCACCGAGTCTCCAATTTAGCAGACGAACGTTACGTCCTCTGGACTCAAGTCAGGGACCCAACCCTTCTAGGGGACCACTTCCTTTACCGTTGGGTGAGGTCATAAGAATGGACCTCTTAGGGTACCTGCCTCCTCGGACAACCCGATGTCAGGTTCCCCAACGTTTCTTAGCCTGTACTGACTCGCTGAAGTGAAAGTGAAAAAGATAATAATTATGAATTACCCACTGTATTCGTTTATTTACTGTATAGAAAAGACGTAGAGTCAAAGGAGTAGACGTTTATTCCTAACTTTCTATTAACCGTTAAATATATTGAGTTATGAAACGTATTTTATTAAAGAGTAATTTTCAAGTGATAGTAGGGGTGAGGGTAAAACTAATAGACGTTCAACCCAATTATATAACCACATACTAGAGTAGGTTTAGTGACTTCTTTTACAACTTACCCTATCCTAGTTCTACTTTAGGGAAGTTATAAGGGGTTTTTGTTACAGGAGACCCAACTGTATTTAATAACTTCTTTTAGACACTCACATAAGTACTGATACAGTCTCCGTAAGTTGGGACCACCACGTAGTCTTACTATATACTGTAAAATTTTGTATGTTTATAGATTCGAGATTTGACTTACATAACTTATTCTTATAGACCTATTACACCGGTTTCACAGAGAAAATTAAAGTTATGTACTAAAAGTCATGAGTTCCGACTCTTGGTTAATAAATGGATTACTGTAATAAGTCGAACGCAAAGTAATGAAACAGATGTTTATATAGTAAGTAAGTTATTTGTACATAACTTGGTGTAATATATACATTCCAAGATCCATGACCCTGACAATCCTACTTTTATTATATATGGAATAAGAACCCTTAGGGAGTAAGTCTTTATCTTCTGTCTCTAAATTAGTCTATTTAAGTTTATGTTACATTACTGTTTATTCTCGTTTCATGAGACCCTTATATCTCTGATCTTATTGGTACTGACTGTCTTCACCTCTTCTGTATTAACTTCTTGACTGTAAACTCCACCTAGAACTTGTACTCATCCCGAAATACTTTTCATCTTACAAGATCCGTTCTCCTGATCGGTAGGTTTCATACCACAATTCTTGTCTGATCCATATGGGTCGTTTACAGTTGTCATTTTACACTCTTTCTACATTTCACATATTTAAGAACTCCATCTGACTCAGTGTTTATTTTTCACTATTCATATCTTTCTTTTCGACTACCGATAAACACTTTCCAGTAAGTAGATCCAAGGGTTCTTCCTGTTAGTTTGTCTATACAAGTTTACTGTGATCGTACATTTCTACATCTCAAGTACCCTCTTTAAACTTGAAACCGTAGTCAAACTCGTAGTCACTGTGCATCTATAATCAACTTCTACACCATAAACTATCTTAGGAAGTACTTTCCAACACATCTGTTGTTTCCTGTCTCCAATCCTCTTGTGAACGAAAATTACCCGGTTTTACTACTCAGTTTATGATTGTCTTTTTCGTACCAATTCTCTTCTTTCTCCTATTATTTCTCTTCTACAACGGTACCTTAAGTTTCTTCCTCTAGTAAAATCCTTTCAGGAAAGATTTTCTTCAAAAACAAAAGTCTTGTCACTGTTTTACTCATATTAATATCCGTGTCCTTTTCTTCGGTAACTCCACCGTCTATAACTCCTGAAAGTGTCTACGGAAAACCTTTAGGACTATATGACACAGATTTACATAGTTTACAAAGTTTACATAAGAAAAATTGCCGACTCATTATGAGGTAACACATATACATGGTGTCGAAAGAATAGGCAAGTAGACGACTACCTGTAGCTCCAACGAAGGTACAGGACCGATAATATTTGTCACGACACTACTTGTAACCCCCATGTGCACAGAGAAAGTTAAGACCAAAGGAGCCACACATACGGGTCGGTACCCTAACGACCCAGTATTCCGTCAAGATAAACGTTAAAAAATTCCTTAGAGGTGTGACGAGAGGTGTCACCGACATGATCAAACGTAAGGGTGATTGGTCGGATCATTGTGAGATGAATTTTTCCTTTATTCATATTTCTGTTTGTATTTCCAAATTTTTTCTGTTTGTATTTCCAAAAAAAGAATTAGAAACTTATTCTTTAAAATTTCGTATTTCCGTTTCTTTATTTCATTTACTTTTTTTAGTTATCAAACTAGTATTTAAAAATTTCGAAGGTATACGGTTTTTATATCTTTGTTTTATTTTTCTAATTAACTCCTTTGTAAATTTTGTTTACACTGACCTTTTTATGAAAAAAGTAAAAATAAGAAACTTGAATTTCTTTAGTTATTCTTTTACAGTTCTGGTTTATTTTTATTAGTTTTTATAATAGTCTGTCTAGTTTATTTATTAATATACCTTACTAATTTATAAATTTTCTACATGTTAAAGTGGTTACAAGTTTGTTATCGTTTAAAACTTTACCTATATAATAAACAAAATTGGGTCGTTAAACAAGTTCTTTATTTCGGAGTTATAACCGTTCCTAAATAACGTAACCTTTGGGTAGATTATGACTATCTTTAACCATCATGTAAATACCCTTCGTTAAACCTTTAAAATATTTTCTATAATCTTGTTAATAGGGAACTAAAAAAATAAATTGTCATAATAACTCCACATTAACTGTTTCAAACATGTATAAATTACACATGTTAATTACTTAAACCTGTATACGTTTGTGGGCACTATCATAGTAGTGTTAATTTTAGTAACTGTATAAATTTCAAAAGAGAACAGAAGGAAAATACACCATTCTTGTAAATTGTACTCTAGATGACAGAATTTAAAACTTAATGTGTTATAATAAAACTATTGATATCCGTGGTGAAACTTGTCGTCTAGAGATCTTGTATAAATTGATCGGATTGACTTTGAAATATAAGTAACTTCTTTTCGACAGACAAAGTGGTAGGGGATGAGGGATCGTCGGTGTTAACATAAGTAACGAATATACTCGAACTAACAAATTTATAGGGTAATATACACTTTTGACACCTTTTAAGAATTTCTCTACCCTTATAATCTAGTGGAATGGACAGAGAACTCTTTGGACACACGTACAGTTCTTCGTTGTCAATCTTGGTCTACACCTTGTTGCCCGACCAAGTTTTATCTCTTTCCTCAAATAGTTCCAACATATAACAGTGGGACGAATAAATTGAATATACGTCTTTCGTCGCACATTTTATGATACGACCTACTTAGTGTTTGATTTTAGTTCAAACGGTCCTCTTTATAGTTGTTAGAGTCTATATGTCTAATATGACGATATTACCGTCTTTTACTTCTCTTTGATTTCTCGGAGAACTAATCCTACTTTCTCCTCTCACTTTTTGGACCGAATTTTAAGTTGTCAGTTATTTGATTCTAATACCGTAGGTCATGGTAGTGAAGTACCGTTTATCTACCCCCTTTTCACCTTTGTCACTGTCTAAAATAAAAGAACCCGAGGTTTTTGGTGACGTCTACCACTGACGTCGGTACTTTAATTTTCTACGAACGAGGAACCTGTCTTTCGATACTGTTTGGATCTGTCACATAATTTTTCGTCTCTGTAGTGAAACGACTGTTTCCAGACATATCAGTTTCGATACCAAAGAGTAATCAGTACATGTCTACATTCTCAACCTTGTATTTCTTCCGACTCACGACTTTTTAACTACGAAAGTTTAACACCACGACCTCTTCTGAGAACTCTCGGAGAACCTGTCGTTTCTCTAATTTGGTCAGTTAGGATTTCTCTTAGTTTGGAAATATAAGTAACCTTCCCGACTACGTTTCTCGTTTGAGTAACCTTTTCTGGCACTACGACCCTTTCTGACTCCCGTCCTCCTCTTTCCCCGTTGTCTCGTACTCTACGAACCTACCGTAGTGACTGAGTTACCTGTATATAAACGTGTTTGAGACACTCTATCACTTCTTACCCCTTCGGACCGTAGGACGTCAGGTACCCCGACGTGTCTCAGTTTGTTCTGTCACGGACTTTTTGTTATTCACTTTATTACGTAATAAACAGTAAGACGTTGACCGAATAAAGTGGATCGTAGACAGGTGTCAGGTAATTTCAACAGAATTCACGTTCTTAAAGGAGAAATTTCCGATTCATGATAAATTAATAAGATGTGTCTTTTATGGTGTAAAAGAAATAGGTAAGTACATAACTTCCTGTGCACTGGACAAAGGTATAGAACCGAAAATACTTATTACGACGTTACTTGTACTCTCACGTCCATCCATCAATATCAAAGACTAAAGTTAATAAAACTTATATATGGGTCTCCACCCTAACGACTTAATATATCATCAAGATTAGTTAAAAAACTTCTTGAAACTATGATAAAAAGTATCGGCTACTTTGTAAATTGTAAGGGTAGTTGTTACATGTGCCAGGGTAGTATATATGTGACGATAAGTAATATTTATAACCTGAAGGGTCCACCCCGAACACCATTCCATTGGTGGACGGTTACGTCCTCTACGTCCAAACTAGGGACCAACTCCTTTTAGGAGACGACATCTTTTACCGTTGGACGAGGTCATAAGAAGGGACCTTTTCAGGTACCCGTCTCCTCGGACCGTCCGATGTCAGGTACCTCGGTATTTCTCAGTTTGTGTTGACTCACCGACTTGTGTAAATATTTTATCTATGATCATTCTAGGATGATATATCGTGCCCCTTGAGAAGAGTTATAAGACATTACTGGATATAGTCTTTTATTAGGTTCTGTTCACCTATATACATAGACATATTAACTAAGTAGAACGACATATGGTCTTTGGTCGTGTTGCTACATTTAGTTGATATGAGGTTATTTTTAAATCTTTTTATTTTATTTTGTTTTACTTTCTCTCCTTGAATTTTTTTGTTGGGAAGTTTTGGTGTGTTATATGTACCAAGGTTAAGAAGGTATAGGAACGATTGTGAAGACGTAAACAAACAAAAACTTTTATAGGTAAGATTGTCGAACCTTCACTATGAAACGACTCCAAAACTAAACGTAAAGGTAGCATTCATTACTGAAACTCGTAGAAAAATAAACGGGCAATCAGTAGACATACAGAAAAAACCTATTTACAGACAACGGGTAAAAAGTAAGTCCAATAAACAAAAACATCCCCTACAAACAAAAAACGATAACTTAACATCTTCAACGAATATATATAACTTATAATTGGAAAATACTATATATCAAATCTTTGTAAAACGGAAGAGTAAGACAAATAACAAAGGAAACGTCTTCGAAAAATCAAACTACATGTCCGTATGGAGTAAATAAAAGGTAACAAAACAATATTAAACGTCTATGACGTAAAAAGTGTTCAACTTCCAATTACCGTAACTCGTTCAGATAGTCGTGGTAAAAGGTTGTCGTAAACGAGTGAAACACAGAGACACAGTATAAAACCATTAAGAACATTATAAAGTTTGTAAAAGTAAAAATAATATAAACAATACCAAAAGACACTGGTCACTAGAAACTACAATGATGATATTGAGTGACTTTCAAGTCCACTATCATAATAAAAATCGTCAATGTATAAAAAGTTAATTAATACATGTAAAATAACGTGTGAATTATCTGATGTAAGTACGTACGATTTAGTTAAAAGACAGCATAGGCTGAGAAACACTGGGGTACCTGGCACCGGGTGGTCCGAGGAGACAGGTACCCTGAGACGTCCGTTCTTACGACCTCACCCAACGGTACGGGAGGAGGTCCCCTTTAAGGGTTGGGTCCCTGGTTTGGATCCAGAGAAAACAGAGGACTCAACCCTCCACCCAAGAAATGGTGATGCGGTGGACCCTTAAATATCACATTTGTATTAAAAATATACGTGGTTCTATGGTTTTTAAGCACACTGAGTGAAAAACGTTATAAGTGAAATAACGTCAAAAGACCTGGACCTGGATGTTATAGAGACTCCGAACGGACATCAAGTTGAACAAATAAAAACTAAAACAACGGACAAGAAAAGCACGATATAGTGTATTTAGTAGCGGTTCCGGTTACAGTTCTTCACAAAGATCCTCAAAATCTCAGAGGCTAGAATTCATATATCAGGTAAAACTCAACTAATACACATCCCACATTCTATTCCTAGGTTAAAAAAAAAAAAAACGAACATCTATAAGTAAAAGAGGTCATGATGAAAAATTTCTCTGATAGGAAACGGAAAACTATAAGAACCTTAGGAACAGTTTCTAATCAACTGAATAACACAACTAAATAACACAACCAAATAAGGAGTAAAGGGATAGGGTAACAAGATATACGGACTTAAATACGGTCATGGTAGGATAAAATTAATGATATTGAAATTATATAAAACTTTAGACTTTCATACTACGGAGAAACAAGAAAAAAGACTTCTGGTGAAATAATAAGATAAAGGTAATCTTAAAATGTTTAAAAAAAAAAAACATTTTTTACGGTAACCTTAAGACAACGTCTATCGTAACTTAGACACCTAACGAAATCTATCACACTTGTACAATTGTTATAATTAAGAAGGTGAAGTACTTGTGTCTTACAAAGGTAAACAAAGACAAAGAATTAACAAAATTAACTACAAAACATTAAAAGTCAGATGTTTGTCAAACGGAGGAAACAATTCAAATAAGGATTCATAAAAAAATTACGACAACGTTTAACAAAAGAATTAAAGAAAGAACATATCGAATAAAAACTTCATATTTACGATGACAAATAACATACGATTAAAACATGAGACTTTGAAACGATTCAAAGTAAAAAATTTGGATTATCAAAAACCACCTCAGAAATCACAAAATATGTATATCCTAGTAAAGTAGATGTTTTTCTCTGTTAAAATAAGGAAGGGGGGTGGGGGTCAAATCTACAGAAGATGAACAAGAAAGGATCGATTAACGAGACCCGTAGATCCTGATACGATTTATCTTCACCGTCCTTTCCCGTAGGAACGAAATAGGGAGTGGAATCTCATAAAGAATTGAAATTTTAATATAAATCTTTGATAGGGTTCCTATACAAGTTTTAGTCTTTCCCGGAATAATGGTCCTATAAATAATATTTTAACGAATACTACCGTTTATTTATATTTGCTAAATTATTTAGTCATTCTCTTCCTAACTTACTTATTAATGTCTGTATTTATTATCTGATAGTAAGTTAATAATTAAATATTAAAACCTATTTAAATTATTTACCTTCTTATCATATATTAACTTTTAAAACATGAGTCTCACTTGTATAATGGGTCGTGTGTTATTTTTTTATTTATGAATAAATAATCTTTTTATGACTCTCTTTATTTCCAATTTATTTTTTCGTATGACTTAACATTTAAATATAGTTGACGTATTTTTACATTAATTTCTCTGAATGTATGTGGTTTTATGATTGTTCACTGATAAAGATCAATCACAATTCTCATTTAAAATTAATAAAATAACAGAAATAGAAAGCAAAATCATAAATGGTTTTATGTGTAAAAATAATAGTCTTTTTACAAACATTTCTCCTTTAATCTAACGCATCTTAATGATACTGGATATGAACCACTTAGGTACAAATGAGACTTATTAATGTCTTAGGTGGTGCCCACATGTACTCGAGGGTTAGTACTTGGGGGGAGGGTGGAGGGTGGGGTATAGTAGAGAGACCTAGTAGGGGCACGTGGTCGGGGTTCGTAGGAAATAGGACATAGCTTGTATCTGACCGTTAAGTAAAGAATGTACTATCATATGTACAAAGTTACGGTAAGAGGTTTTAGTAGGGTGTAAGAGGGAGAGGGAGTCTCAGGTTTTCAGGTAAGATATGTAGACCCAGAGAAAACGACAGAGTGTATATCCCAATAGTAATGATAGAAAGATTTAAGGTATATATACACAATCATATGACATAACCACAAAACGAAAGACCGAATGAAGTGAGACATATTAACCGAGGTCAAATTAGGTAGAGTAATCTTGACTAAGTTTACATAAGAAAAATTACCGACTCATTATGAGGTAACACATATACATGGTGTCGAAAGAATAGGCAAGTAGACGACTACCTGTAGATCCAACAAAGGTACAGGAACGATAATATTTGTCACGACACTACTTGTAACCCCATGTACACAGAGAAAGTTAAGACCAAAGGAGCCACACATACGGGTCGTCACCCTAACAACCCAGTATTCCGTCAACATAAATGTTAAAAATTTCCTTAGAGGTGTGACAAGAGGTATCACCGACATGATCAAACGTAAGAGTGGTTGTCACATTCTTCCGAGGGAAAAGAGGTGTGGGAGAGGTGGCAAATAACGAACGTCTGAAAACCTAGTGTCGGTAAGACTGACCACACTTTACCATGGAGTAACACCAAAACTAAACGTAAAGAGACTATTACTCACTACAACTCGTAGAAAAGTACACAAACAATCGGTAGACATACAGAAGAAACCTCTTTACAGATAAATAAAGAAACCGGGTAAAAAACTAACCCAGTAAATAAAAAGACCTTAACTCGACGTATTCAACGAACATATAAAAACTCTAATCAAACAGTCAACGAAGTAAACGATAATAAAAGAGGGTAAGTCTTCTGACAGAAAAGTGGAACGAATATCAAAGGAAACAACACGTCGAAAATTAAAATTAATCTAGGGTAAACAAATAAAAACGAAAATAAAGGTCATAAGACCCTCCACCTAGTATCTCCTAGGACGACACTAAATACAGCCTCTCACAAAACGGATACAAGAGGAGATCCTCAAAATATCAAAGACCAGAATGCAAATCTAGAAATTAGGTAAAACTGAAATAAAAACACACCACAAACAAACAAAAATTATATTTTCAACGTACCAATAAGTACTAAAGGGACCACCGAGTCTACCATTTCACAAACGGATGTTACGTCCTCTGAGCCCAAGTTAGGGACCCAACCCTTCTAGGAGACCTCTTCCTTTATCGTTGGGTGAGGTCATGAGAACGGAACTTTTAGAGTACCTACCTCCTCGTACCATCCGAGATCAGGTACCCCAACGTTTCTCAACCTGTACTGACTCGCTGAAGTGACATTGAAATGTACCAGGGAGTCCAGGGAGTCTACATTGAAAGGACCGGTCCTCCGAAATTAAGGAAATCTCGTTGAACCACAAAAGAAGATTAAATAATACCTGAAGTCAAAAGAGAATCTCCCAAAATAACATGAACAAAGACAACGTTTCAATATTAAGGACTACCCATTTCGTCCTCACCGTGTCAAGAAAGATTAGACTAGGTCTAACTCAGATAGAATAAAGAAGAACAAGGTCACTTGTGTTTTTATTTTTTGGGTTTTAAGGAGAAGGGTCAGTTGTAAATGACAGTAGAAATGAAAGGACTGAGGAGAGAGTATACAGGTACATTGAAAGGAAAGAACGAGGATAATTTCTTTATCTTTCTTCTGAACTCGACTTTGAACTAAAACGGTAAACATTCCGTCAACGAAAGAGAGAATTGGACTCAGAACCAAAAGAAACTGACATTTTACAACTAGTATTATTAACGGAATGAAAAAAAACCAGTCCGAATACTACTAGTTTACCTTGTTATCTACCCTTCACGAAACATTTGGAACAAAATCTCGTGTACGTCATAGGAGAAGAACTTTACTAAACGTTTACAAAACGACTTGACGACGGAGAACAATCGAAATAACAAGGGATTAAAAGTTCTTAACGGTAGAGAAACTTTGAAAGGATTAGTAAACGTACACAGAACAGGGGATTGAAGAAGGTTCCTAGTCAATAATGAAAAGGAGACATGAGAATCATGTATGAAACTAATTAATATATCGATTTTGAATATTTACTGTTGTAATAAAGTAACACAACATTAACAAAGAAAGTTATAGAGAGTTGGAAAAGTTTAGGGTTGAGAACCGGATTCGAAACTCAAGGAACTCTGTCTAACATAAGTAAAAACATTGAGACCGACTTACGAAGAATAGATGGTTACAAACGATTTACTCATTCAGACAGTTACTTAGTTGATTACTCACTGTTACCGAACCACCGAGTTAGTCAATTCTTTGGCGGACATTACGTCCTCTGACCCTAAGTTAGGGACCCACCCCTTCTAGTGGACCTCTTCCCTTACCGTTGGGCGAGGTCATAAGAACGGACCTCTTAAAGTACCTGTCTCCTTAGACCACCCGATGTCATGTACCCCAACTTTTCTCAGTCTGTGTTGATTCACTGATTGTGAAAGTGAGAGTCATGGTCCATATTCTACGAAATGTGTGTATTTTGTAGCAAGAACTAACCGAGAAAAGGGAAGATAAAAAAGTAGGAAGAAAATTTTAGATTATTCAGTATGGTATAATAAGTCCGTCAATTGTATAAAGGTACACAGAATAAGAAAGAACTAACATGAAAGCTTTATCCTCCCTTCCCCCGTCCCGTGTTGAAAACTTTTTTACTGTATCGGACTCCTGTATTGTATTTGTCTAATCGTATTTTACCCGGGTTCTACTATGTGTCAAGTAAAGTCACCGAGTTAGGACAGACTGAGAAACGTTGGGGTACCTGACATCGTGTGGTCTGAAGGGACAGGTAGTGGTTGAGGGTCTCGAACGAGTTTGAGTACAGGTAGTTCAGCCACTACGGTAGGTTGACAGAGTAAGAGACAACAGGGGAAAAGGACTGGAGTTAGAATGGGTCGTAGTCCCAGAAAAGGTTACTCAGATACGATGTGTAGTCCACCGGTTTCATAACCTCGAAGTCGTAGTCAGGAAGGTTACTTATAAGCCTTGAGTAAAGGAAATCCTAACTGGCCAAACTAGAGTAACGTCAGGTTTCCTGAGTGTTCTTAGAAGAGGTTGTGGTGTCAAGTTTTCGTAGTTAAGAAGCCGTGAGTCGAAACAAATACCAAGTTGAGAGTGTAGTTATATACTGATGACCCTTTTGGTATCGAAACTACTCTACGTGAAAACAACCTTTTCATTATAGAGACGGAAAATTATACGACAACCAGTATCGAAAAGAAGGTTCCTCGTTCGCAGAAAATTATAGTACCGACGTCAGTGGTAGACGTCACTAAAGTCTCGGGTTCTTTTATTTCAGACAGTGACAAAGGTAACAAAGGAGTAGATAAACGGTATTTAACTACCCTAGTCTACGGTACTAGAATCAAAAGACTTACGACTCAAAATTCGGTTGAAAAAGTGAGAGGAGAAAGTGGAAGTAGTACTTCGAGAAATCAAGGAGAGACGAAAGACGGTATTCCCACCACAGTAGACGTATAGACTCCAATAACTATGAAGAGGACCGTTAGAACTAAGGTCGAACACGAAGTAGGTCGGACCGTAAAACGCACTACATGAGACGTATATTCAATTTATTCGTCTCACTGTTATATGTAGGAACTGTATGAGGAAAGGGTTAAACCTTGGGCAGGTAACAAAGTACGGGGTAAGATTGACAACGAAGAACTGGACGTATATCTATAGATTCCTCCGTCCAGTCCACAAGACCATAAGGGTTGAGAACTCCTTAAAAGATGTCAGACAACACTAGGTACGTCAGTTTCCGAAACCACATCAGTTATTTCGTATTCATCTACAAAAAGACCTTGAGAGAACGAAAAAGATAGTAGATCACCTACAACTGTTAAACTAGAGAACAAGGAGACGGAAAAGATTTAGATCCAACTCGTAGACCTTAAAGAGTTAAGTCCATGACAACTTGGTAGTGAACCTCTTAAAACTCGTAATGAAATGATCATACACTCTACTCACGTCGACATGTCATCAAACTTGTAAGAAACCGTAACGGAAAGAAACCCTAGTATTACTTTTGTCTGGAAAAGGTCAGGACACCGGTGACGACTGGGTCTAAGGGGTTGTCAGTCAAAGAGGATAGTCCTTCGAAGGTGTTCGGAGAATACAAATAGGTAGTCTCCCGTCTCTCTTACTTTTGGTGTTTAGTCTCTTTTGATTGGTTTGACCAGTGTACCTAGTGTCGTAACAGATTGAGTTACTTTGATACTCGGTACATCCCGGTGGGTTCTGTCTGTCCAGTACCACCTCTTAAGACTGTTTTACACCAGGTGACTTCTTTCCTTAATGTTTAGTGAAGTCATAAGAACGGAACTCTTGTGGCAATTGTCATACTTTTCCGTTTTTCTATACTGTGACTTTGTACCATCCGTTCAGTTGAAGTTGATCTATAACTAGGAGTTAGTCGTTTGATTTACTGTGTGAGTGTCCCCGGTACCGTCAAGGTTCCGTAGTAATTTTCTAGTTTTCCACCCGTTACCGGGTTAAGGATCTTTAGATGGAGAAAGGGTTTTATCAACCTTGTTAGGAGGGTGAGTAATCGACAAACCCTTGTGTACATTCTTAATTTCTACAATTTTAAATTTTTTTTTCTTAATTACTAAAATTTTAAATTTTTTTTTTTTTAATTAATTTTTTTTTATTTTTTGGTGTGGGTGTAAGGAGTTCGTGAGTGAGAAGAGTAGGAATTGGTGACTGTTGGTGTCTGTTCGACAAGTAATAAATATACTAAAATATTGACGTCCTTACAAATTGTTTAGGTAAAGATATCGTCTGTTGTAAAACCCAAATCAAAACAAGTAACTCTTATTAAGAAACCTCTAAATGGGTTTCATAACTTAAATCATTGTCAGGTAAGGTGTAATACCTACATGGTGTTAAATTGACAAGTAGAAACTTCCTATAAATCCAACGAAGGTCAAACCTCAATAATATTTATTAAGCCGATAATTGTAAATACATGTCCAAAAATACATTGACGACCCAGTAAACAATCAACGAACAAATCAAAATACAATTATTTATATTAACGGTTCGGTTTTTTTTTTTTTTTTTTAAATTTTTTTATTTATTTATTTTATTTTTTTTTTTTTTCTTTAATGGGTTGGGTATTGTTGATTGGTGTAAAGGTCCGACGGTATGAACGGGAGACGTTACCGGGTGTGAGACACCACACACAAAGTGAGACTTATTTAGGTGAAGAATGGATAGCGAAACAGAGAGTGACTTAAGAAAGACACTAATCTGTAGTTCTTGGACTCGAAGTAATCCAGGACCTTCGTCCAGACACTATAGTCAACCTTCTCTCACCCAAAACCGACCCAAGTACAGGAACGGTACACCCAAACTCAGTGTTTGACCTAAAACAGACCCAAACTCAGGGTCGTGTACCCAAGTTCAGGGTTAGACTCCTTTTACCAAAGTGAAGCTAAAAAAAGTCAATAGAAGAGTGTGTGACACAGTATAAGGGGGAATCTGAGCGACTAGTACATTAGTATGTATTAAACAATTTATACTGGTGAAGAAACCGGTAGTGTTTTGGAATTTTTACTATACAGTGAGAAGGGAAATCTCTAAGGAAAGGGAAAGTGACTAAGAACAATCATCTTAACCTAAAACTCATTGTTTACGAGAGAAACTAAGAAATTCGAGACATTAAAGTCAACAAAGAAAACCATTGGTTTATTATAAAGTAACAAACTGATGTGATTTAAACAAAAAAATTGAGTAGTCAACTACCTGTAAAACCAATAAAGATAGAAAACCGATAATATTCATTACGACGATACTTGTAGTACTCGTATACCAAAGATAAGGAAACCCATACATGGACCACCACCTTAAGGACCCAGTGTACCATTAAGATACAGATTTAAAGAATTCTTGACGATTTAATAAAAGGTTCCATCTACGTGTAAAAATGTAAAGTTCTTCGTCACATATCACCAAACTCAAAAAGGTGTAGGAAAGGTCATACACAATAACAGACACATAAAGTAACGTCAACACTAAAATACAGAATAAAACCGAAAAATAAACGTGAAGAGACCACGGATTACTACAATTCGTAGAAAAGGGTACCAATAACTTGTAAACGTACAGAAAGAACCTCTTTCCAGGTGAGTATAAGAGATGGATAAAAGTTAACCCAATAAAAAGAAGAATATTAACTCAAAATTTACGAGAATTATATAAGATCTGTGATCAGAAAATAGTCTATATATAAAACGTATATAAAAGAGGATAAGACAACTAACAGAAAAGAGAAAGTGGTACCGTGTTAAATTCGTGTCTTACAATTTTAAAACTAATTTTAATAAATTGTATAAGAAAGAAAACAGTGAACACAAAATGACAAAATAGAATTCTTTGGTAACGGATTACGTTCCAGTATTTTTGAATGGGAATACAAAAAAGGAATCTCAAAATATCAAAATCGAGAATGGAAATCCACAAATTAAGTGAAACTCAATTAAAAAATATACCACACTCCATCTTCAGGTGGAAGTAAGAAAATTTACATCTATATGACGAAAACAACTTTTCGTGAAAAATAACTTTCCGTAAAGACAGAAGGTATTTTATCAGAAACATGAGACAGGTTTCGTTAACTCTTTTATTTAAATTCTACAATAAAGATCAGAGAGGTAAGATAAGATAAATAGATATAAGACTAGGATTATCTCATAGTGTGACAGAACTAATGACAACACTAAACCATTCGAAACTTTAAATTTTACACTGAGAAGGTTTAAACATTTAAAAATTTTAATAAAAACTGATAAACCAGGAGGAACGTAAAGGTAAGATTAAAATCCTAATCCAATATTTAAAGACATTTTTAGGTGGACTTTATAACTACTGAGATATCTAGTTAAACCTCTTATAACAGTAGAATTGTTATAATTTCGAAAGTCAGACACTAGAACCCTACATAAAAATGAAAATATAAATTATAAAAATTTACTACATAATATTAAAAGTTATATAGTTAGAACTTATAAAAAACAATTTAAATAGGGATTTATAAAATAAGAAAAACAACGGTGAAATTCACCTAAACGAAGAATTAAATCAAAAATCTAACAAGAAAGAATCACATTTTGTTAACTAAAAATTTTAACTACAAAATAGGAAGTCAGATCAAGTTGATCAAAAAGTAAGATTATCATAAAACAAACAAAACAACACACACTCACATACACACACACACACAAACACACACATAGGTAAACACACGTACGTACGTAAGATTCAACGAAGTCAGCACAGGTTGAGAAACACTCAGATACCTGATATCGGAAGATCCGAGAAGACGGGTACCCTAAGAGGACCGTTCTTATTACCCCACCCAACGGTACGGGATGAGGCCCCCTAGAAGAACTGGGTGCCTGATTTTGACGTAGAGGACGTTGAGAACGTAACGTCCGTTTAAGAAATGACGACTCGAAGATACCTTCGGGTACCTAGGGAACTCTAAAGATTTATATTCTAATCCAGTAGGAGTTTATCTCTAGTAAAATGAAAAGGAAAGATTATACCTATAAAAAGTAAGGAAATAAAACGGATTAGCGGGTGATGTTACGACTCATTTTTACCCTTCTCATTTATAAAAGAAGGACAAGGATCATAATCCCCATCACGTAAGTCGGAAAGTACCGATTTGTACTACAATCAACACTCGAAAAAACACCTAATATAAAAATAGTCTAACTCGTCTAATAGAACGTAAGAAGAAAAGCACAAAAATAGTATTTTCACAAAACCTAAAACGGTTTAATAAACTGAAAAGATGTAAAAAATTCCACTAGTATACCGAAAACAGGGAAAAAATAATCATACCACATAATGTGATTATCTAAAAGTACGTAACTTGATCACAATGTAAGGACCCTATTTAGGGTGTACCAATAACACATATGTAAAACAATATACAACAACTTAAACCAAACGATTATGAAACGACTCCTAAAAAAACACACATAGATGTGTGGACTCTATACAACGATATATCACAAAACAATAATAAGAATACTACAGAAACTTAACAATAACCATCGTCCCATTAAAACCAAAGTATCTTACTCAACACTTAACCGGGGAGGAGAAGATACAACACCTTTACAAACATTTCACGACCACAATTGACAAGGATTATAAACCAATTTAAGTAGTTACTTCGTTAAATCTAGAGCCGAAAGAAAACACCCTTTCAATAATAGTAATAATTACGTTGGTGAAATGAACAATACCGAAGGGACCACCGAGTCGACCATTTCTTAGACGGACGTTACACTCTCTGGACCCAAGGTAGGGACCCAACCCTTCAAAGGGACCTCTTCCCTTTCCGATGAGTGAGATCATAAGACCGGACGTCTTATGTACCTGTCTCCTCGGACCGTCCAATGTGAGGTACCCCATCGTTTCTCATTGAAAGTGAAAGTGAATGAACAATATTCAAATGAACTATAAGACAAATAAGAACTCATTCAAAATTATCGAAAATGGAAACATCCCTAAATAGATAAAAGAATTCCGACAGATCAAATACCCGTATCTCGACAAGTAGTAATATTAGGGAATGTTGGGAATTTCAGTCATCATCTAGAAAATATAAGGACTAAGAGTATTAAGTTCAGAGAAGAAAAAAAAAAAGGAAAACAGTCAGATCGATTTCCAAAAAGTTCAAACAACAAGAAACATATCTTTGTTGAAAGTGAAGTAATGAAAAGAGATTACAAAACGACAAGAGGTAAAGTGAATAAAGGAGAAACTTGAAATAATAAATGAAGAAAGACAACGGAAACTTACATCAACATAGAAATAAAAGGTCAAATAATTACACTTTTAAATTACAATAAAAATAATACATAAAAATTTATATCCGTAAATGTATATATTTAAAGGAGATTCGTCACTAAGTGACGTGTGATATTCAAACTTATATAAGACAAAAATCAAAATAAGTAGACTTTCACAAAAGATTTAATGAACTAAAGAAGATCCTGGATTACGATAAATCCTTATACAACGAATTAAGGGTGTTTTAAATTTTTAAAGGTTTAAAAGAAGACAACGAAATGTTAAAGTGAGGTAACATCAGATTCTTGTATGAAATTTTTTAATAAAGTCAAGACAATTTTAAAAAAAAATTAAAAATAAAAATGAAATAAAATGAAATGTCATGACTTTTGACGAAATAACGAAATATATACCAAATAGGACTTCTTACAATGTTCATGTAAACTCTTCTTACATGTGAGAAGAAACAACCCATCTTACAAGATAACTACATTTTAGACCACAACTCGATTCATTTGAAATTAAAAATAAATATTATGAAAAGTTAACATTTTAAAGATAAACTAGTAAAATATAGAGAATAACTATAACAATAAACGACTCTGTAGTGAGAATAAGACATTAAGAAACAAGTACTAAAGGTAATTGAGAAACTTGTATAAACGAATGAATGAAACAGAGTATTCAGGTTACGGAATCACAGGGTCCCTGTCAAGATAATGGACGAAAAAAAATTTTTTTTATAAAATTAACCTCCCATTAATGAAATGTTATAACACTACTACAAACGGCATGTAACTGTACATAGTCGATACCCACGTGTAAACGGGGGTAGGACTTGGGCGAAGGGTGGAGGGAGGGGTAGGGTAGGGAGACCCAACAGGGTCTCGTGGTTGAAATAATGGACGAAAATTTTAGACACATACGTAGTATGAAAGGACAAAGACAACCTTTGATCCGTAAATTTTTATATATTACACCATTGAGACCCTTAGAGTGGCGGTGTGGTATTAAATACAACAAAAATAAACAACCACCACCACCAGTCAATCAAACGACGATGATTCAGTGAAGTCAGCACAGGCTGAGACATGCTGGGGTATCTGTCGTCGGGTGGTCCGAGGGGGTAGGGACCTAAGAGGTCTGTTCTTGTGACTTCACCCAACGGCAAAGGAAGAGGTTACGTACTTTCACTTTTCACTTTCACTTCAGCGAGTCAGCACAGACTGGGAGTCGCTGGGGTACCTGACGTCGGAAGGTCCTCGGAGGCAGGTACCCTAAAAGGTCCGTTCTCATGACCTCACTCCACGGTAACGGAAGAGACCCAGTCAATCAAATCCAAGAAAATTTAATTAATAGGTTTCAGTAGTAAGAAACAGTATGTACTGTTAATTGTACAAAGAAACCGTCTCTGAAGAAACAGTTCCCTGAGACCTACACAAAACACCGTACGAAGGAGAACGTATCTAGTAGTTACAGTCTCTCTAATCCTGGAAAGGTACAGAAAGACGTGTATCAGAACACGTACGTGTACTAAAAGATCTAAGTATCTGTATAATCACTGAATAATTTCGGGGGTCATTACGAAGTAAAGGTCAAAAGGGAAAAAAAAAAACTCCCCAGTATGAAAACAATGGAGGTTGAATTATATAACGGTGAAGTCCGTCGACGTTATAAGTTAATTAACGACGACTAACAAAAACTGTTTGTGTCTCACTCGAGAGTCAGACTCGTACATTTCTATTCGGAACTACTACTTCGAAAAGTCCGTCAGGGCTCTGTCTAGTTTAATTCTTTTAGTAATGTTCTATCCCGAAAATCCTCGAGGTTTGGTTGAAAAGTGGGAGGTCAAGACAATCCGACACTTAAAGGTATTGAAACGAGTAACACTCCGACAGTCAAAAGTTCCAATGAAGTCTCGACTTCTTGTACCCTTGACTCGTCCAACTTTATTGTATTTTAAGTGTGAGTCGGTGAAAAGAACTGATTTATAAGTCTAAAAACGTAAAAATCAATTAAAGATAACAAAACTCTTTCAACTGTAAAAACGGTCACAAGTCCACGAAAACGTATAAAGGTCCTTAAAGAAGTGGTAGTGTTTTAACAAAGAAGTCCTTCCCATAGAGGAAAAAGATCTTGAGTCTATTTCAAAGATTCCACAGTACTACCGTATTTTTAATGTCCGAACCTTTAGTCTGTACGACATCCAACTTAGGATCGAGTTAAGAAAACCATACGGTGAGACTCTCAAATAGGTATCACTCAAAAAAAAAAAAGGGTTCAGAGACTAGGTCATAGTTCTACGGACTTCAGTAAAGATCAAGTTTTCTCTATTCATGTAAAATGTACATGTCTAAACCCACTTGTCTTTCGTGTTGAGAAAGACAATACATAAGAGAAGATAACGTGTTTAGTATCTAAATTTACCATTTATGAAAATCGGAGTCTTAGTTAAAGAAAGAACTCTCCCCCTGTTCGATTACTTCACACTTGACAATCATCTATTTAACATAGAACGCACCTGTTCAAACACCATAAGGTACAAAGTACTGTCATGATTTTCCTTCTTTCATGAAGTACCTGACACTCAGTGATTCTCGTAGTTTGACTACATTCCATGTCACTTAATTCTGATAATGACCCCTACTTCAACATTCCTTCTTCTTATTATTATCACGGGGACGAACAATAGGGAGTCTGAAACCGTATGGTGTCATATGTGAAGGTCAAATGTTTATATTTAGGTTTACCCAAACCAAAAATCTCATGTCTAGACATAATGCTCCCATAACTCCTCGTACGTACTTGTTTATGACCGGATGTCGGAGAGTGTAACGAACGGCTCTTTACTGGTAAACTTTAGTGAATGTTCTGTAACAAATTACAGTAACAAATATGTGTGTGTGTCTGTGTGTGGGTGTGGGTGTGTGTGTGTGACAGGGGGATCACTTACACACACCGAATACACTAGTCTTAAATAATAAGTACAAACAATAAAACTAGTGGTAAATATAAATAGGGTCTCCCCGATTTTAGTTGAGTCTATTGAGTAACCGAAGAATCGTCTAATCATCTTCTTTGTAAACTTTAATTAAAAAGGACAGAGGATAATGATACTTACTCCCTTTCAACTGAAACTGAGAAAAGTACTAAACGTCATCTAACCCAGAGGTCTCAAAACGGTTAATAAAGTAATTTGAAGTTGACCCCACTAAGAAAAAAACACTTAAAGTGAATTTTAACTACACAGTCCTCTAACAAGTCTTTTGTATCTACTTTAAGTAAAAGTTTTTTGATTTGTCTAATAGGTGTTCCTAGGGCGACACCGTTTTCGAGACCTATTACTAGAAATAGACCTACCAGAATCTCGGTCCGGATAAAGAGATATCATAGGATACGGAAGTCCTTTTAAGTGACCACAAGAATCTTAAAACAATGTCAGGGTTTCCCGTAGGACGAGGTTTTGTTAGTACCATCGACATTAATACAAAGTTTCCGAACCGACAAAAGGAATTAAAATCAAAACTAAGAAAAAAAAGGGGGTTCATTCAACTTGGTACAGAAAGTATTATAAAATTGTAATAACACTTTACAGTTGTTGTAAATTGTCTCATCTGAATATTTTATAAAACCAATTTGGTTTTTTCAAATAAGGAAGTGAAGAAGTTTGTTGTATGTCGATTTATCGAAATGAAACTCTTTATGTCCTATGTCCCACGGACCATGTCCAATTTTGGACTAACAAAAATGTAAACACTACTCATTGATAAAATATAACTAGTTAAGTACGACAACGTATATAAAGTTTTCATGTAATTACACCAGAGTTAAGATTACTTTTTATTTTAATTACTCACGATCACTCAAAGTAATCATTTGATATTCACATATTACTTGGTTATAATCTTTAGTAAAATCTTTTAGAAAGTGGACTGTCAAAAACGACCAGGTTTCTTAAAAACAAAAGAGAGTGAGAGAGGGGGAGAGAGACAGTGTGTGTGTGTGTGTGTGTGTGTGTGTGTGTGACAGAGAGTTAGGGATATAAAGAGTAGTAACTAAACTTTTACTCACTATTACAGGAATCTTACTAAAGGGGTATAAAAACTATCGAAAAGGGAACAGGATTAACTAAAGTAAAGTTAGACCGTATTAATACAATTTCACATATTACAATATCACACTATTATTCGGTTCAATCTTCTGACCCTCACTCAACTGACAATGTAAGGTTCGATCTTGATGTCATTCGACATAGGAAAAGACTAATAACGGGATAAAGAACCTCAATTTAATATACGGGATCCACGAAACGATTCACTAGATGTTTCTAGTTAGACGAAAACATTATTTGAAGATTCTCGGGTCGGAGGATCTGATACCTCTATCCCCGTAACCTCTATCCCCGTAACTGACACTTCTGTCCCCGTAACAGAAACGGAAAGGAAAGAGGGTTTCGTCTGGGTCTTGACGATAAACTTACTTAGTTCGTCTATTATTACCCTTTACGAAGGACCAAACCATTTACCGTTACATTAACGTCAACTGTGTAGGAACGGGATAGTCGGATTAATTTTTTTTTTCAAATAAAAACACATACCACAATCTTTCACTAGATCAAAGTAAGAAAATGTTTACCAACTGGTCAAAAGGGTCGTGGTGAACAATTTCTCTAACAGAAAAGAGGTAACATATAAGAACGGAGGAAACAGTTTCTATTCCACGGGTATACACACACCTAAATAGAGACCCGAAAGATAAAACAAGGTAAATAGATATAAAGACAGAAACACGGTCATGGTATGACAGAACTACTGACACCGAAACATCATCTCGGACTTCAGTCCGTTCAACTAAGGAGGTCAAGGTAAGAAGAAAGAGTTCTAACGAAACCGATAAGCTCCAAAAAACATAAAGGTATGTTTAGAACTTTAATAAACAAGATCAAGACACTTTTTATAGCGACCATCGAACTATCCCTAACGTAACTTAAACATCTAATGAAACCCATCATATGAGTAAAAGTGATAAAGCTAAAAAGGCTAGGTACTTGTACCATATAAAGAGGTAGATAATCACAGGAGAAACTAAAGAAAGTAGTCACAAAATATCAAAAGATATATATCCAGAAATCAAAGAAATCCATCTATATAAGGATTCATAAAATAAGAAAAGCAACGTTACCACTTACCTTAACAAAGGAATTAAAGACAAAGATGAAAAAGTAATAATCACATATCCTTACGTTCCCTAAAGACACACAACTAAAATATAGGACGTTGAAATGATATAAGAAACTAATCAAGATCATTAAAAGACCACCTCAGAAGTCCCAAAAGATACATCTCCTAGTACAGTAGACGTTTGTCACTCTCAAAATGAAGAAGAAAAGGTTAAACCTAAGGAAAATAAAGGAAAAGACGAGACTAACGACACCAGTTTTGAAGGTCTTGATACAACTTATCATCGTCACTTTCACCCGTGGGAACAGAACAAGGACTGAAATCCCCTTTACGAAAGTTAAAAAGTGGTAACTCCTATTACAAACGACACCCAAACAGTATATATCGAAAATAATACAACTCCATACAAGGAAGATAAGGACGAAAGACCTCTCAAAAATAGTATTTACCTACAACTTAAAACAGTTTCCGGAAGAGACGTAGATAACTCTATTAGTATACCGAAAATAAAAAGTTAAACAATTACACCACTTAATGTAACTAACTAAACGCCTATGACTTCTTATGAACGTAGGGACCCTATTTCGGGTGAACCAGTACCACATACTAGAAAAATTACACAACAACCTAAGACTAACGATCTTAAAACAACTCCTAAAAACGTAGATACAAGTAGTCACTATAACCGGACATCAAAAGAAAAAAACACTGTAGAAACAGTCCAAAACCATAATCCCACTACCACCGGAGTATCTTACTCAAACCTTCAAATGGAGGGAGACGTTAAAAGACCTTCTCAAACTCATCCTATCCACAATCGAGAAGGAATTTAAAAACCATCTTAAGTCGACACTTCGGTAGACCTGGACCCGAAAACAAACGACCTTCTAAAGACTAATGTCAAAGTTAAAGGTACGAACTATACCCAGACAATTCTAAAAGATAAAGAAGGACCAAGTTAAAACCTTTCAACATGAAAAGATTCTTAAACAGGTAAAGAAGGTGTAACAGGTAAAAAAACCGTATATTAACGATTATCATCAGAGAATACTCGGAAACATAAAGACACAACAGACAACACTAAAGAGGTAAAAGTAAAAATTAAAATAACTAAACTAAAAAGAGAGAAACAAAGAACTACTCAGACCGATTACCAAACAGTTAAAATAAATAGGAANTTCCTCCGTTCTTATATGTTACCTCATTTCTGTTAGAGAAATTGTTAACCGAAACAACTAAAAACGATACCAGAGAAAACAAAGAAAACGTAAATAAAGACGGGATTAAAAATTCTAAAGAAAGGAAGATGATTGAGATTCTAGATTTACATTCTGGTCTTTGATATTTTGAGGATCTCCTCTTGTATCCGTTTTGTGAGAGTTTGTATTTAGTGTCGTCCTAGGAGATACTAGGTGGAGGGTCTTAAGACCTTTATTTTCGTTTTTATTTGTTTACCCTAGATTAATTTTAATTTTCGAAGACGTGTTGTTTCCTTTTATATTCGTTCCACTTTTCTGTCGGAAGACTTACCCTCTTTTATTATCGTTTACTTTGTTGACTGTTTGTTGATTAGAGTTTTTATATGTTCGTTGAAGACGTCGAGTTAAGGTCTTTTTATTTGCTGGGTTAGTTTTTTACCCGGTTTCTTGATTTATCTGTAAAGAGGTTTCTTCTGTATGCCTACCGATTGTTTGTGTACTTTTCTACGAGTTGTAGTGAGTAATAATCTCTTTACGTTTAGTTTTGGTGTTACTCCATGGTGAAGTGTGGTCAGTCTTACCGACGCTAGGTTTTTAGACGTTCGTTATTTACGACCTCTCCCACACCTCTTTTCCCTTGGGAGGATGTGACAACCACCCTTACGT
This sequence comes from Capra ibex, assembly GCA_006410555.1. Taxonomy (NCBI): domain Eukaryota; kingdom Metazoa; phylum Chordata; class Mammalia; order Artiodactyla; family Bovidae; genus Capra; species Capra ibex. The sequence goes on from SJYO01029184.1 coordinate 35,981,570, forward strand.
TTGATCATGTCGGTGATACCTCTTGTCACACCTCTAAGGAATTTTTAAACGTTTATCTTGACGGTATACTGGGTCGTTAGGGTGAAGACCCGTATGTGTGACTCCTTTGGTCTTAACTTTTTCTGTGCACATGGGGTTACAAGTAGTGTCGTGACAAATATTATCGGTCCTGTACCTTTGTTGGATCTACAGGTAGTCGTCTACTTACCTATTCTTTCGACACCGTGTATATGTGTTACCTTATAATGAGTCGGTAATTTTTCTTACGTTCTGTCGTTTTTTCTGTGTCTACACATATCGCCTGAAAACCTGAGACTCCCTCTCCCTCTCCCACCCTACTAAACCCTCTGACCGTAACTTTGTACATATGACAGTACATTCTTAGTTTAGTGGTCAGATACAGGCTACGTCCTATGTCGTACGAACCCCGACCACGTGCCCCTACTGGGTCTCCCTGCAACACCCCTCCCTCCACCCTCCCCCTAAGTACAAACCCTACCGTACATGTGGGCACACCTAAGTACAGTTACATACCGTTTTGGTTATGTCGTAAAATTTCATTTTATTTCATTTTTATTTTTAATTTTATTTATTTATTTATTTTATTTATGAAGACTTTTTGTTTGTTTGTTTGTTTTTTTCTTATGTAAACTTAGTCAAGATTACTCCACCTACTTTGACCTCGGTTAATATGTCTCACTTCATTCGGTCTTTCGTTTTGTGGTTATGTCATATGATTGTGTAAATATACCTTAAATCTTTCTACCGTTATTACTGGGACATACGTTCTGTCGTTTTCTCTGTGTCTACATATCTAGTCTGAAAACCTGAGTCTCCCTCTCCCTCTCCCACCCTACTAAACCCTCTTACCGCAACTTTGTACATATGATAGTACATTCTTAGTTTAGTGGTCAGATACAGGCTACGTCCTATGTCGTACGAACCCCGACCACGTGCCCCTACTGGGTCTCCCTACAACACCCCTCCCTCCACCCTCCCCCCAAGTACAAACCCTAGCGTACATGTGGGCACACCTAAGTACAATTACATACCGTTTTGGTTATGTCATAACATTTCGTTTTATTTCATTTTTATTTTTAATTTTTTTTAAATTTTTCATTAAGATAAGAATAGAAAAAAAATAGTCGTATCGGTGTTAATAAGACACGGTAGACAGAGTGTCTCTTTCTCCTAAGATTATTAACGGTACCTCTGAAACTCAAATTTGCGTAGACCGATTTGTCTTGCACCCGAAAGGTCAACCTCCATCATCATTTCTTGGACGAACGATTACTTCCTCCGTGTTCTCTGTGCCCAAACTAGAGACCCAACACTTCTAGGGGACCTTCTACCGTGTCGTTGGGTGAGGTTACAAGGACGAACCACTTAGGGTTCCTGTCTCCTTAGACTGTCCGATGTCAGGTATCCCAGTGTTTCTCAAACTATGTTGACTTCACTGAATCGTACGTGTATTCGTCTTGAATTCTACTACGAGTGTTAAGGATGATTTTATGTTGATTATCCTCGAGTTCTTTAAAACCTTTTGATTCTGACTATTTACCAACGACCTTGATTTCACTTTAAGATCATTCAAATTCTTGTCACTTCGACCAAAAGTCCGACTTTCAAGGACTTGGTGGTCAGAATCAGTGTGTCTATTTTCGTCCTTCTGTAAAAAAGAGACGGAAATGACGGACTGTGTCACTAGGTCCCAAACGTGGTTAATCTATTCACCTTTTAACGGGACGACGGAAATTTTTCATTTTCTAACTAAACATTTTACGAATAATATTACAAGTTTATTACACCTTGTTTATTCTTTCGGCTCTTATTAGTGTTTAGAGTTGAGGTCAATATTTGTGGAATATTCGTAGAAGGATACGTTTATATATGTGTCTTATAATTATCTTTTAAAACGAATTTACTATAGTACGATTTATAAAAAATATTGTAACAAAAAAGGTGAGTAATATTACAACATCTGATCTATGTAAAAATACAGTTGTCGTAGATATAGTTTTGAAATTAATGATTATCTCAACCTATTCGGGTGGTGGTTCCATCCTCTTTGGGTTCATTCTACCATCCATAACTTTCCTCCGTAGTCTCCCGTCTGTGTGACTTTGGTATGAGTGTCTTTTGATCAGTTAGTTTAGTGTGATACTAGTGTCGGAACAGATTGAGTTACTTTGATTCGGTACGGGACACCCCGGTGGCTTCTGCCCGCCCAGTACCACCTCTCCAGACTTTCTTACACCAGGTGACCCCTTCCCTTACCGTTCGGTGAAGTTATAAGAACGGAACTTTTGTGGTACTTGTCATACTTTTCCGTTTTACCATCCCATGACTTTCTCCTTGAGGGGTCCAGTAATACACGGGTTATACGACGATCTCTAGTCACCTCTTTATTTAGGTCTTTCTTATTTCCCTACCTCGGCTTCGTTTTTGTTATGGGTCAACACCTACACTGACCACTCTCTTCGTTCCAGTCTACGACATTTCTTGTTATAACGTATCCTTGGACCTTACAGTCCAGGTGTTTAGTTCCGTTTAACCTTCACCAGTTTGTTCTCTAACGTTCTCACTTGCAACTGTAAGATTCATAGTCGCTTGATTTTACCTGCCCTTTCCCACTTAAATTGAGTCTACTGGTAATATAGATGATGACGCTCGTCCTTAGGGAGTCTTCTTTACCTCATCGGTAGTACCAGTTGTTTTCTAAGGCTTTACGTCATGAACCCACGTCAGAGTTTTTACTGTCTTACTAGAGACAAGTAGAGGTTCCGTTTGGTAAGTTATAGTGTCATTAGGTTCAGATACGGGGTTGGTCATTGCGACTTATTCGACTTCAACTTACGAAAATACTTCTGGATGTTCTGGAAAATCTTGATTGTGACTTTTTTCTACAGGAAAAGTAATACGACGACGACGACGATTCAGCGAAATCAGCACAGGTTGAGAATCACTGGGGTACCTGACGTCAGATGGTCCGCAGAGACGGGTATCTTAAAAGGTCCGTTCTCATGACCTCAAAGTAGTATCCCCTGACCTTACGTTTTCATCCTTCAGTTCTTTGTGGACCTCATTGTCCGTTTAAACCGGAACCTTACGCCTTACTTCGTCCCGTTTCCGATTATATGTTGTGTTCTCTTCTGAGATGTATACCCGTAGTGGTCTACCAGTTGTGGCTTTAGTCTAACTAATATAAGAAACGTCGGTTTCTACCTCTTCGAGGTATGTCAGTCTTTTTTTGTTCTGGCCCTCGACTGACACTGAGTCTAGTACTTGAGGAATAACGGTTTAAGTCTGAATTCAACTTCTTTCATCTCTTTTGGTGATCTGGTAAGTCCACACTGTATTGCTTTAGGGAATACTAATATTTCACCTTCTTTCTTTAACTAAATTCCCTGATCTAGACTATCTCACGGACTACTTGATACCTGCCTCCAAGTACTGTAACATGTCCTCTGTCCCTAGTTCTGGTAGGGGTACCTTTTCTTTACGTTTTTTCGTTTTACCGACAGACCCCTCTGGAATGTTTGTCGACACTTTTCTTCTCTTCACTTTTCGTTTCCTCTTTTCCTTTCTATATTCGTAGACTTACGTCTCAAGTTTATTTATCGTTCTTCTCTATTCTTTCCGAAGAAGTCGTTAGTTACGTTTCTTTATCTCCTTTTATTGTCTTACCCTTTCTGATCTCTAGAGAAGTTCTTTTAATCTCTATAGTTCCCTTGTAAAGTACGTTTCTACCCGAGCTATTTCCTGTCTTTACTATACCTGGATTTTCTTCATCTTCTGTAATTCTTCACCACCGTTCTTATGTATCTTGACATGTTTTTTCTGGTTCTATTACTGCTACCATATTAGTGAGTGGATCTCGGTCTGTAGGACCTTACACTTCAGTTCACCCGGAATCTTTCGTAGTGACACTTGTTTCGATCATCTCCACTACTTTAAGGTCACCTCGATAAAGTTTAGGACTTCCTACTACGACACCTTCACGACGTGAGTTATACGGTCGTTTAAACCTTTTGAGTCGTCACCGGTGTCCTGACCTTTTCCAGTCAAAAGTAAGGTTAAGGTTTCTTTCCGTTACGGTTGTTTACGAGTTTGATGGTGTGTTAGTGTAAGTAGAGTGTGCGATCATTTCACTACGAGTTTTAAGAGGTTCAGTCTGAAGTCGTTATGTACTTGACACTTGAAGGTCTACAAGATCAACCAAAATCTTTTTCGTCTCCTTGGCCTCTAGTTTAACGGTTGTAGACGACCTAGTACCTTTTTGTTCACAAGGATTTTTTGTAGAGAAAGACGAAATCACTCATACGGTGTCGGAAACTGACACACTTAGTGTTATTTGACACCTTTTAAGACTCTCTCTACCCTTATGGCCTGGTGGTCAGGACGGAGAACTCTTTAGACATACGTCCGGTCCTTCGTTGTCAATCTTGACCTGTACCTTGTTGTCTGACCAAGGTTTATCCTTTTCCTCATGCAGTTCCGACATATAAGAGTGGGACTAATAAATTGAAGATACGTCTCATGTAGTACTCTTCGCGACCTGACCTTCTTTGTGTTCGACCTTAGTTCTAATGGTCCTCTTTATAGTTAGTGGAGTCTATACGTCTACTGTGGTGAGAATACCGTCTTTCACTTCTCCTTGATTTTTCGGAGAACTACTTTCACTTTCTCCTCTCACTTTTTCAACCGAATTTGGAGTTGCAAGTCTTTTACTTCTAGTACGGTAGACCAGGGTAGTGAAGTACCCTTTATCTACCGCTTTGTCACCTTTGTCACAGTCTGAAATAAAAACCCCCGAGGTCTTAGTGACGTCCGTACTTTAATTTTCTGCGAATGAGGAACCTTCTTTTCAATACTGGTTGGAACCGTATAAGTTTTCGTCTCTGTAATTAAACGGTTGTTTTCAGGCAGATCAGTTCTGATACCAAAAAGGACACCAGTACATACCTACACTCTAAACCTGACACTTCTTTCGACACGGGGCTTCTTAACTACGAAAACTTGACACCACAACTTCTTCTGGGAACTCTCAGGAAACCTGACGTTCCTCTAGGTTGGTCAGGTAAGATTTCCTCTAGTCGGAACCTTAAAGAGACCTTCCTTACTACGATTTCGACTTTGAGGTCATGAAACCGGTGGAGTACACTTCTCGACTGTGTAACCTTTTCAGAGACTACGACCCTCCTAACTCCCGTCCTCCTTTTCCCCTGCTGTCTCCTACTCTATCGACCTACCGTAGTGGTTGAGCTACTTGGACTCAAACTCATTTGAGGCCCTTTACCACTACCTGTTCCACTGGACCACAAGACACTAAAGCACCCCACCGTTTCTCAGCCTGTACTGACTCGCTGACTTGACTTGACTTGACTTGACTTCGGAATAGATACAGTTGGTAGCAGAGGGATCATAAAAGACAGGGGACAAGGGAGAACGGAAGGAGGAAACAGGGTCTAAAGACGAAAAGGAGAGAAAAGGAAAAAAAGGAGGGAGGAAGGGAACAAAAAGGAAGGAGAGGGGAAACAAGGAAGGAAGGAAGAAAGAAAGCAAAGAGAGAGAGAAAGAGAAGTTACTCTAAACTGAGAATCTCGATTGGTCAGAATAGTACCGGTTGAGACCGAATAAAGAAGAGTATGTAGTTTACCATCTATGACCCACCATGACTCAAGACTATAATTCATTACATCGCTGGCACATCTTCTCCCTTTTAATGTTGACAAAAAAAGTCATTTTAGTACTAAAATCAAAATTGTCTAAAAAATCGACAATTTTCTTGGAATGACGAAGGTCTACACCATCTATTAAGTCAATCGAAACACCACAAAATAACCGGAAATTTATTAAAAATTTGAAAAATTCTATATAAAGGTAACTTAATAAACCTTTCTTTTATTTCGTACTTATATTTTTTATTATCACGATTCACATTTTAAAGTGAAGTTATAGACTTAAATCTCCTTTTCTAAAAAGGGAACCAAGAATAACCGAACCACTTACTTTAACCCTATATATTTGTATTTATCTCTCGTTCATCTATTACCTGTATTCATATCATCTGGATCACAACCCCTTTGTTGTCTTACGACCTTTAACGTCTTTCGAAGTTTTATATACAGATAGATTTCTCTCAGTGACAACAAGGAGGGATCTATAGGGATTCACCTTTAAACATAGGTGACAACGATCTAAAAGAATAAAAGTTCTTCAATCTTTATGTCTAAGAGGACACATGAGAAACTAAACGTTTACAACCGTTTGTTTTACAGTGTAGTTTCATCCACATACAATTCCCACCACAGACACCTTTAAGACGATGGATTCAGGAAATTTAAACATTGTAGATATATCAATAAGACAGGTATCACACACTTTAAATTAAAAACATGTCGAAAATTTTAAACGGTAACATTTCAATAAGTTTCTGGTAACGAACTTACGTGATCCATAAAACCACTCTTATATTTTCTTCCTTTCATTGATACCTAATATGTCTAACGATTGCAATAGAGTAAAAAGACGTTCGGTTAACACCCTTTATTTACTATAATTAACATAAAATGTCTAACTTTTTTTGGGACTTCAAATGATGATTCAGTGAAGTCAGCACAGGCTGAGACACACTGGGGTATCTGTCGTCGGGTGGTCCGAGGGGGCAGGGACCCTAAGAGGTCCGTTCTTGTGACCTCACCCAACGGTAAAGGAAGAGGTCAAAAGGAAATTTTAACCTCCTTCAATGTCATGCCATGTGTGTCTGTTTCAGCATAGGCCGAGAAACACTAGGGTACCTGACATCGGGTGGTCCGAGGAGACAGGTACCTTAAGAGATCCGTTCTTATGACCTCATCCAACAGCAAGGGACTTCAAACCTCCCAAATTTATTAGACAGTTATAGTGTGTCGATCCTTCCCCATTTAGATCCTATGTTTAGGTTAGGTCCACACATGAACCCAGGTTTCGGTAGATTTATAAAAACAATATTTTTATTACGTTCAAAAGACATCTCTCAAACGTTTTATTTTCTTTGACATCTTTTGATGGAATGTACTTCATTCTGTCTTTCTCTGTATCATTATGTCATATAATTACGTATATATACCTTTAATTTTGCTGTTAGGATATATGTTCTGTCGTTTTCTCTGTGTCTACATTTCTTGTCCGAAAACTTGATACACCCTTTTTCACTCCCACCCTACTATATTCTCTTATCGTAACTTTATACATATAATGGTATGCATTTTATGTACTGGTCACGTTCAAACTACGTACTTCGTCTCGTGAGTTTCAACCACGAGACTCTGTTGGGTCTCCCGACCTTACCCCTCCCTCCACCCCTCCCAAGTCCTACTACCTTGTACACATGTGAGTACCGACTATGTACAGCTACATACCATTTGTGGTGGTTTTATAACATTAATCGGAGGTTAATTTTATTTATGTAATTAATCTTTTTCTTTTCATGGAATGTCTCAATTGAATAGTATGTGTCTATTAATGACAATTATAAAATTACATGTATAAATGTGGATCAGAATGGGTACGTGTTTGTATATAGTTTGAGTCATAGTGTGACGAATACATTAACATAGAACTAATAAAAGAAATTGTAGTATATTTTTGTATAAAGTGATGGTTAGGAAATTTTTATTTTATATAATCACTGACCTATTATTAGTAAATTTATCTATACGGTAACAAATAAATTAATTTACAAATTAACAGAGGTCAAAAAGAGATAATATTTATTACGGAATTTTTGTAAAATAATGTGTAAAAATAAAGACAAAAAAAAAGTATATTACAAAGATTCTTATTTTAATCATCCCGTTTCCTAGGTTTGTCAAAATTCCGAAAATTGTGGTATACGAATTGAAAGTGTTTAAAAAATAGTTAAATATAAGGGTAGAAATACAGACAAAAGAATAGAGAAACGGTCGGAATTGATAAAAATAACAACGACAAGATTAAATACATATATACATAAAAATTACCTTCCTACTAACGAAATGTTATAACACAACCAAAGGTGGTATGTAACCGTACTTAGTCAGTATCCATATGTATATAGGGGAGAAAGAATAACAATAACAGTATCAAAAAGAAGATTGATGTTTGATAGTGTGTTAGTCACTACCCATTAAACCCCCTTTCTCGAGTTTTTTTTTACTCTATTAAAGTGGTTGGTATTTACTAGAAACGTTTATAAAACCCTATAAAAAAGACCTATACATAAACAGGGATAAAACAGGAATAGTCGACACTAAAGTGTGGATTAAAGTGTTTATGAAAATAATCGTAGATAGATTTAATCAATAGTAAAAATAGAAGGTTTAATAATTTAGAATTGATAATAGTATTTTGTAGTGAACATTTGTACTATCTGTTATTACAATAAAAAGAAGACACGTATTAGAAAGGTAATAAAGACGGGAGTCTTAAAGAATATTACTACTTAGTCAAGTAGAAAAGATACAATAATAAAAGAAAAAAATATAAAAGTAAAATACAATATCACCTAATTGTCCGAAGGGTCCACCACCATCTCAACTTTTTAGGTGGACGGTTAAGTCTATCTATATTTTCTGTACCTAAGCTAGGGACCCAGACCTTCTAGGGGACCTCCTCCCGTACCGTTGGGTGAGGTCATAAGAACGAACCTCTTAGGATACCTGTCTCATCGGACCGCCCGATGTCAGGTATCCTAGCGTTTCTCAGTCTATGTTGACTTCGTCGAATCGTACGTACATGTGTATCATCTAATTGTTACGAGACAATCAAAGTCCACATGTCGTTTCATTACGTTAATATGTACATAGATAAGACAAAGTTTGGAAAAGGATAAATCCAATAATGTATTATGACTCTTCGTAAGGGACACGACGTGTCATGCAGGAACAACCAATAAATAAAATTTATATTATCACACATGTACAGTTAGGGTTTGAGGGTTAGACATAAAGGAAGGGTGGGAAGGAGGAACCATTTGTAATCAAAGAAGAGATTCAGATACTCAGAGACAAAACATTTATACAAACAAACATAGTAAAAAAAAATCTAAGATGTATGTTCACTATAGTATATTATAAACAGAAAGGGACAGATTTAATACTATTAGAGGTCAGGTAAGTACAATAATGTTTACTGTAATAAAATAAAAAATTACCGATTCATTACAAGGTAACACATACGTGACACGACTCGAAACAATGAGTCAGTACAGGTCGAGAAACACTTGGGTACCTGACATCGGGTGGTCCGAGGAGACAGGTACCCCTAAGAGGTCCGTCATTAAGACCTTACCAAACGATACGGGAGGAGATCCTCTAGAAGGGTTGGGTGCCTAACTTGGGTCCTGAGGGTGTGACGTCCACCTAAGAAATGGTACACTGAATGGTTCCTTCGGGTTCTTATGACCTTACACATCGGATAGGAAAGAGGTCCCCTAGAAGGTTTGGGTCCTTAGTTTGGCCCCAAAGAATGTAACGTCCGTCTAAGAGATGGTCGACTCGATGGTCCCTGTGGATATATATTCGGTGTAGAAGAAATAAGAAAGTAGACAACTACCTGTGAATCCAAAGAAGGTGGAGAACTTATAACATTTACCGTGACATTAATCGTATCCCTACGTACAAAGGAAAGTTTGGGACAAAAGAGACCTATAATACGGGGACACCCTAACGACCTAGTATAACATCGAGATAAAAATCAAAGAATTCCTTGGAGGTAAGACAAGAGGTGTCACCGACATGGTGAAATGTAAGGGTGGTTATCACATCCTCCCAAGGTGTGGGAGAGGTAGTAAATAACAAACATCTGTAAAACTTCTACCGGTAAAACTCACTATACTCTACTATCGAGTAACATCAAAGTTAAATGTAAAGAGATTATTATTCACTACAACTCGTAGAAAAGCACACGAAAAATTGGCAGATATGTGTAAGAAACTTCTTTACAGATAAATCCAGAAGACGGGTCAAAACCTAACCCAACAAGCGAAGAAGAAAATTTTAATCAAAAATAACTTCATATCAACGAAATGTTATGGCACAATCAAAGGCGAGATGTCTTTTCACTTATTCGATATGTATATGTATATGGGGAAGAAGGAACCTAAAGGAAGGGTAAATCCAGTGGTGTCACGTGACTCATCTCGAGGGACACGACATGTCAGCCAAGAGTAATCAATAGATAAAATATGTGCGTGTGTACACATACACGATTTACCGAAGTTAACACAAACTGAGAAACTTCAGATACTTCACATCGGGTGTTCCGAGGAGACAGGTTCCCTAAGAGGTCCGTTCCTATAATCTCACCCAACGGTACGACACAAGGTCCCCTAGTGGGACTGGGTCCCTAGCTAAGGTGTAGAGATGTAGAAGACGTTACCGTCCGTCCAAGAATAGGTGAACACGGTGGACCCTACAGGGTAAAATGTGTGTCACATATATACAGTTAGGGGTAGACGATTAAGTAGGATAAGGAAGTGGGACTCTTCTTAATTATAAACATCACATAGGTTTCTAACCCGAGACGATTTCCTTACAAACTTGAAAGTAACGTGTTTCTCTAGTACCACTAAACACCGTACACAAGTGTAGACACAAGTATACACATTTGATGTACACACACACACACACACACACACACACACACACACAAACGTAACCCATTAATACTGTATCACTAGGATACCTAGTGGTACTGAAGTGAAGTCGTCTCAATAATACCTTTGAGAGATTAAGTATTAACCCCTAGGAAGATATACGGTAGGAAATTGTTCTTCTTTTGTAACGGAAAAAGATAGTCGGATAAAGAGGTGTGATCCTTGTTAGACATAGACTTCTCCTTAAATCCTTGAATTCTATGATTGTTCGAGTTACACGTCTAATCCCATTCCCCTTGACGTCACTGTCACACAGGTGGTCTCAATCTTTTTATTTTACTTTTCCCTGTTTAGAAATTCACCACAAAATAGACACGAATAACCTGTTACCGACACGTTGGACTATCTACTTAAACTTGCAACATGAAGGTACCTAAGTGAATCCTTTACGTCACGGAAAGAATCTTAGATCTTCGGATCTATGATAAGGATTCACAATCCTTCACAAGACAACAACTCTTCTACCGAGCACAATTAACGAAATCTGTTATTATCGGAATCACACTATAAAACCCGAAATTGTTATTTGGTGTATAGGGTTAGTTTGAGGTAAATGGACTAACAATAAAATATCCTCTAGTTTTTTAACCTGTTTCGTTCGTCTTGTACTTTACTAAAACGAGTCCCTCCAGTCTGGACTTACCGGGACATACACACACACCGTTACACAAATTATTCAGAGAGTGTGGAAGTCGTACAAATTACAAAAACGAGACGAAACCGAAAGTTTAGAGATCGAGAACACAATTAAAGTGTTTCCGAAAGACTATTAAGAAAAGGTTGTCAAGTACAGGTTCATTTAAACAGAGAAAAAATAAAGTCGACCAACCCCCGTCGTCACTTCACTTAAAAAAAAAAAGGTCCTATCCCTGTGAGTCATTGAGGTCTTTCCTTCGTCCGTAAGTCCCTGTCAACCAAACTTTTCTTCATACAAAAAGGACATCTAAACATCGGTCCCGTCAGTTAAACCCTGGCTATAATATGCCTTAACTTTTCTTTGAATAAAAATGTAATGACTTCACAGAAAAAGGGGATACCTATCCTGTTTTCCTTTACCCTCAACATCGTAACGATGTATATGAGTTTGTTAGACGGAAATCGATCCCCACACTGATACACGGATCGTTTCCGACTTCTTATGGAAGACGAATAAAACTAGATGAATTTCTTTAACGAAACACAACGATCTCTTATCGATTGGGGTAGTAGGAATAGTGTAAAATAGAAATTTTAAGGAACGTCATTTACAAGTCAATTACGACGAAAAAGGAGTGTAGTTTTTATTTTTTTTTTCCTTCGAAATACTTTATTATTACGAATATGAGTCGACTTGTATTCCCAAACAGGAATTATAGAATTAGTTATCAATCTCAATCCTTCCAGTCTAGTAGAGATTTGACTTCGACCTTATCCGACAAGTGGTGTCTTTACTTCATATCGTTTCTTGCGACTTTCGAATAGAACGTCGAGGTCCAGACGTAGAGTGTACGTTCTAAAGTTATCGGTCAAAAACTACAATAGGAAGTGTAGAACTGACTTCCAGAAGTCTTGAACGTATCGGATGGATATCTAAGGAGATTTAGGAACAATTACAAAGGTAAAGTTAATAAGACCAGTTTAGACACTTACAAACTTGATACAGGGACATTTTTTTGATCCATAGTCACAAATTTTTAGTGATACTGTAAATAATCACATAAGCACGTTAGTCCGTAAGAAAATTGTTTACAAAAAACTCGTGGACAATACAAGGTCAGTGATCTTATCTATGACCCATATGTTTAGTTGAATTGTCAGGTCCAATTATCTTCAGGGGACCCGTTGAATTGAAGGTACGTTTTTAGTTAGTCAGAGTTATATAAAAAATGGTAAAATTTAACTGGATCTTCCGATTTGAGTCCAAGAGAGGAGTAGAATTTGTATAAATAAGGAAAGAAAAGAAATAAAACTCTACAAACCTAAACTCAAATTTAAATCAATACTATAGATAATCGGCACACTAGAACTTATATAGTAAATTGGAAGAAATAAAAGAATAAATAAAAGTAATAGATGTAAAAGGATAGATATTTTGTACCTATTATTATCATGAACGAAATACCCTAACAACACTTCCAATTGAAATGTAGACCGTATGTTAATGTTCAATTAGTTATAATCTAATATGATCAAAAAAAATGAAACTTTCTTTTAGAAAAAGAAGAGATAATAGACACCTTTCACACCTTTCCCTTTTTTCTCGTGTAAACCTTTGAACACTTAAGAACAGAGAAGAGGAAAATTCTTTCAGTTTCTGTTACATGTAGTCGTAACTCCGGTCATTTTTAAGACAAATAAATAAAAATTAACCTCCTATTAACGAAACGTGACAACGTAACCAAAACCAGCATGTTGTCGCACTTAGTCGGTATTCATCTGTAGTCAAGTCAAGTCAGCGAGTCAGCACAGGCTGAGAAACATTGGGGTACTTAGCGTCGTCCGGTCAGGAGGGACAGGTAGTGGTAGAGGGTCTTAAGTGGGTCTGAGTGCAGGTAGCTCAGGCACTACGGTAGGTCGGTAGAGTAGGAGCCAGCAGGGGAAGAGGAGGACGGGGGTTAGGGAGGGTCGTAGTCTCAGAAAAGGTTACTCAGTTGAGAAGCGTACTCCACCGGTTTCATGACCTCGAAGTCGAAATCGTACTAAGGAAGGTTTCTTTAGGGTCCCTATATATATATATATATGTGTGTGTATGGGAGAAAAAACTCGGAACGAAGGTGGGGTGTGGTAAGGTGGGGTATCCAACAGTGTCTTACGGTCTAACTCAAGGGACACAATAGATGAAATTTTACTCATTCGGATACAGTAGATCAAGTTATTGTCTGGGTGAGTCCAAACGAATCTCCAAGTCATGAACAATACAAAAATGAGAACCATACAACTTCGGTTAAAGTATTACTAAAGATAAAGTTTTGGTCCACCGAACTAGTTAAATGAATTAAAAGTGATCACGTTTTGAATGTACATGGGATATTCGGGACTCTACAGGTACCCATTATACAAAACAATTCTACTCTCGACGATCTTGAAACTTTTATCAAAAGAAAGAGAAGGGAGAGCGTTTTCCTAAAAAGGGAATTGGTCTATTGAAACACTTGGTACTATAGATCCCTATTTTTTCATCTGATAATAATAAAGTAAAATTTTCTTCTATATGAACGGTAATAAAGTATAACTTCGTTACTGTAAACCGACTACAGTTGTATTAATAGATCCATCGTTAGAAGGGTGAGGAATAATTGACATAGTGTTCATAAGGGTGTTCGGTGATAGCTCATCTCAGTAGATACCTTATAGTTACACCCTAACCAAGGTCCTGTGTAAGAGGGAGGAGACCTATGGGTTTAGGTTCTACGTGTCCAGTGTATATAATTTACCTCTTCTTGTCAGTCGGGAGGTATAGACTTCTCAGACGTAAGAGTCTATGACGCCCAGATGACAATACCTTTTATTATCCATAAAACTTACTTCAACAACCAAAATATACTTACTTACCGATAATCTACCATTAAAGGGGATTTTTAGTTGTGCAGGAGTCTCGACTATATACTGGAACTACAGAATTCTATAATTACTCGAGGGACTTCCATCATCACCATTGTTTTTAATACATAAAAAAAAACAAAACTTTTAAAATGGTATTCTAAGTTGTTAGTGAGTACGTGTTACAAGTTACATTAGAGAAACCAAGTGAGATTCATTAATAAGAACATATCGACCGAAATCCATGTACACTTGTGTATACGCACCGACAATAACAGACATAAGTCTTTGACCCGATGAACTTGTGACCATACAGAATGGACGTTTACTTCGGTCCCCGAAATAGGATTATATTCCTTTTTAGTTTCTGATAAATTTCGAAAGTCGTGTCAACCAAGATTAAAGACTATTCTTCTGGTTTGTTCGAGAATGAATTCTCTTTTAATAGACGACAAGAACCGAAGAGATCAATTGAACCCTCTCAAGAGTTTAGAATCAATAGAGTCCATGGTAAAATACACAAAGTAACATAACAAGTGGTAAGAACTATTGAAGTTGAAACGTAGTAATCATCCAGGGAAATTATTTACAACTGTAAATTCAACGATGACCCAATTATTAAAGGGCATAAAGTCGTCCTTAAAGAATTTTATCCGATCAAAGGTGTATCCCCGATACCCATCAGTGATGTCTACACTTGCAGTTGAAACGTTGACTACTGAGATTATAAAAAAAGGACCAGGAATGTATAAAAAGAATATACACACACACACTTATAAAATCAAGATGAGATAGTCGTTTAAAGTTAAAATATTATGTCTCAATAGTTGATATCAGTGGTACAAAATGTCATCTAGGAGTCTTGAATGAGTAGAATATCGACTTTCAAAATCGGAAAAATTTTAGTTTGAGAGACATAAAGGGGGTGGGGAGTGTGACCGTCGGTCATAGAATCTTTTGTTCGTATTTAGATAAACTCGAATCGGTGGAGTAACTCGAGAAATCCACTAATTGTGTCCTTAAAAGACATTTCCTGGATCTTGCCACGGACCGTTCATCATCCATGAGTGATTAATCACCCGTAATAATAATAATAACAATATGTAAGTTTGACCGGAGGCTGTTTTATAAATCATAATCGAGATAGTGTACTTTCTACTTTCATCCGTTAAAAATAAGGACCTCTTGATCTTTTAAGATCCCACAAGTCCTATGTCTCAACTATATCTAGACGTGGTTACACTTATGGTACTTCCCTATGTGACCAAGGAATCATTCTGTATGTGGATGGAGGACCCGAGTGGTTGTTTTTCGTTACTCCGTGTCTTTAGGTCCCTGGTTGAAGTCTATGAAACTTGTGTGAAACTCCTCGAGTCAATGGACCAATTTTAAATGTTATTTATCGACCGAAACATTTGAACCGACAGGACACTATTTGTCCAAAATTTTAAGGTCTTTGTCACATCATATTTTATTTACTCAAAATATCCTGTCACACTGATACTCAACTCGTGCAGTTGAGTTAGTACAAAAAGTGGGTAACAATTAAACTTTGGGAACTTCGTAAAACGAAATATCGAACGTTTCAACACCGAGTCCTTCTTTTCTATATATATATATATATATATATATATATATATATATATACTTTCACTTTCACTTACACTTCAACATGTCAGTACAGGTTGAGGCACTGGGGCACCTGACATCGAATGGTCCGTGGAGACAGGTACCTTAAAAGGTCCGTTCTCAGGACCTCACCCAACGGTAAAAGAAGAGGTTCCCTAGAAGGACTGGGTCCCTAGTTTATGTCAGAGGGTGTAATATCCGTCTACGAAAAGACTCCGTGTTCCCTTCGGATGTATAGATATAGATATTATAGATATAGATATAGATATACTCTTTACTTTCGTTCAGAGATGGTTAGGTAATTTTGTGACATTCGTCACTTCTACCCATCATCAAAGATTATTAGGTAGTACCACGGGATGGATATACGGGATTTTGACAGTGAGGATTTTCTAAAAATAAACTCGTGTTTACACCAACTAGTGTGGTCACACAATTCCACGACAACCCTGACTTCATAACACTCCCGTAGTCAAGTCAAGTCAAGTCAGTGAGTCAGTACAGGCTGAGAAACACTGGGGTACTTGGCGTCGTGCGGTCCGGAGGTACAGGTAGTGATTGAGGGTCTCAGGTGGGTTTGGGTACAGGTAACTCAGCCACTACGGTAGGTTGGTAGAGTAGGAGACAACAGGGGAAGAGGAGGACGGGAGTTAGGAAGGGTCGTAGTCCCAGAAAAGTTTACTCAGTCGAGAAGTGTAGTCCACCGGTTTTATAACCTCAAAGTCGAAGTTGTAGTCAGGAAGGTTACTTATGGGTCCTGACTAGAAATCGTACCTGACCAACCTAGAGGAACGTCAGGTTCCCTGAGAGTTCTCAGGAGAGGTTGTGGTGTCAAGTTTTCGTAGTTAAAAAGTCGTTCGTCGAAAGAAATATCAGGTTGACAGTGTAGGTATGTACTGGTGACCTTTTTGGTATCGGAACTGATCTGCCTGGAAACAACCGTTTCACTACAGAGACGAAAACTTATATTACAGATCCAACCAGTATTGAAAGGAAGGTTCCTCATTCGTAGAAAATTAAAGTACCGACGTTAGTGGTAGACGTCACTAAAACCTCGGGTCTTTTTATTTCAGTTGGTGACAAGGGGTAGATAAACGGTGCTGCGTTACCCTGGCCTACGGTACTAGAAGTAAAAGACTTACAACTCGAAATTCGGTTGTAAACGTGAGAGGAGAAAGTGAGAGTAGTTCTCCGAAAAATCGAGGAGAAGTGACAGACGGTATTCCCACCACAGGAGACGTATGGACTCCAATAACTATAAAGAGAGTAGTTAGAACTAAGGTCGAACACGAAGTAGGTCGGGTCGTAAAAAGTACTACATGAGACGTATATTCAATTTATCGTCCCACTGTTATATGTCGGAACTGTATGAGGAAAAGGATAAACCTCGATCAGACAACAAGGTACAGGTCAAGATGGAAACCGATGGACTGGACGTATGTCCAAAGAATTCTCCGTCCAGTCCAACAGACGATAAGGGTAAAGAAAGTCTTAAAAGGTGGCAAATAACACAAGGTGTGTCAGTTTCAGAAACCGTATCAGTTATTTCGTCTTTACCTACAAAAAGACTTTGAGACAACGAAAAAGCTGTTATGTCGCCTACAACTGTTAAAATAGAGATTAAGGAGAAGGAAAAGATTTTGGTCGAACTTGTCGACCTTAAATTACCAGGGACATAACGACTTCGGACCGAACCTCTTAAAACTCGTAATGAAGTGACCGCACACGTTACTCACGTCAACACGTCGTCAAACTCGTAAGAAATCGCAATGGAAATAAACCTTGACCTTACTTTTGACAGGAAAAGGTCAGGATACCCTTGACGACTCAAAAGGATTAAAAGATTGTAAAACTCACATCGTGAAAGTGTCGTAATATAAAATCCTAGACTTTATCGAGTCGACCTTAAGGTAGTAGAGGTAATCGAAACAAGTATCTCTACGAAGGATTCCGAACGAACTGAAGTGCAAGGTCCTACAGACCGAGATCCACTCACGCTTACTAGTGTGGCAGTACTAATAAAGACCCAGCACTTCTAAAAAAACATGTCAAGAAGACACATAAGAACAGTGGAGAAGAATTATAGAAGACGAAGACAAACCAGGTATGGTAAAGACAGGAAATAACTCGGGTAGAACGTACTTTTAAAGGGAACCATAGAGATTAAAAGAACTCTACTAGAGATCAGAAAGGGTAAGACAACAAATGGAGATAAAGAAACGTAACTAGCGACTCCTTCCGAAAGAATAGGGAAGAATAATAAACCTTGAGACGTAAGTTTACTCATATAGAAAGGAAAAGAGGAAACGAAAAACAAACAGAAGAAAAATGTCGATAAACATTCCAGAGGAGTTTATCGGTCAAACCACAAAAAAAGAAAAAAAAATAACCGTGACGGAATACAATCTCTTAAAAATTTTATATAAATAAATAAGATTAGCCTCCAATTAATGAAATGTTATAAAATAACCAAAACGGTATGTAGTTGTACTTAGTTGGTGTCCATATGTGCACAAGGGGTAAAACTTGGGGTGAGGGAGGAGGGAGGGGCATGTAGGGAGACCCAGCAGAGTCACATGGTAGGGGTTCGTTGGTCATAGTACGTAGCTTGGACCTGACCGCTAAGCAAAGAATATACTATAATATGTACAAAGTCACGGTAAGAGGGTTTAGTAGGGTGGGAGAGGGAGAGGGTGTCTCAGGTTTTCTAACAAGATATGTAGACACAGAGAAAACGACAGAGCGTATGTCCCAATAGTAATTGTAGAAAGACTTAAGGTATAGATACGCAAGTCAAGTCAAGTCAAGTTAGCGAGTCAGCACAGGCTGAGAAACGCTGGGGTACTTAGCGTCGTGCGGTCCGGAGGGACAGGTAGTGGTTGAGGACCTCAAGTGAGTCTGAGTGGAGGTAGCTCAGGCACTACGGTAGGTCGGTAGAGTAGGAGACAACGGGGGAAGAGGAGGACGGGGGTTAGGGAGGGTCGTAGTCTCAGAAAAAGTTACACAGTTGAGAAGTGTACTCCACCGGTTTCATGACCTCAAAGTCGAAGTCGTAGTAAGGAAGGTTTCTTTAGGGTCCCGACTAGAGGAAGTCTTACCTGACCAACCTAGAGGAACGTCAAGTTCCCTGAGAGTTCTCAGAAGAGGTTGTGGTGTCAAGTTTTCGTAGTTAAGAAGCCACGAGATGAAAGAAGTGTCAGGTTGAGAGTGTAGGTATGTACTGGTGTCCTTTTTGGTATCGGAACTGACCTGGCTGGGATCCGCCGTTTCATTACAGAGACGAAAACTTATACGGTAGATCCAACCAGTATTGAAAAGAAGGTTTCTCATTCACAGAAAATTAAAGTACCGACGTCAGTGACAGACGTCACTAAAACCTCGGGTCTTTTTATTTCACACTGTGACAAAGGTGACAAAAGGGTAGATAAAGGTTACTTTACTACCTTGGCCTACAGTACTAGTAGTAAAAGGCTTACAACTCGAGATTCGGTTGAAAAAGTGAGAGGAGAAAGTGAGAATAGTTCTCCGAAAAATCGAGGAGAAGTGAAGACGGTATTCCCACCACAGTAGACGTATAGACTCCACTAACTATAAAGAGGACCGTTAGAACTAAGGTCGAACACAAAGAAGGTCGGGTCGCAAAGAGTACTACATGAGACGTATCTTCAATTTATTCGTCCCACTGTTATATGTCGGAACTGTAAGAGGAAAAAGATAAACCTTGGTCAGACAACAAGGTACAGGTCAAGATTGACAACGAAGGACTGGACGTATGTCTAAAGAGTTCTCCGTCCAGTCCACCAAACCATAAGGGTAGAGAGTGTTAAAAGGTGTCAAATAACACTAGGTGTGTCAGTTTCCGAAACCGTATCAGTTATTTCGTCTTTATCTACGAAAAGACCTTGAGAGAACGAAAAAGGTACTAGGTCGCCTACAACCGTTAAACTAGACACCAAGGAGACGGAAAAGATTTTGGTTGAACTTGTAGTCCTACCAGTGCCAAGTCTATAACGACTTCGGACCGAACCTCTTAAAAGTCGTAATGAAATGATCGTACACTCTACTCACGTTAACACACCATCAAACTCGTAAGAAAACGTAACGGAAAAAAACCTCAACCTTACTGGAAAAGGTCAAGACACCGGTGACGACTCAAAAGGTTTAAACGACCGAATAACTCAATTATATGACAAAACCACAAAAAGAAAGACCGAATGAAGTGAGACATATTAGTCGAGGTTAAAGTATGTGGAGTAATCTTGACTAAGTTTACATAAGAAAAATTACCGACTCATTATGTGGTAACACATATACATGGTGTCGAAAGAATAAGTAAGTAGACAACTACCTGTAGATCCAACGAAGGTACAGGACCGATAGTATGAGTAACGACGCTAGTTGTAACGCCATGTACACAGAGAAAAGTAAGACAAAAGGAGCCACACATACGGGTCGTCACCCTAACGACCCAGTATTTCGTCAAGATAAAGGTCAAAAAATTCCTTAGAGGTGTGACAAGAGGTATCACCGACATGATCAAACGTAAGGGTGGTTGTCACATTCACCCAAGGGATCTAAAAACACCCTTTCAAGAGAGAGAGAGAAAGGAGGAAAGAGAGAGAGAGAGAGAGAGAGAGAGAGGGAGAGAGAGATTCCGATAGGGTTCCAAACCCAACGATAGAGTGTAATCGAGGGAGTCTAACGGGAGTCCCGTGAGATCAGTCCAGGAATGGGATTTGTTATATCCGGTGTGTAAGTAGGGACAAATCGGGGCGAACGACCACCGTCTGAGTTCGAGACCCGATGAAATGGTGGACATCAACGTCAATCCGTACATTAGACACCCAAAATAAATAAATAAAAAAGAAGGGGCAATACAACAGGAGACTCTAAGGTTTTGAGGGGTGTCTGGGCGACCACCCTCCCAAAGGACCACAAACCTTTGAAGAGAAGTAATGCTGAGAGAGAGGTTCTACCCAGAGGTAAGGAGTGAGAAAACAGAGAGGAAAATAGAAAATATAAAACAGGATGGAGGATAGCTTCTGTTACCCAAAGGAAAGACCCACGGACCACAGGAGACGGTCACAAGTCTTCAACAAAACACCATAAACGAGTCGTAAGTTTACTAGAAAGTTACTTACACACCCCCTTTTTCACCAGAGGGGTAGGATAAGGAAACGGTAGAATCCTAGCGGGGGGTGAGGGGCGGTGGAAGACAAAGATTACTACACTATTAACTCGAAATATAAAGGGTATTACATAAAGGAGTCTGGTAAGAAGTAGTTCTTCAAGGTGTTCCTTTCTATAGAGACCAGAGTCCGAAGAAACATACTACCGTCACAAACCCATTGGTCTTATTTTCTTCTTTGAATATTTTAAATAACTTCGGGTCCGAGTACCAACAGTTTTGTAACAAATACGATGTGAGTAAACCGGTTTCTTTCAGTACTCCGATGTAGTCTCAGTTTACCATCCTTTTATCTGAGGTAGACAACCACCCTCCTTGAAGTTTCTTGACACGTAAAAACAATAAAAAACCGGTAATAAATCGGTATTCGGTCAAGATCAGTCACAAACTTTTCTTTCAATCGAGTCCAGGAAGTTTTTGTCTATGGTTCGGTCCCATTTAATATTGTTTCTAAATAACATCCTTTACGGACTCCTATCTCCTCTCCCTCGGTCTCTACTGTACCATTGGAAAATCTGATGTAACGTATGGACTGTAGATACTTCCTCTCCTCTTTCTTTCCTTTTAATTCATTCTTATCGAAACGTGACGTCGCTTCAAGGTTTTTATATAGACCTCTACTGAGTTTTATAGAACTGAAAAATGACCCTGTTGGAGGAAATCGGAGTACAAGTAAATGAGACAGAAAGTCGAACATCTACAACTAGTTATGGAAACAACCGATAAACAGATAACAATGATCCCTGTGGTACAAGGTAGTTAGTAGTGATGTTCAGGACATCCATTTGGGGTCAACTGGTGGGGAGACATAATCACCATCGATAAAATTGACACAAGAGGACCGAAGACCATCAATTCAACATAGGGAACGGGAGACAATGAAGTCCCGGGACAATAGGAGTACCTATAGTTATTTGTGTTGATACACTGACTGACAGAGAGGATGGTGGTAGTGACCATAAGTCTCCTGTCGATTTTGACTTTAATGATCCCTACGATCATAGGAAAAATGGTCACGTAAGGACCTTTCGTGATAGGAACCGATTCAGAAGACCGGAGAGTACTATATCATAAAGGTCGGACGGATGGAGAAAGTCTGAAATATCTCTGAAGAAAGAGATATTATTCGGAAACGAAAGAGGTCCAAAGATTCTTGGTGTGATCGGTACTCAAACGGGGTAGGAAACCCCAAGAACGTTCTCACAGTTTAGATACAAGGGTCTTTTATGGTGATTCAGTTACTCAAGGACGAATAGAGTAAAATATAAGACGATTTGATCCGTGGAAGTTTTAGGTTAGGGTCCTCATAATGGGACTAAGGACTACCATATTCGATCAATTAAAATGTCGAGGAAGTCTCATATTTGACAAAAGAAAGAGAGAGAGAATAAACCGGGTCGTGTATGGATGTGTCCAATAGAACTTTAAATTGGGATCAATATATGGAGTGTCGGTCTTCTCTTCCATCCTTGTTGAGGACTCCCTACCCTCCTACCTCCGACATTAGAACGTCCTCTCTTCAGAGATGTTGTAAAAGATTGAGTCATCTTCACTATCGGGAAGATCTTATCTCACCCTATATATCTTTTCCCACGTTCAAACCCCCTAAACCCTCAGACCTTTCATTTATAAAAGTTCCCTTAAGTATATCTATAGGGAGACGTAAAATTAAAGGATCTAAAGAGATGGACCCCAGGATTGGATTTATATTTTCTGTACGGAAACGACTCGTAAATTTACAGAGACCTTGAGACACTGAGATAGTAGTACACAGACGAAGAGTCGTGACAAACGAGAAGGTGAAGTCCTCTATTTGTTGAGATAATTAGATGGTCTCCAAGACACTAAAATTGGGAACCGAAAATTGAGAAACAATTGGTGAAAGTTCAAAGAGTAATTGGAAAAAGTCCAGTAAGTACGTCTAATGATTTATCGTCTAGATGATGTAACAAGAATGTTTACATAAGAAACGTACAGAAATCTTCACGGACTTAGTAACAAGGACGTCTTTATAAGGGGAAGTGACCTTGTAAAACGGTACAGTAGCGGTCACTTTAAATAGTCAAACCGAACACGGTCCCCTCATAAAAATAGGGTATATCGTGAACTCAATCGTAAGAGAAAAGGGTGACCCAAAACTTACTCGGTCAGTGATTTGGGGTATATAACGGATCAAATAATCTGGAGAGAACCAACATGAACACAATCCCAGGAGACTCTTTTATGGTTCTACCTTAACCTATATGCCATCAAAATAACCCTCTGTACGGAAACTCCACAGTTCCCCTTTTTCGACCTATTTTTTTACTCTCGTGAAAGTCTAGAACAACATCTAGTCCGTGTGAGTATTTCCTCTCTTCACTTCTTTCTCTATCCCATTTTTCTGACGTCGTCTCAGGAACTCAATTTCGACAGGTCACCTTTTCAGGACGTAGAGAGTCATTGTCTAGAGACAAATATGGGAACAGTACGAAAGTAACCAACCATGATCGAGTACTCTTCACAATGAAAGTACATTTGTGCTGTTACCTAGGTCTCCCAGTTCCGGACCTCGGTAGTCAATCAAACCGATATATTTCGTCCTCTAAACACCATCTCCATTTTCGAAGTGGTAAACCTAATCGTATATATCAAGTTCAAAAGATTTACAAAATGTATAATAACACAGTTATTCGTCAAATACGAACTACCCGAAAAGCAAACAAACAAAAAACTTGGTTAGGAGGGATTCGAAATCTTAAAGGAGAAGTTAAAGTAAACATAACTGTAGACAGAAGAAAGTCAAGTCCTGACAATTATGTCTTAATGGGATTAAACTTTCAAAGTAAATCACAAAAAGTTCCTTTCTAAATCCATTATTTTACAAACCTTCTAAATCCGTCAAAGACGGGAATAGGACCTGTTAGAGAATATTTTAACTATCTAAAAAACCATTGATTCGTCGGACTTACTCCGTCATCTCAACTGAGTTAAATGAAGAAATGATATTGAGTCTTTTTCTTTTTCTTTTTTTTTTTTTTGTTGGGTCTCAAGTATAGGTCAACGATCACCCAGTAAAAACAGTAAAAGTGTAGCATATCCACAGGTGGATGTGAACGAATCTACTCATCGATTCACGACTACTACGTTGAGACTAACACAAAGGAAATACTTTCCGTTCTTTATGGTCGTATACCAAGGGTACCCTTGGAGTGGAGACAGGGAAACACGATGAGATTACTACTCTTTTATCGTCCATTTAGTCGTTATTAACGATGAAATCAACCTATTATGACTTCCGACATCCGTGTCACCTACTGTGTTTATACTATCCTAAGGATAAACCTTTAACAAAGATTTTCAGAACTAAGACTAGGAACATACTGAACTTGTCTCGAGACACCCATATATATGTGACATCCTATTAAACATCCGAAACCCGAAACTACGAAACGTACGACAATACCATGTTACCTCGTGTACGACACAATGGACTAACGAGTTTAGTAAGAGTCACTAATATAGTCGTGAAGGGGTTGGGATCAGTGGTTTATTATAATAAGAGTCTAGAAAATCACCGAAAATAATGTTGAACCGATTTATCTCGTATTTGGTTTATTGTATCCCACTTAAAAAGTTCTCGTCTACAAAGATCAGTTCGACCGGCAGAGAGACTGAGACCTAGGACTAAAAAATAAAACCCATCAGTCAGAGTTAAAAATAAACGTCTCGATTATTGATAAAGTGTATAACTATTAGAGATCATTTCACTCATTTGAGTTGAATACTGGTCCAGATTTACACTTACGTGTCATGTGTTAATGCTCTACTACAATAGGCTCCCCATGAATTTATTTCAAAGGACCTCAATTTGTCGATGAATGAAAAAAAAAAGAAAATGACGTTTGGGCTTAAGATAGTGTAATCTCAATGAAGAGTCCGGAGTCGTTGTTACCATACCATATCTCTATGACACTTTTACTTTTGTAATAAACCTTCCGTATGGGGAACTGTGACTCACTTATAAGAACATTCGTAATCGCAGACTTTCGAATGAACAGAACTCCAATAAATTGTCATAGTACGTGTTAGACTAGTAACAAATCACCCGAATTTAGAAATCAAGAAAGTTAGAAATCGAGACCCTCTTCTCTATACTGTGTAGACTCCCTCCCCCATCAAATTTACGTGACGGTAATACCTCTATAATAAATCACATAATAGTAATCGTATGTGATTCACTCGTGATTACTCAATAGTACACGGTAATGATAATGTTAGTATATAATTTAATTTTTAAAAGTCGAGACTTGTCGATTACATAGGAATTCAATAATGGTCGTCTCTTATGAGGTCATCCTTCTTTCGTCAAATAGTGAATAATATTTAGGTGCCACTATGTTATAAACACACACAAATAAACAAAGAAATTCATACAACATGTACATGTTGTGTAAGATAAAGTATAATAGACTGAGACATCCCGTGTCAGTTCGGAGACTTTCTAATGTCAGTTCTCGGAAGTACTTTTATTCGGTAATGACAGAAGACGTATTATAGAGACCCAAAAGTTTCACGTAAGTATGACTAATGGAGTAAATTACGATAGGTGTCTAAAAACTACATCCTTTCTGATAATTGAAACTTATTAACTTTTATGACTCCAAATCTTTCCCATTTATTGATTATATTCCACTGTGTCAAACATTCTACATCTAGACCGTGATATTTGAACCAGTAGACTTAGAGACTATAAGGTGACCTATATCCATTTTACTAGTTCACTCTAAAATGTCCCTTTTTACGGGGACGTACACAACGATACATGTGGTTATTGACACCCTACCCGACACCATCTTTCTTTGTGACAAATGGACTCTAATTTTGGATTACTTTTAATACGAACTATATACAGTGGTAAGTTATGGTTCTAAAAAACTCAAGGAAAAAAGAACATAAAAGTTTTATTAACAAAAATTTCATAGTCATAGAAAGAGACCGAATTCAAGAAAACCTAGTTTTCTTATGTCATTACTAATATAAAGTAAGACTTTAAGAATTAAAGAAATTAAAAATAGTAGGTGGAGTGAACAAATACTAATTTCCAAGTCCAAGTTTGAGGGTATCTCTTTAATCAAACCTCTCTTCGGTATTTAGATCAGATACGTTAAGTAGAAACAATCCTGAATATCTTCAAATTGATCGTGACCATTTCGTTTAAATCACTGGTTTGATTCTCCTTAAAAATATTTTTTAATTCGTCTTTATACACGAATGATAAAAAGGAAATAATACAAAACAAAGAGAATCTTGGTTTCCAAGAACTTTCAACAATCTAATAGTCAAAGCAATCGTAAAGAACTGATGTCTATCATTCTATCATTCCGATGTACATCGTTCTGTTACTTTCTCCACTTCGTCCACTGTCCACTCATAAAATAGATGTTAATGAACATTATATTTGGAGGTTAGGATGGGTTGAAGTGATGGTTTATAAATGAGATACGTTCAGGAAAATTAAATCATGACAAGTCCCGTCGTTCCTAAATACACTAGTAGATTAAACCTTGATCGTGACGTTACTCAAACCTTGTAAAGGTTCATACGAAAGAAACGTTGAGAATAATCATCTGAGTCAGAAAGTACTTTGAAGGATATTTCGACGGGGAGAAAAAAGAGATATTATCTGACATAATAAAGAGAAAGGTAAAACACTGTATTAATAACTACATTGACAGTAAACAGAATAATTTAATACTCAATAAAAACGTTTATCTCTGACATAAAATGAGTGGAAACACTCGATGTTGCATCTTCATATGACCTCATTATTATTATACTTGAAAAATTAAATTAAAATAAAAAATTTAAATAAATAAAATTAACCTCCAATTAATGAAATGTTATAACACAACCAAAACGGTATGTAGTTGTACTTAGGTGGTGTCCATATGTGTACAAGGGGTAGGACTTGGGGGGAAGGAGGAGGGAGGGACATGGTAGGGAAGACCCAGCAGAGTCACGTGGTCGGGGTTCGTAGGTCATAGTACGTAGCTTGGACCTGACCGTTAAGTAAAGTATATACTATAATATGTACAAAGGTACTGTAAGGGGGTTTAGTAGGGTGGGAGAGGGAGAGGGTGTCTCAGGTTTTCTGACAAGATATGTAGACACAGAGAAAACGACAGAGCGTATGTCCCAATAGTAATAGTAGAAAGATTTAAGGTATATATACGCAATCATATGACATAACCACAAAAAGAAAGACCGAATGAAGTGAGACATATTATCCGAGGTCAAAGTAGGTGGAATAATTTTGACTAAGTTTACATAAGAAAAATTGCCGACTCATTATGAGGTAACACATATACATGGTGTGGAAAGAATAGGTAAGTAGACGACTACCTGTAGATCCAACGAAGGTACAGGACCGATAATATTTGTCACGACACTACTTGTAACCCCATGTGCACAGAGAAAGTTAAGACGAAAGGAACCACACATAAAATTTTTTAATTAAATAAAAATTAACTCCCTATTAACGAAGTGCTACAACACAACCAAAGACGGTATGTGTTTGTAATGAGTCGATATCCAAATGTATATAGGAGGGGGAGAACTTGGAGGGAGGATGTAGAATTGGGTAGGGTGGAAAGATCCAACAGTGTCTTGTGACCAGACTCAAGGAACTCAGTATGTCGTTTAAGAGTAACCTATAGATAAAACATATACCATCACGTATACAATAGTACCATGAGAGAAGTAAGTAGAGTGGGGGAGGAGGGAGGGTACAGGTATTCAGATTTCTTGAATATAAAAAAATTACTTATTCAATTATCACCCTTTCAACCATGATCTATAGACACTTGACTTAACTTTCGTCAATCAAAAACAAATTTAGAAAACATTAATAGTTGAATACGATCCTGTCTACGATAGGAAAGACTTGTCTAAGAATAGTTCAAAACAAAAGATCCACATAAGTTAGATTGACAAATATAAATACCCAAAATAAAGATATGAAACAAAGTCAATGTCAAAATTACACAGTAATTATATCAAATACGTTGTCGTATGAAGAGTAAAAAATTTAAGACACTCAAAATTTTAAAGTAAACACTACCCAATGTATATTTCCAATTAGACCCTTACGCACTTACTTTTAAACCGAAACAAGTAGAAAGGTTTTAAACCCCCTTCAGACTACGATATTTCTTGTTGTGACGAATCCTTGGACCTTACAATCGAGGTACTTAGTTCCATTTAACTTGTACCAGTTCGTCTCTACCGTTCTAAATTGTAATTGTAGAATCCTTAGTCACTTTATTTTACCTGTCCTTACCTACTTCAATTATTTTTACTGGTAATATAGATAATGACACCTTTCTTAGACAATCTTCTTTATCTCATCTGTTCTTTTATCAGTTGTTTTATCAGACTTTATACCATAAACCCAAGTTGGAGTTTTTACTGTCTTACTAGAGTTAACTAAAGGTATCGTTTGTTAAGTTGTAGTGTCATTAGGTTCAGATACGGGTTTGGTGACTATGACTTCTTCGACTTCACCTGGACAAGATAATTCTGGATGTTGTGGACGATCTTGATTGTGGTTTTTTTTTTTTTTTTTTTTTTTTTCTACAGGCAAAGTTGTATCCTCAACCTTACGTTTTCATCCTTCACTTCTTTATGGACCTTATTGTCCGTTCAAACCTGAACCTCATGTTTTACTTCGTCCTGTTTTCGATTGTTTCAAATCAGTTCTCTTGTACGATCAGTATCGTTTGTGGGAGAAGGTTGTTGTGTTTTCTATTGAGACGTGCACTCGTAGTGGTCTAACAGTTATAGTTTTAGTCTAACTAATACAAGAAACTCAGGTTTCTGCCTCTTCGAGATATGTCAGTCGTTTTTGTTATGGACCTCGACTGACACCGAGTCTAGTACTCGGGGAATAACGTTTTAAGTCCGAATTTAACTTCTCTCATCCCTTTTGGTGATCCGGTAAGTCCTTACTGGATTTATTTTGGGGTATACTAATAAGTCATCTCCACTACTTATCTAAGTTCCCTGATCTAGATCATATGTCTTACGGATTTCGAGATACCTACTTCCAAGTATTACAATATGTCCTCTGTCACGGGGTTTGACAGTAAGATTTTTTCTTTACGTTCTTACGTTTGACCAACAAACTCTTCCGAAATGTTTATTGACTCCTTCTTTCTCTTCACTTTTTGCTCCCTTTTTCCCTTTCTATATGTTTGACTTACGTCTCAAGGTCTCTCATCGTTCCTCTCTATTCTTCCGGAAGAAGTTACTTGTTACGTTTCTTTATATCCTTTTGTTATCTTACACTTTCTGATCTCTAGAGAAGTTCTCTTAACCTCGATAGTTCCCTTATAAAGTACGTTCTTACCCGTACTATTTCTTCTTTTTACCATTCCTGAATTATCTTCTTCTCCACTGTTCTTGTGTGTCTTCTTAACATGTTTTTTAGGATTACTGGGTCTATTGGTACTACCATAACAGTGAGTGGATCTCGAACTGTAGGACCTCACACTTCAGTTCACCCGGAATCCTTCGTAAAATTTTTGTTTTGATCTCTCCAACTCTTTTAAGGTCAACTCGATAAGTTTTAGGTTTTTCTACGACGACGACTTCACCACGTGAGTAATACAGTTGTTTAAACCTTTTGGGATATCCCGGTGTCCTTATTTTTTCCAGTCAAAAGTAAGGTTAGAGTTTCTTCCTGTTACGACTTCTTACAAGTTTGATCACATGTTAACGTCAGTAAAATGTACGATCGTTCTAATACTAGTCTTAGGAAGTTTAATCCGAAGTCACCATAGACTTGACTCTTGAAGGTCTACATGTTCTATCCAAAACTTCTCCGTCTCCTTGGTCTTTAGTTTAACGGTTGTAAGTAAACAAGTACCTCTTTCGTTTCCCTAAGTGCATTTTGAAGAAAAAATTTTATAATTAAATATAAATAAAATTAAACTTCGATTAATGAAATGTTGTAACATCACCAAAAACGGTATATAACTGTCCTTAGTATCCCCATGTACACAAGGGGTAAGACTTCGGGGGAGGATGGAGAGAGGGGTATGTTAGGAAGTCCCAATAGGGTCCCATGGTCGAAACTTACGGGACAAGGTACGTAACTTGAACCTGACCACTATATAAAGTGTATACCAGTATATGTACAAAGTTACGATAAGAGAGTTTAGTAGGGTGGTAACGGAAGAAGGTGTCTCAGGGTTTCAGACAAGAAATATAGACACAGAAAAAACGACAGAGCGTATATCCCAGTAGTAATGGTATAAAGATTTAATATATATATATATACATATATATATATATACGTAATTATATGACATAACCACAAAAAGAAAGACTGAATGAAGTGAGACATATTATTCGAGGGCAAAGTAGGTGGAGTAATCTTGGCTAAGTTTACGTAAGAAAAATTATCAACTCATTATAATGTAACACATACATATAAATATGTTGTCTAAAGGATAGATAAGTAGACGAATACCTATAGATCCAACCATGGTACAGGATCGATAACATTTGTCACGACACTACTTGTAACCCCATGTCCACAGAGAAAGTTAAGAACAAAGGACTCACACATACGGGTTGTCACCCTATAGACCCAGTATACCGTCAATATAAAGGTCTAAAAGTCGTCTCTGTAATGAAACGACTGATTCCAGGCAGATCAGTTCCGATACCAAAAAGGTCATCAGTAAATACCTACACTCTCAACCTAACACTTCTTCCGACTCGTGACCTCTTAACTACGAAAACTTGACACCACAACCTCTTCTGAGAACTCTCAGGGAACCTGACGTTCCTCTAGGTTGGTCAGGTAAGAATTCCTCTAGTCGGGACCCACAAACCTTCTTTACTACGATTTCGACTTTGAGGTCATGAAACCGGTGGAGTACGCTTCTCAACTGAGTAACCTTTTCTGAAACTACGACCCTCCCTAACTCCCGTTCTCCTCTTCCCCTGCTGTCTCCTACTCTACCGACCTACCGTAGTGGCTGAGCTACCTGCACTTAGACTCACTTGAGGCCCTCAACCACTACCTGTCCCTCCCGACCGCACGACGCTAAGTACCCCAGCGTTTCTCAGTCTGTACTGACTCGCTGACTTGACTTGAATTGACTTGTGACAAGAGGTGTCACCGACTTCATCAAACGTAAGTGTGTTTGTCGAACTCTCCCAAGGGAAAAGAGACGTAGGAGAGGTCGTAAATAACAAACATCTGAAAAAGTATCGTCGGTAAGACTGTCACACTCTACCATGGAGTAACACCAAAACTAAACTACTCACTACAACTGGTAGAAAAGTACACAAACAATCAGTAGACATACAGAAAAAAATCTCTTTACAGACAAATCAAGAAACCGGGTGAAAAACTAACCCAGTAAATAAAAGGACCTTAACTAGACACACCCGACAAACATATAAAAACTCTAATTAAGAAACAGTCAACGAAGTAAACGATAATAAAAGAGGGTAAGACTTCCGACAGAAAAGTGGAACGAATATCAAAGGAAGTAACACGTTTTCGAAAATTCAAATGAATCCAGGGTAAACAAATAAAAACTAAAACAAAGGTAATTAGACCCTCCACCCAGTATCTCCTAGGACGACACTAAATACATTCTCTCACAAAACGGATACAAAAGGAGGTTCTCCAAATATCAAAGACCAGAATGTAAATCTAGAAATTAGGTAAAACTCAAATACAAACACATCCCACAATCTTTTATAATATCAAAGTACGAAAATGTTCACCAACTGGTCAAGAGGGTCGTAGTGGACAATTTCTATAACAGAAAATAGGTAACATATAAGAACGGAGGAAACAGTTTCTATTCCACGGGTATCCACACACCTGAATAGAGACCCGAAAGATAAAACGGCGTAACTAGATATAAGGATAGAAACACGGTCATGGTATGACAGAATTACTGACATCGAAACATCATATCAGACTTCAGTTCGTCCAACAAGGAGGTCAAGGTAAGAAGAAAGAACTAACGAAACCGAAGTTCCAAAAAATAAAAATAAAAAAACATATAGGTATGTTCAACACTTTAATAAACAAGATCAAGACACCTTTTACGGTAACCATCGAACTATCCCAAACGTGACTTAGATTTCTAACGAAAACCATCATATAAGTAAAAGTGATACAACTAAGAAGGTTAGGTACTT
Source organism: Capra ibex (assembly GCA_006410555.1). Taxonomy (NCBI): domain Eukaryota; kingdom Metazoa; phylum Chordata; class Mammalia; order Artiodactyla; family Bovidae; genus Capra; species Capra ibex. Next base: position 36,013,795 of record SJYO01029184.1, read on the forward strand.
GTATCATATGAAGAGGTAGATAAATACAGTAGAAACTAATGAAAGTAGTCACAAAATATTAAAAGATATATATCCAGATAACAAAAAGATCCATCTAAATAAACATTCATAAAATAAGAAAAACAACGTTACCACTTACCTTAACAAAGGAATTAAAGAGAAAAACAAAAGAGTGACAATCACATATCCTTACGTTCCCTAAAGACACACAATTAAAATATAGGACGGTGAAATGATATAAGTCACTAATCGAGATCATTAAAAGAACACCTCAGAAATCCTAAAAGATACATCTCCTAGTAAAGTAGACGTTTATCACTCCCAAAATAAAGAAACAAAGGTTAGACCTAAGGAAAATAAAGAGAAAGAAGAGACTAACAATATCGATTTTGAAGGGTTTGAAACAACTTATAATCACCACTCTCACCCGTGCGAATAGAATAAGGGCTGAAATCCCCTTTACGAAAGTCAAAAAGTGGTAAGTCCTATTACAAACGACACCCAAATTGTATATACCCAAATAATACTACTCCATATAATTTTTCGTCTCTATAATGAAACGGTTATTTCCAGGCAGATCAGTTCCGATACCAAAAATGTGACCAGTATACGCCTACACTCTCAATCTGACACTTCTTTCAACTCACGACTTCTTAACTACGAAAACTTGACACCACGACCTCTTCTGAGAACGTTCAGGGAATCTGACGTTCCTCTAAGTTGGTCAGGTAAGATTTCCTCTAGTCAGGACCCACAAGTAACCTTCCTGACTACGACTCAGACTTTGAGGTTATGAAAGCGGTGGAGTACGCTTCTCAATAGAGTAACCTTTTCTGTGACTACGACCCTCCCTAACCCTCATCCTCCTCTTCCCCTGTTGTCTCCTACTCTACCGACCTTCCGTAGTGGCTGAGCTACCTGTACTCAAATTCACTTGAGACCCTCAACCACTACCTGTCCCTCCCGACCGCACGACGCTAAGTACCCCAGCGTTTCTTAGCCTGTGCTAACTCACTGACTTAACTTGACTTGACTACTACTCCATACAATGAAGATACGGTCGAAAGACCTCCCAAAAATATATTTACCCACAACTTAAAAGAGTTTCCGAAAGAGACGTAGATAACTCTATTAGTATACCGAAAAAGAAATTAAAAATAAAAATGAAATAAAATGAAATGTTATGACATAACCAAAACGGTATGTAACTATACTTGGGTGGGTAGGAAGTTAAAAAATTTCACTATATAGTGTAACTAACTGAACGTTTATAACTTCTTAGGAACGTAGGAACCCTATTTCGGTTGAACCAGTACTACATACTAGAAAAATTATACAACAACCTAAGACAAACGATCTTAAAACAATTTCTAAAAACGTAGATACAAGTAATTACTATAACCGGACATCAAAAGAAGAAAACACCGTAGAAACAGACCGAAACCATAATCCCACTACCACCGGAGTATCTTACTTAGACCACCAAATGGAAGGAGACGTTAAAAGACCTTCTAAAACTCATCCTAACTACAATCAAGAATAGAGTTAAAAACCATCTTAATTGGACACTTCGGTACATCAGTACCCGAAAACAAACGACCTTCTAAAAAAATAATTCAAAGCTAAAGGCACGAACACTACCCAGACAATTCTAGAAGATGAATAAAGAACAAGCCAAAACCTGGTAACATGAAAAGATTATTAAACAGGTAAAGAAGGTTCAACAGGTAAAATAACCGTATGTCAACGTCTATCATCAGAGGATATTAGGAAACGTAAAGATACGACAGACAACACCAAAGAGGTAAAAGTCATTATCAAATCAACTAAACTAAGAAGAGAGAAAAGAAAGAACTACTGAACCCGATTACCAAACAGTTAATATAAATAGAAAAGTTTCTTGGTCGAAATTGAAAAAACTAAAAACGATATCAGAGGAAACAAAGAAAAAATGAATAAAAACGGGATAAAAAATACTAAAGAAAGGAAGATGATTGGGACTCCAAGAAGTAAACAAGAAAAAGATCAACGAAATCCACATTTCAATCCAATAAATAAAATAAAAAGAAAACACATATCTCCATTCGAACATAAAGATACTTAGAAGGCGAATCCTGACGAAAAATGACTTAGAGTATCCAAAACCCAACACAAAAGTAAAACTATGTAAAGATACGTATCAAACTAAATAAAAAACTAAAGAAGACACTACACAACCAATAAGTTTTCGTACAACAAATCGGAGGTAAACAAACATATAAACTATCAAAAGAAGGACATCAACTGTAGATTAGAATAGTATAAAACTAGTCGTTTCTACGACCTTTACTAAAGTCGAAAAAACATAAATGGTTCAGATCTAAATACCGGGTCCTACACTAGATAGGACTTCTTACAAGGTACACGTGAACTCTTTTTCCACTTCAATTAACAAAACCCCACTTTACAGAATATCTATAGTTAATTCAGATTGACCAGGTAACGTAGTAAATTTCAAAAAGAAAGGAACGATTAAAAGACAAAACAATTAGATTCGTATCCACACTCACCCCATAATTTCAGAGGGTCATAATAACACAATGACAATTAAAGGGAAAGTATGAACAATCGTAAACGAAATGTATAATGGTACAAGGATATAACCCACGTTTACATAAATATTAACAATATAAAAGAAGAACCTAACTGGGAAACTAATAATCATCACAGGAAGAAACAGAGAAAAGTGTCGGAAATAAAGTTTCAGATAAAATAGACTATACTCATAACGATAAGAAAGAAAGAAAACCAGAGGTAAACGTACTTTATAGAAAAAAGTCGGGAAGTGAAAGGTAGAGATATACAGGGAACCAAACTCCACCCAGAGAACATCTGTCGTATATATCCGGAGAACAAAAACCTAGGTAAGTCAGTCAGAAACAGAAAACCAACCCCGTAAGTTGGGTAAATGTAAGTTCCATTAATAACTATTCATACTAGGTCAACGGTCAATAAAACAACAAAACTCAAACTCAAATATTTGGAACTGACACAAAGGACAAATCTCTTCTAGGAAATCGTAAACGACTTCTCGACCAAACCACAACGACTTAGGAGAGTCGAAAACGAACGGATATTTCGAAAACTAAAGAGGAAGCATAAACGTACTCTAAGAGCGACCGATATCATTAGACCCAACATCCAAAAAGAGAAAGTACTGAAATTCATACAGGACGATAAGGGAAGACCGGACTTATTGAAAATAACTTTCTAGTCGATAATAGGAATACCCCTAAGGCAATACACAATAAACAACGAAAAGGGGACGATGAAAATTATAAAAAAGGAAAACAAACTATAAGTAATTAAACTAATTATACACAGAACCTTACAAAGCGGAACCCAAATAGGACAAACCCTAAGAGACACAAAGAATCTGAACCCACCGATAAAGGAAGGGGTAAAATCCCTTCAAAAGTTGAGGATAGAGGAGTTCATAAAATAGTACCGGAAAGAAAAACAGAAGAAGAAGACCCTGAGGATACGAAGCTTACAACCTCGTAAATTGTAACAGGGTCTCCAAAGACTCTAACAGGAGTACAGAAAATTAAGAAAAAAAGGAGAGACGAAGTAAATAAAGGTGGTAAGATAGAAGGTGGAGTGATTAGGATAGAAGACGGAGTCAATAAGATGACAACCAACGGAGGTCTCACGAAAACTAGAGTCAATAACGTAATAAACAATAACTAATCGAGAAAAATTTTAAAGAAGAACCAGGAACAATTTGTAAAAAACGTAGAAGACTTAGGAACAGAGATCAGATGAATAAAACAAAAGTAAACAAAAGTTCTAAAACCTAGTAGAAATGGTAGTTAAGAGTTTTTAAAAAAAAAGTGTATCTGAGGAATAGAGGAGGAGAAAAGAAACCAACACCCGTAAATAGTACAAAGAAATGGACAACTTATAAAGAGACGGAAAGGTAGAACAAATCTAAAGGAACCGAACAGTTCCAAAGGACCAATTCCGTCGAACACAGACACAAGACCACCCACCTCGACTTAGAGAAGAGAGACCTCACGTTACTTCACAGGTTCTCACTCAAAACCCCAAAGATACCCAAACTGTACCGAAACCGTCGGAAATAAAATTACGAGACCCGACACAAGGAAGTAACGACCTCTTAATCGTGCCACACAGAACGAGACCTTGAAAAACCGAGAACCCACCACGAACCAAAGTTACATCAACACATCCGAAAAGTCACTCGAGAACAACTAATTACAAGGTACCTTAGTCCTCAAAAGACCACAAAAGTCAAAAAACTAAATTCGGAGGACGAAGACCGAAAGTCAGAATAAGAATGTCATCGTAGTTCTGAAGGGGTAAATATGTCGTGTCTAATATTTTGTAGAAACAATTACCACTTTTCTAAGAGGTGTCACTCCATGTGGGTCTCTCCAAGTATCTCAATGTATCTCTACTCTTCTCCCTCCTCCCTCTATCTTCTCCTCTTCTCCCCCACAGTTTTCTCATCTCTGGTTAGATCGGACATTCGTTAAGGGATTCCTAAGAGGTGTCGGGTCTAGTGGGTCTCTCTAAGTTTCTCAATTCATCAATTTTATTCCCCCCCCCCTCCTCTATCTCCACTGGACCGTGTCTTTACCCTCGCAGTTTTCCCCTATCTCGTTAGTTCAGTAATTAGTGTGGGGATTCACTTTTACCTAGAACTTCTAATCTAAGAATTTCCATGTTTTAACTCTTCATGTTTTTTCGTTGCTAATTTTTAGATCTCATCTCCAATTTGAGAGTTTTTATGTTATAATTTTTATATTTTGTTTTAGTAAGTGTTTTTAATATTTTATATATATATACTTTAAACAAAATTTTTATCCCAGAAAAAACGTTACATTATCATCCAATATTTTTACTTTTAATTTCCTCATTATTTCTTGAATTTTTTATTTTTTTTTACTAATATCATTTTATATAGAACCTTAAAGAGACCTCGACAAACAACACCCGTCACACCCCAATCAAGTCAAAGTCCACAAGGAACAAGGTCGAACTGAAGAAGAGTTCCAGATATTCGGGGAAGGGTACGAATCAGTTGCAATTCCTACCCCAAAATTAGACAATGTGGACAGTAAGCGTCTCGTCAAGGGAGAAGAAACAAAACCGAAGGAGACAAACGTTCGGAGAAGTCACACATTAAAGAGGGGACTGTGTTCCTCGACCTCCACCAGTGAATAAATACGAGTGAACAAGTCGACACAACACCCCTCCCTCCCCGAGACGTTTGTTTATAGTGACTGTACACACCTCTCACGAGTGTCACAAATCTGGTGTGACCCAAACGGGATCGAGTGCCGTCGTAAAGGAAAGACCTAGATGTGACGAGTCCGAGGTCCAACAAGACGTCCACATGATAGACTTCACCAGGGACGTAAAACACGTAAAGGATCCAGATTCGAGGAATCCAAGTCCGAGAACACATGAGGTGTTCCCGTGTCTGAGCCCACACGTAAAACAGGAGAAGGGTCCAGGTTCGTTTAGTCCGCTGGTCCACGACACACTCGTGTGACAAGGTCCACGGGACGTAAAATTGGTCCAGGGATCAGGACCGACGAGCCAAAGGGCCCGTGTGGTGTTTTCGTGGTAGAGACCATACGATACACAAAGGAGACCCCTCGACTAGAGTCCAAAACTGAGAGGACCGTCTACAGTTAGTAGGTCCAAGGGTCCTTCTGAACCAATCGTTGACCCTCGGACGAGTATCAAACCACCTCCTACGGTCAGAGACCCGACTCTAAAGGGGAATGGAAGACCGAGACCGTCAACGTACGGACGGAGGGACGGAGACCACCGTCCCCTCCCCGGACATACGTCGGTCTATCGAAAGGAAACCATAAGTGAGTTAGGAAAAAAGACACCCGTCCGGTCTGACACTCAATCTAATCTCGGAAAGTGTTCTTTCAAGAGAGAGACTCAAAAAAAAAAAAAAAAAGAGAGACCGATAGGCTTTCAAACCCAACGATAGAGTGTAATCGAGTGAGTCTAACAGGAGTCCCGTAAGTCCGGACCAGGAATGGGATTCGTACGTTGGACACGGAGGGACAGGTCGGGGACGAGTGACAACCACCTACTCTCGTAGACCCGATGAAAAAGAGACCCTCAACACGAATCCACGTAAAAGAGACCCTATAACGAAAAAAAAAGAAGGTCAATACAACGGGAGACTCTAAGGTTTTGAGGGGTGTCTGGACAGTCACTCTCGCAAAGGACGACAAACCTTTGGAGAGGAGGAAGTGGTGAGGGAGGGGTCTTACCCAGAGGTAGGGACCGAGAAAACAGAGGGAAAAACAGAAAATATCAAACAAGATGGAGGAAAACTTCTCTTACCCGACGGAAAGACCCACACACCACAGGAGGTGGTCCCAAGTCTTCAACAAAACACCTTCAAAGAGTCGTAAGTTTACTAGAAAACTATTTAACCACCCCCTCTTTCACCAGAGGGTCAGGATAAGGAGGTGGTAGATCCCTGGATTTAGGGGTCTTTTTATAGACAATGTAACTGATATGATGTTGGAAACACACCTAGTGTTGTTTGACACCTTTTAAGAATTTCTCTACTCTCACAGTCTGGTGGAATGAACAGAGGACTCTTTGGACATACGTATAGTTCTTCGTGGTCAATCATGACCTGTACCTTGTTGACTGACCAAGTTTTGACCCTTGTCTCATTCTCTTCCTACATATAACAGTGAGAATAAATTGAATGTACGTCTCATCTAGTACACTTTATAGTTGGACCTCCTTAGTGTTTGACCTTAGTTCTAACGATCCTCTTTATAGTTGTCGAAGTCCATAAGTCTACTTTGGAGAGATTACCGTATCAAGTCTCTCCTTGATTTCTTGAAGAGGTACTCCCACTTTCTCTTCTCACTTTTTCGACCGAACTTCGAGTTGTAAGTTTTTTGATTCTAGTACCATAGGTCAATGTAGTGAAGTATAGTTTATCTTTCCCTTTTTTTCACCTTGACTACCTTCTAAAATAAAGAACCCGAAGTTTTAGTGACGTCTACCACTGAAATCGGTACTTTAATTTTCTGTGAACGAACAACCTTTCTTTCGATACTGTTTGGATCCGTCGTATAACTTTTCGTCTCTATAGTGAAACAGTCGTTTCCAGGTATATCAGTTTCGGTAGCAAAAAGGTCATCAGTACATACCTACACTCTCAACCTGGTATTTCTTCCGACTTACCACTTCTTAACTGCGAAATCTTGACACCACGACCTCTTCTAAGAACTCTCAGGGAACTTGAGTTCTGGTTTAGTCAGTTAGGATTTCCTTTAGTTGGAACTTATAAGTAACTTTCGTGACAACGACTTCGACTTTGATGTTATGAATCCGGTGGACTACACTCCTTCACTGAGTGACCTTTTCTGGGACTACGACCCTTTCTAACTGACGTCCTCCTCTTCCCCCTTTACCTCCTACTCTACCAATTTATCATAGTGACTGTGTTCCCTGTACTTGAATTCGTTTAAACGTTCTCTATCACCACCTGTCTCCTCAGACCGTACGACTTCAGGTGACACAGAGTTTCTCAGCCTGTTTTGAACACTGACTTGTTCTTTTTACTGTTAGTACTCCCTCTTGACATGACTTTCTTCTCTACTTTCCAGAGGTTTCCTAGAGGTGAAGTTTAAAAGAAATCTTGGTCTCTCAAAGACGAAACAACTGAAAAAATAACTAGTAGAGAGGTAATGTGATTCGTAAACCTATGGTCTTTGAAGAAAAACTAACTTTAAAATTTTAAATTAAATAAAAATTAACTTCCTATTAAGGAAATGTTATAACACAACCAAAGACGGCATGTAGTTGTACTTAGTCGGTATCCGTATACATACAGGGGAGGGAGAACTTGGAGGGAGGATGGAGGGTGGAGTAGGGTGAGGAAATCTCACCACAGTGTCTCGTGGTCAAACTCGAGGGAATCAGTATATCGTTTAAGGGTTACCAATAGATAAAATGTATAACATCACATATACAAAGGTACGATGAGAGAGGTAAGTAAGGTGGGAAAGGAAGGGGGACACAGACAGGTTTTTAGACAATAGATACAGACACAGAGGTAAGACGGAACGTTTATCGAAGTAGTCATGGTAGAAGGGTCTAAGGTACGACGACGACGATTCAGCACAGTCAGCACAGGTTGAGACACGTTGGGGTATCTATCGTCGGGTGGTCCGAGGAGACAGGGACCCTAAGAGGTCCGTTCTTGTGACCTCACCCAAAGGTAAAGGAAGAGGTTACGTACTTTCATTTTTCACTTTCACTTCAGTGAGTCAGCACAGGCTGAGAATCGCTGGGATACCTGACGTCGGATGGTCCGAGGAGACAGGCACCCCAAGAGGTCCGTTCTCATGACCTCACCCAATGGTAACGGAAGAGGTGGGTCTAAGGTATATATATGTAATTATATACTATAGACAAAAAGAGAAAGACTGAATGAAGTGAGACATATTTATCCGAGATCGAGGTAGATGGAGTAATATTACCTGAGCTTACGTCAGGAAAAATACCGACTCATTATAAGGTAGTACATATGCATGGTGTCAAAGAAATATGTAGGTAAACAACTACCTGTAGATTCAACGAAGATACAGGATTAATGACATTTATCACGAAGTTACTAGTAACCCCATGTGTACAGAAAAAGTCAATATCAAAAGAGTCCCACGGACGGGTCATCACCCTAACAACCCAGAACACCATTAAAATCGGGATCATAAAATCCCTTAGAGGTATTACAGGGGGTATCACGGACATCGTTAAATGTAAGTGTGGTTATCAAGTTCTTATGATCTTTTTGACTTCATAGTCTTTAAGAAGACACCAAGGAAAAGGAGGTGTAGGAGAGGTCGTAAATAACAAACATCTAAAAAAACTACTACTGGTAAGAATGGCTATACTTCACTATAGAGTAACATCAAAAGTAAACGTAAGACATTATTACTCGCTACAACCCGTAGAAAAGTACACAAATAATCAGTTGACATACAGAAGAAACCTCTTTACAAACAACTTAAGAAGACGGATGGAAAACTATAACTCAACGTACTCGACGAACATATAAAACTTTTAATTAGGAAGTAGTCAACAAAGTAAACAATAATAAAAGGGGTTAAGACTCCAAATAGAAACTTGGAACAAATCTCAAAGGGAAGGGCACGTTTTTGAGAATTCAAATCAATCCAGGGTGAACAAATAAATAAATAAAAAGATGAAGACTATGAGATCTTCCACCCAGTATCCCCTAGAACGACACTAAATTAAGTACCTCACAAGACAGATACAAAAGAAGACTCTCAATATCAAAGACCAGAATGTAAATCTAGAAATTAGGTTAAACTCAAATAGAAACACATACCATACTAACTTTTAAAAATTTACTTCGTAGATACTTGACTAAAAGACTAAGAAGACCAATTAGACCATAAGACTTCTACAATTATTCCGTTTTAAAAAAAGAAACCTTTTTTTCTTTGATGAATGGACCTTGAGTTTAACGACTTCCCTCTATGGTCCTTATGTTAGTATGGATACTATAGTGTGGAAAAATACGTAAACAACACACGAGTCACTACTTTTAACTCTACACTGGTCAGTATCTAAGTGGACGGTATCGAATCAATGTTCTTATTTTATATTTTAATAAGTTGATGATGGGGGTTTCCATCTAGAAAGGAACAAGTTGTTTGTTTTACAATAAGTCATTTCCGTATTGGTGACGACTCGACTTACGTTGTGTTTCTTCTAAATTTTATCTAGGTTTTTCCCATCCATCTCTCTCTATATTTCAATTTCCTAAGGGTCTCTTACATTGTAAATAATTTGTAAAATGAATTTTCATTATTTGTATATTTAATACTTATATTCCAAAAAAAAAAAAAATTCAAACCCCTTCTAAAACAACAAGTACTGATCGAGAGACTTTCACTCACTTCAGCGAGTTAGCACAGGCTAAGAAACACTGGGGTACCTGACATTACGGGGTCCGAAAAGGTAAGTACTCTAGAAGGGCTACATCCCAAACTTGAACCCAGAGGGTGTAACGTCCATCTGAGAAATGGTAAACTCGGTGGTCTTTTATAAATAGAATTTCGAAGTCGAGAAGGTAAATACTTTATAGATGGTGTACTTTATATTTCTTAATGTGTTCTATCATGTCAAGTCAAGTCAAGTCAGTGAGTCAGCACAGGCTGAGAAACACAGGGGTACTTAGCGTCGTGTGGTTCTGAGGGACAGGTAATGGTTGAGGGCTTCAAGTGAGTTTGAGTGCAGGTAGTTCAGCCACTACAGTAGATCGGTAGAGTAGGAAGCAGCAGGGGAAGAGGAGGACGGGGGTTAGGGAGGGTCGTAGTCTCAGAAAAGGTTACTCAGTTGAGAAACGTACTCCACCGGTTTCCTGACCTCAAAGTCGAAATCGTACGAAGGAAGGTTTCTTGTGGGTTCTGACTAGAGGAAACCTTATCTGACCAACCTAGAAGAACGTCAGGTTCCCTGAGAGTTCTCAGAAGAGGTTGTAGTGTCAAGTTTTCGTAGTTAAGAAACCACGAGTCGAAAGAAGTGTCAGGTTGAGAGTGTAGGTATGTACTGATGACCTTTTTGGTATCGGAACTGATCTACCTGGAAACAACTGTTTCATTACAGAGACGAAAACTTATACGATAGGTCCAACATATATTCTATCATATATTCTGTCATGTTTCAAGTAATATATGGTAATATAAGATGTTTTATATTAATTAATGAATAATTATGATTAATTTTAGGAGTGAAAAGTTATATAATCAATTTCTATCGAAAGTATTTCCTTTCGTTCGTCTATTTTGTTTTATGTGCTTCTATATTATCGATCAGTATCGACTTCACTGGTATATTCAACGTACACTTAATGGTTTCGTCATATATACCATATATTACTTGAAACATAATAGAATAGATTAAGAAATATAAAGTACACCATCTATAAAGTATTTACCTTCTCGACTTCGAAATTATATCCATAAGGGACCACCGAGTCTACCATTTCCCAGACGAAAGTTGTACCCTCCGGGCTCAAGCTTGGGACCCAGTCCTTCTAGGAGACCTCTTTCTTTACCGTTGGGTAAGGTCATAAGAACCGATCTTTTAGGGCACTTGTCTCCTCGGACTCCCCGATGTCAGGTACCCCAGTGTTTCTAAGTCTGTACTAACTCACTTACTGAAGTGAGTTAAAGTCTCTCGAAAGTCTCTCAAAGTAGTTGTTGTTTTAGAAGGAGTTTGAATTTTTTTTATGAATATAAGTATTAGACAAATAATGAAAATTAGTTTTATAAAATTTTTTCAATGTAACGACCCCTAAGTCCATGTATATATATTCTTTACTTTCCCCGTAACACATTCTATAAAAATGCATCTCAGAAAGACCTGTAGACTTTAGTATCTAGTCATAACCTATAGATTAAAAGGATACTTACTCTAAAAAATTTCCTGGACTTTATAAATATCTCTAGACATTCGTGTAGATACAAAAAGTGTGTACCCAACGTCTACTTCTTTACCCCTCAACACATCGACCTTTCAATCCATCCTAGAAAATAGTCCCTACCGGATAACTTACGATTCCTCAAATTTTAAAATGGGACTTTTATTCACCACTCGAGGATTTCTTTGAATTATTATACTGTATTACTTTATACACACAAAATCTCTTACAGAATTCTTCGTATTGTTATTCAGTCAATCCTACCCTCATTGATACCGACGTCAGACCTCTTACTTAACCTTACCCTTTTTTATCTCTCCATTCCTAATTCACTTCCAAGTAACTTGTTTAGGTTCGCCTCTACTCCACCCAAATTCGATAAAAGATCTCTCTTCGTCTACGTAGACTCTTTAGTCCTATTCCTAATATCGTTAAACCCCCTTGAATTTCTTTAGGTCATCTCAACCTATCGCCTCACGGTTCACTCAACACGAATCTCTCGTCTCTTAATGAATCAACGTTCTAGTATACACGTACGGTAGGTTAGTAGAGTAGTAGACAACAGACGAAGAGGGGGACGGAAGTTAGAAAGGGTCGTAGTCCCAGAAAGGGTTTCTCAGCCGAGAAGTGTAGTCGACCGGTTTCATAACCTCGAAGTTGAAGTCGTTGTCTGGAAGCTTACTTATAAGTTCAAACTAAAAGAAATCCTGACTGACCAAACGAGAAAAACGTCATGAGAGTTTTCAGAAGAGGTTGTGGCGTCAAGTTTTCGTAGTTAAAAACCGGGAGTCGAAAGAAATATCAGGTTGAGAGTATAGGTATGTACTGATGACCTTTTCGGTATCGAAACTGTTATGACTGGAAACAACCGTTTCATTACAGAGACGAAAAATTATACGATTCAAACAGTATCGAAAAGAAGGTTCCTTGTTCACAGAAAATTAAAATTACCGACGTTAGGGGTAGACGACACTAGAACCTCGGGGGGTTTTATTTCAGACAGTGACAAAGGTAACGAAGAGGTAGATAAACGGTACTTCACTACCCTGGTCTACGGTACTAGAATCAAAAAACTTACAACTCAAAATTCGGTTGAAAAAGTGAGAGGAGAAAGTGGAAGTAGTTCTCTGAGAAATCAATAAGAAGTAAAAGACGGTATTCCCACCACAGTAGACGTATAGACTCAATAACCGTAAAGAGGGTCGTTAGAACTAAAGTCGAACATGAAGTAGGTCGGGTCGTAAAGAGTACTACATGAGACGTATATTCAATTTATTCATCCCACTGTTATATGTCGGAATTGTATGAGGTAAGGGTTAACACTTGGTCAGACAACAAGGTACATTTTAAAATTGACAACGAAGAACTGGACGTATGTAAAAAGAGTTCTCTGTTCATTCTACCAGACCATAAGGGTAGAGAAAGTCTTAAAAGGTGTCACAACACTAGGTGTATCAGTTTCCGAAATCGTCTCTGTTACTTCACTTTCATGTACAAAAAGACCTTAAGACAACGAAAAAGATACTAGATTACATACAACTGTTAAACTAGAGACCAAAGAGACGGAAGGGATTTAAGTCGAACTTGTAGACAAGAGTCAAGTATATGACAACTTCTGATCAAAGATGGTACACTATTGTGTCGTTTTTCTGTACGTACTTACTTGTTCTTTCTCCCGGGAGGAATCTGTGGCTTAAACGTCCAGAAACTACATCCTGAAGGGTGGAGTTCATGACAGTCTTTACTTACATATAATACAAATATTCAGTAGTTCAGACACCATAAAACGTCATCGTTGAGTGTACCTGATTCTGTAGTATAAAGTAAAAAAAGACTCCAGTTACCTTTCGGGGACTTTCAAAAATTCGTCACCACATTTCACTGTCTCGTCTTATACCTTACTCAACTCATTTACCCGATATTCATTTTTATCTATGTCTTCACGGTTCTTCAAGAAATAAATTTTCATAGTGAAACGACACCGGGGGTTTAAAAGATCGTCTCAACAAAAAAAGGTGAAAGGTACAGATTTAACTAGTCTGGGTTGTAAGGTCAGTACAAGTCTAACAGTGTTTTCCCCTTCCATTCATGTACGAATTAATAACTAAAATGAGAAACGTCTCTTTTGTTCTCTGTAATCTATACAAACAGATATTAAAAAAATAAAATAGAGTTTATTTTTTACACGACCGAATGTAATAACCATATTTCTCCTATTTTAGGTGTATCTCATTAAAAATTACCAAATTTAAAGGTGACAGAAAAATTGGAATTAAGTAAAGTAAAGTAAATAAAATAAATAAATTAAATAAATAAATAAAAACCCGGCTCCCCGGACCTCCGAAAATAAAGAACTGACCAGGTGTCTTATCACCCGCCCAAGCGATGTCCCGGTGGTGCCCCCGGTGGAGCGACCCGGGGTGTAAAGTAAATAAAATTGAAAAATAAAGGTTTCCTCGATCTCACCTATGTTTCGTTTCCTTCTATAGACCAGATAAGTTGGATAAGAAAGGTTATTTCCTTTTTTTCAAAATTCTGTCTATAACGAGTACATTTGCCTTCATAATATCTGTCTGAAAGAAGTCAGACCTACTTTCAGATCAGTCTGAAAAAGGGAGATACGATGCCGACGACGACGATTCAGCGAAGTCAGTACAGGTTGAGACACACTGGGGTCTCTGCCGTCGGGTGGTCCGAGGGGGCAGGGACCCTAAGAGGTACCTTCTTGTGACCTCACCCAACGGTAAAGGAAGAGGTTACGTACTTTCACTTTTCACTTTCCTTTCATCGAGTCAACACAGACTGAGAATCGTTGGGGTACCTGACGTCGGATGGTCCGAGGAGGTAGGTACCCTAAACGGTCCGTTCTCATGACCTCACCCAACGGTAAATGGAAGAGGTAAAAGGGAGATACGGTTTCTCATTTAACGATTAGTTACAAAGAAGCCCAATCGAAAAAGGTACGAGGTCGACTCCGACTATTCTGTCGACAACATTACTTGATCGTAGAAACGGAGGGACATCGTGGTCAGACCGAAATTTATATTATAGTAGTTTCAAAGGGCAAAGAATCTACTACACTAAGTTTACCGAATGATCGTTACTAGAGATTAATCTCATAGGTGAAGTAATCGAGATAGACCTCGAACATTAAAATGATCATTATTGAATAACTCCAAGATTACGGTTACACTAGAGTTTCACAATTCGAGAATTTAATAATGACTATAAAATAGTGTTTTAATCAAATAGGAAAATTAAAGATCAGAGATTCCTTTACCTTGTTTTACATTTTTCAAATTTCTGTTTCTCCTTTTTTAATCTCCTCCATAATAACTGTCTTTTTTTGTTTGTCCATCCTATACTGTCACGTCCCGGTCTCCGTCGTCTTCTCTGTAGTGTATATAAATACGTAGGGGTTTCCCCTACTCAATGATATCTACCCCTAACCTCTCAGTATTGGCAATTCAAAGGTGAAAAATTCGTCAAAATATCTAGTACCAATACGATATCTACGTTCATTGAAAATTATGTTTTTCTTCTTGTAGTTTCTTTTCTTTAGGGAGGACCAATTGTGACAACATATATTAGTCTATAAAAGACCCCGACGAACACTCAAGAGTAACTGACAAAGGTGTTTAGTCATTGTGACGAGTCACAGTGGATTGTCAAATAAAGATGGTAATTGGAAAAAAAGAGGGGGGTGTGAAACCATTTTAACCGATTCCTCCGTTTCCTTTCCTAATAAATCAATAATAAATCATTTATTGTATCGTCAATAAAGACGATACAAAACAAACCAAAAGTAGAAGGGGAGTCTTGAGGGTGATGTTGATATGACAGTAGGTAAGGGTTCAGACGTCAGTGTAACCTTACGTAAATGTCAATATATTATCTCGTAGGTTTCGGGGGAAATCACAAAATATCTCTTTCTATGTTATATCGTCCCTAACTTTCATTTCCAAAACCTTAGTCTATCCAGATCCAATCATAGAACCGAGACATTGAATGATTGAAGTATTATAACTTTTTAATACATTCGAAAATCTTAGACCTAAAATGGGTAACAATACACTTTTATAATTATCATGGATGGAACATTCCAATGACACTCTTAATTTACTCTAATACATACATTTTCAAAAAGTCACGAACCATGTAACAGTAGTGAGTTATTCACAATAAATATTTTTACTATAAACGTAATGAATATTAAAATTATAGGGGTAACATTTGGTCCGTCGAGATAAAAAAAGGAGAGAGAGAGTAAGAAAGGTGTTTCTATCTTACATTTCCTTCTCGAAACTCATACAAACCTTTCTCCATCGGGTATGAAGATGTAGTTACAAAAGGTGAGAGGGACCCGGACTTAAAAATTCTCCTTCGTTCTCGACCAAATCAGTAATGATATTTAACTATGTAAACCAGGGTAGGAAAACTAAACAAGATTTAGATGGAGGGAGTTAGAAAGAAGAAGACGTGACTGGGTGTGTCTATACGTGTAGGGACTGTGATAATAGGATATGGAATACCATCTCTGAACGGTTATCATCTTTGACTAGGTAACGGTAGAAGGAAAGAAGTTCTCCTTAAAACTTCTTTTAAGGAGAAGTTCCAGTAAAAGAGATAGAAGGTCATAGGTCCCTTTTCAACGGTGACTGTTAGTGTAGACTCGTAACTTTTGGAATAGTAGAGACTCTTCGATAGACGATATCAAGAAAAGAGGCCTCTAAAAGATACTCTCTCTTTATGTTTCATTAAATAAATATTGAAGACTCACGGGTGCGAACAAAGGTCAAGCTCACCTCTACAAAAAGGGTCCAACGTAAAAGTTCCCAACAAATAAATTCGACTTATCAAGGTTCTGACCAAAAAGAGATGACGTAACCTGTCCCCTTAAAAAAACTTATGAGATATCTACCTAAAAGGAGGATAGGGACAAAGGAGAAATATGAAGGTCCCCCCGACTCCCAATCAAATATAAAGCTTATTGAGAGACTCGTGGAACCTACTTTCTGTAGTGTCTCTTACTTTTATATGTCCATTATTTATTTAGTACGATTAACGAACGTCGTTTAGAGGTTTCTACGGAGTTCTGAGACAAAGAGGTTAGGTCATATCACGTTACAAGTAGTATATATGTTTAAGTTCTTTAGAGAAACCTCTCCTCGTTTGTTTTAAATCTCAAGATTTTTAGAATCATGTTTCAGTTTCTTTTTACGGTGTCCTAAGTTAGTTATCGGTTCGTTTGTTGGCAGAACTCTGTGTGTGTGTGTGTGTGTATGTGTGTGTGTGTGTGTTAACTTAACATCAAGTCCCCCTCGGTTCACTCAAAACAATAACTCATATAACACTTTTGTTTTCCTTTATGTTCAAACGTAATAAAGATTCGTATTACACGGTTTATGTCCGATTCATACCATCGAAGTCCATAGAGATAAACTGATAATCATACTAATTATCTACTATACACTTTCTGAACATCATCTACACTCTATTTTATTTCTCCCAGTTCACCAAAATCAGTGTCATTTACAAACTTTCGAAATAAATACTTGATTAGAAAACCGTAAACTCGATTTCTCATCTCGTGTACAGTAAGAAGGTACGGGTTCTGAGTATTAAAATGTCACTACTACAGAAACTCGATATCACAAGTATATTTTTAACTTTAACGTCTATACACTCGTTTCAAACATAAGTTGTGAAAAATTAAGAACCAAAGGGTGTTATGGAAAGGGTGCGTGAATTGACGGGAATAAAATAAGAAATCAATGGAACTTGTAGGACTCATCGGAAGGTTTGAGATTTTGAAAGAACGGACGAGGTTGGGGAATGTGGGTAGTTTTGAATCGAGAGGTGACGGTATGATTGAATTCCAGTAATAGAAATGATTCATCTGATTAACTAATAAAAGAGGTCTCGTATGTAATTGTAAACTAAACCGGAAAGTCAGTGAATTAGACCCTTTCTCTCTCTCTCTCAACTTTAACATGATCTTAGTCATCTCCTCTAGAAAAACCACTTCACTTCATCTTCTCCTCCAAAAATTATGGGACTTCAAAGGACCACTGAGATGTATAATAAATGTTAATCCCGTCGACATTGATATACGTTTATTATAACATGATTCTACTATCCTTTACCGTCGGGTGAGGTCACAAAAACGGACCTCTTAGGGTCCCTGTCCCCTCGGACCACCCGACGGTAGATACCCCACCGTGTCTCAGCCTGTGCTGACTTCACTGAATCGTCGTCATCGTCGTCCTACTATCTTGTCACCCTTTTTAGAACGACCAAGAGACCTCTCACCACCGATACAGTGTCGACATGTGACGGTGGTTGGGTAAGGATGGGAAATTTCACTTTCAACGAGTCAGTACAGACAGGAGAAACACTGGGTAAGAGTCCGGTCTTAAGACGTCCGGTCTTATGACCTCACCCATCGGAAAGGGAAGAGGTCCCCCAGAAGGGTTGGGTCACTAACTCGGGTCTAGAGGGTGTAACATCCACCTAATAAATGGTCGACTCGGTGTGTTACCTTCGGGTTCTTATGACGTCACATCAGATAGAGAAGAGGTCGTCTAGAAGGGCTGGGTCCTTAGCTTGGTCCCAGAGGACGTAACGTCAGCCTAAGTAATGGTTTACTCGATAGTCCCTTCGTGTGGGATCTTTTTTCTTTCTAGATACATTTTAGAATAGAAGTTTTAAACTCATTATGTCATCCGAATTATGGACTATCTTCTTTATGTCCTTTCTTCCTCTTTGTTTATGAAGGATCCCTTCATTATCTCACCTTGTTACTAAAAGGAATGTAACGTATTATCAGTTGTAAAAAAATGACACCATTGTCTTTCTCTTTTGTTTGTGTTTGTTAACATAAATATAAAGTTCCCTTTTCCCTTTCTACAACCTTCCACTATTACTGACTCCAAAACTTCTCTATTCACCTACTCTTTCTAAAATTTCCTTAAACCATCACATTTTTGAAACCTTAGAGAAAAACCGTAAATGACTACGGATTCATAAAATTATTAAAACTAGATACAAAACACACTACTAAAATTTTAAGAAATACACTCTGTGTTATCTTTAACTAAGTGTACCACCCATTCGAAATATACCCAATACGTTTCTATACTTAAACAGAGTATCTTCGTTTCCCGTCACCCTACCCGACGTGACACAGGAGCTGTTCTAAGTATTCAACTTCAATGTTGTGAGTCATATAGTCTTACACTGGTGTAAACGTCTATCTCCAAAATTTTTCAATTAATTCTAATTTACCCCCATTATTTACAACCGGGATTATGTCATACTGACCACAGTAATAATCTTCTCCTTTAAACCTGTGTCTGTGTGTGTCTCCCTTATAGTAGACTTCTGTGTCACCCTTTTACTGATAGATGTTCGGTCACTGTCTCGGAGTTATCTTTGGTTAGATAACTGTGAAATTAGAGTCTGAAGATCGGAGGTCTTGAGATTATTTTATGTAAAAACAAGGACTTTTGTGATACCATGAAACAATATTATCGATATAGTCTGATTGTATACATTTTTGTGTAGACCTGAAGTTTTTCCCTGATCTTAGTTCTTTATCTTTCGACAGTCTTTGGACCCCCCCCATGACAGATGACGAAGTAAGAGAAAAAGGTGAAGTAAAAAGAGAATATGACTTCTGATTGAACGGAACGAAGATACGGGAATACCTTCATATACCAACAGAATTTTGAGTTTAAATCTTGGTATAATTTTTTGACTGAACGTTAAAGACTTAGAATCTAAATTTAAAGGTCTTTTTTTATTTTTTACTCGAGTCGAACCGAGTACACAGACGAGGACCGGTTTATCGTCATTGGGTCACTTCCCTCTCGTTACCGTGTACTACTTTTGTACTAACGGTTTCCGAGGGAGACAATAAAAAATAAAAGAACAGTGAAGATCGAGGAAGTAACTAAGAGAATAAAATACTGTCACGAAATTTTTCCTATAGATTTCTATAAAATACATCGTGAAACTCCATAAGACATACTTGTCCATAAAAAGACGAGTAGATCAGATGAGATAACGGTCTTTATACATCTAATATACAAACTTTGTACGATCTGTTTGTGTCACAAGACAGGACCTTCGTAAAGAGACGTGTATATCGGACGGTTTAACGGTCTTTGTATTTATATCTCATATATTCTAACATTGTTTAATCCTATTGATATATTATATGTATCATTTCCACTGTGTCTAGGAATCCAACTCAATTACTTCACTTCCTCCTTTATTCTCCTCCTGTTTTGTGAGTTCTCATGATTGTTATTCCTTTATTTCTTATCTTACTAAGGTAACAATTCAATATAGATATGGGAAGTATGTCAGATCCTATTTTTCTACCCGTCCATTTATTAAATTAGGTGAGTCGTTTACCAATTTGTCTATCGTAAGAACAACACCCCCTCTGCAACATAAAAAAAGAGATTTACCTTTTGTTTCATTTGTAAATAAAAATTTTAAAGTTAAAGTTCAGTCTGTAAACGTATCGTGGTGGTCGTAAAATTAGAAAACTTTCCGTAAAAAATATTCATTAAAGTTTCTGAGATTTTAGTACAAGGAAAAATATCTAACTGACGAACCGTAAATTTTGTCTCGACTTACAACGGGGAGTACCACGATATACCTAAGAGAAAGAAATACATGAGAGTCATCAAGACAAAAATACGAGAGAAATTCATCCTTAATAAACTTCGAGTCTGACACGTCAACACAAACCGACAGGACAAACTGTTTAGAAAAGGAGTAAAAGTAGTAAATTAAAGTTTTGTGTACCTTCAATCTAAAAGTCTTGAATTAGAAAGACACACTTCTTGGTTTGAGGTATAAATTACGCCAAACAAGGATTTTCTAAACAAACAAGGATTTTCAATTCTCAAAATTTAGTTTGTTTTGGTTTTATTTTGTAGTTTGTTTGTGTAGTTGAGACTAATAATAAATGAATTATAATATAAAGGTAAATAAAAGTTCATTTTCTCACCGTACTTAGTATATAACTGTACTATGTATACGAATACATATAGTACATTTATTACATATACACACAAACACATGTTCAATGAACTTTTATATAAATATAGACTACCGTCATGTATAACATTATATGCCGCCGTGTATATTTTTATGAAACCCAGTAGTAAAACACACATTACCTTATTTTGTGACTCATTTTTACCAAGGTCAATGTCAGTCAAAATACTCCAATTTTAAATTAAAGACTGGAGAGGTTGATGTGTCTAATACCCATATAAAGAGTTAAAGAAGAGAAGACCTAAGTAGTTTTGTTCAATTTCTAGGATAACCTTAGAAGGTCCAAATAAAGATGGAGTCAAAAGAACACGATTCAATGGTTTTTTCTCAGTCCTTTACAAATTATCCACACCGAGTGACTCCCAACCAACCGTCAGAACCCCAGGTTTTTCTTCGTTCATCTTTATGTGAAACTTTACCTAAAACTTCCGTGATTAAACCTTAACCAGTAATTAAAAATAACTTTAATTAACCGGAGTTAATGTAGATAATCCCGTTCACTGTAAAACTGGAGTACACGGCCTTTTAGACCTCCATTGACTACAATTTCATGGAAATACGGAACTCGTGTAACATTTTCGAATTTACCTCCGACTTTCGTTCTTGATTGGGAAACAACCTTATTCACTACTGATCACTTCAAAAACAAGTCACTAACATTAAAGTAAACGGTTACAGAAAGGTAAATGAGTAAAAAAAAAGTAAATAAGTACAGTAAGTAAGGATGTTGTTTATCAATGACTCCCGGGTGACACGATCCGTAACGTCTATGGTTCTTAGGTCACCAGTCGTTCTGTATATATCGATGACGGAAAGAAGAGGAAAGAAGGACTGTGTTATCGAAGAACCATATTTAGAATCAATGACAGTTATAGAAAAAACACCATCTCCGATTTAGAGAATATTTTTTTAGTGTACCTTTCAAAATTTGAATTTCAGAGAAGAGAGAAGGAGAGTGAGATTGAGAGATTGTTATACCAGGTCCACGGAGAATGAAAGAGAATACTGTCATCCTCGGTTATTTTTCCGTAGAGACCAACCTTGGTAGAGACTCCAATAGTTAAGAGTTCTGGTTAAGTAGTTGTGACTTTCCAGGATGATTTTACACTGTTAATAAAGTATCCGTGTTCTTCTTTCTTCCTACACCCATCTTTGCACATTATATATTTTTTTTCCTAAAATTCTAGTAACTGTCTCCGAGTAAGGAAAGGTAACCTTTTACGTCGGTGTTTGAAAATCCTTTGTCCCATAAGTTGGTTTCTATCCGTGTCATGTACACAGTCTTACGTAAGAAGAGACGTCGAGTTTCACGACTTACCAAAACTGTTCTTTATTCGAAAAAGGAATAACCGAAGTCTAGGTAACCACTGTGTCTCGTCACGTGTAACTATTTGGTCCACATCTTTGTTAAACTAGAAGTAACTGGAAGTAACAGAGGTCATTCATACAGATGGTAGAGGTGAAGAAACCACCATGACATTGTTATTGTATTTGTCACATGATCAAAGCACTCAAAATAAGTAAGTGAAGTGTCTAGACTCGATATATAACTTTAAAATTTTGTATTTAGTAACGTAGAAGAGTTACTAATATAGAATGAACCGGTTATCTTTGTTGAGAGACTATATCTCTAATAACGAAAATTTCTATTCTTCTAACTTATTATTTCTCTAATATGAGGAACTTTATAGTTTCTAGTGTATCGTTTTATCTGTGGATCTTGATACTAGGTCCGGTGAACTGAGTTCCTGAGTAATACACGGTGTGTGATACAAATACACACCCTTCCGTCATCACTGAATAAGAAATAAAATAAAATAAAATAAATAAAATTCTGTATGTGAATAGTTTACGGGATTCTTTATCTAGACTTTAATGTTTACTCTTTTCGCAATACTTCCTCTCCGTATTTCAGTTACTCAAGGATATTATGTCTTTAAACTTAATAAATTAACCAATCCCCTCCGAAGGAACTCGTTCACTACAAATTCTACTTAAGTATCAAACTCAGTTGTAATTAACTTAAACACCCTTCCCTGTCTACCAGGTACTTGTGTTATTACACACGTTTCTATAATTCCACCCTCCTTCTAACCACTCGTACTTTTTGAGTTTATTATAGTCACACCGATCTCATATCTCACAATGTTCCCTTGTGACCTACGTGACTACCTCTCTTCTACTAGGATATTATTCTCTATCATGTTATTCATATTATTCTCCAGAATCTTACTTCTTCATCAAGGTCCGACCGGGTAGTTCCCAATTATTTGTTCGATGTAGCCACTTAATCAAACATAGGATTACTTTTACATTTTGTTTACCTCTTAATATTTGTGTTTACCCAACCCTGTTGTACCAATGTTAACTTAATTTTTTTTTTTTCTATTGAGACTGACATCATAACTTCCATACCCTACTTCCATCTAATTACACGTTATTACTCCTTCATCTACATAAACAAATCCGTTTTTTGTTCCCAACAAACCTGGTCCGATCTTCTTTCAATCACGTGTAGAAACTTTCTATAAATCCATCATTTTGGCGTTTCAGAATCTGTCAGAATCACTTGACCTATACTTCTCATTCCCTTTACTTATATAATTCCCAGTTTCCTGTACTAATCTTCTAATCTAGAATTTTTCCACTAAAGACTGTTCACCAGAAAGAAGAAGTAGTACTACTGATATAACACGAAAGTTTTCAGAATTTTGACCTTTCGACTTCATTTGTAATCTCTCAGTATACAGAAGGAAAAGAAAGTGGGGAAATATTCTTCTGTCTCTCCAGTACCAAAAGTCCAGTCTGTCGATTATTCACCATCTTGGTTTAGACCTAGGTCTAAGGTGTTGGAGTCATGTACTACCACCGAGTGAGGTCTTAACCTACAAGAACACAAGTATCAAATATGGATGACCGTACTTCTCAAACTCTAGTCTTCCTCTTGGACACAAACCTCTATCCGTCCTGTCAATACTTTCTTAGACTCCGTCTTCTTTGTTTACCACCTTTTAAGATATTTTGTAATCTAAAATACCCAATCTCATTTCTATTTATACAAACTTTATATAGGATAACAATTACGTCGACTACTACGTGACATAGATACGGGATATCCACACTCTCTCAATTAAGAATCTATCCAACTATTCCTCAAGTTAGGGAACTCCTCCTCTTTCCCCAGGTCCCAGGAACTCCTCCTCTTTTCCTGTTAAAAAAAAAGATGGAAGGAAGTAGAATTAGTGTATTCTGTAATAAAAAATTCGGGTCTCGATTACTAATGTGTTGTTTTGTTGAGCAGAACTAGTTCCTATACAAAAAGGAATTTGAGACATGATTACTAATATATTGTAGTTACATAGAACGAGTTCCTGTGTAAAGAGGGAAAATTGTCCTTGGAATACAGATTAGACCAATAGAATTCTGTATATCCTTTTTTTTTCTGTATACCCAGACCATTCTGGACATTTTAGAACTCTATAAGAAAATTAGATAACAATTATTGGTTAACTATTTCATATATTTCGGGGAGGGTTTGATCACTGACCCCGTGAAAGACGAGGGAAGACTACAGATACAGTTTTTAAAAGAGATAGGGAAAGGTGAAATTATTTTGAAAACGGAGTACTTCGAGACCCACTGACTTCGACACAGAAACCAGGGTTTCGTTTTAAGAGAAGAAGCCTCTAGTGCTTAGACTGTGGTAAGTGACATTCGATAGTCGACCGATAAAGAGGAACGACCTCTGTTACTTCTAGC
This sequence comes from Capra ibex, assembly GCA_006410555.1. Lineage (NCBI taxonomy): Eukaryota > Metazoa > Chordata > Mammalia > Artiodactyla > Bovidae > Capra > Capra ibex. The sequence continues at coordinate 36,038,144 of SJYO01029184.1, forward strand.
TTAACAAAGATCTGGACCACATAGTTATGAGTAGTGAGACGTCACTAATAGTGGTTACCTAAACTTCAGTATCCTTTTTTTTGAATAAAGAATAATTTCGGTAAAGTCGTGGAACCTGACTTCTCTTCTTACGTAAGATTGTGTACATTACACGAAAAAGAAGAAAAAAAAAAAAAAATTATTGAGTTGGTGAAATAGCGAGGTAAAAGGTTCCTGTCTAAATCTCTATTCGTTATTTGGTAAGTCGTGTAACGACAACAACTGTCTGAAAAACCACTAGATGTATCTTCAGAATTGAAAATATAATTACTAAGATTACTTTACCTTTACACAAATACACCCCGTAAAACCATACAACCCGACTCTTCTCATAGGTAAGTCTCCCTGTTGTTTCACCCTATCGTATCCGACTAACCTCATTTTAACTTCAGGTGTGTACCGACAACCGAATCGTGTATCACAGTTTCGTACCGACCTTACTCCTTTAACAGGTATATACCTTATCGTTACCGTCGGGTCGTTTCTCAAGTTTACCCCACTATGACCTTAAGAAGATCCCACTCTTGTTGACTTATACCTTTCCACATCATTACCATTAACCTTAACCAGTGTATATCCCTATGACTCGTTTATTAAATAATACAATTCCTATTTCCCTTAGTTCAAAAAGTAGAACCTTTTTCCTTAATGTTTATATCTTTCCCTCTTTCAATCCTACTTGTGACACATTACATTAACCTTAATCTCAAGAATCACATTTAAGTACCAACATTATATGTGTCTATCTATACTTTACGTCTATACACAAGCACACAAAACTACGAATGTATACATACACACACACACACATACACGTACACGGGTGTGTACACAAATACGAGACAGGTGACTTCCCAGACCCTCGTCACTGTTGTCAGACCCGACATTACTCATGTTGGTAACGGGTCTTGTAGTAAAGAAGATTTATTTTAAGAAGGAATTTTCCTCAGTCTTGAAAACCCTCTTTACCGACTAAGGTCCTGACCCCGTTTCTTTTATATTCTATTTCGACCTTGTCAAACAAGTAGTCTTTCGTTTTTTTTTTTTTAATAGTCTATTACTACCCCTAATTACTCCTGTACAGTTTTCTTATGACCTTCACCTAAGTCATCTTAAGAGTGACCAATTTAATCCTTGTTAAAGTCACATTCTTATTTATTACTATTATTACCCAATATTAAGTAACTTATTTGACTCTGGTACTTCGATATGATTATTTATAACTACTTTATTTACGTAACTTTCATACTACTTCTGGGACTATAAATGTATATAAGGTTCACAGAGAGGTGTTTTATTAATAATTAATGTCTTCTATTATTTCTCATTGAAATGTCGTCTCTTCGGGGTATCCGTGGTGAGATTAACTTACCAGTAACACTTGTGGTAGACATTACTGTGTCTAGCTTTAACATATGGTGGACTATTCTACGTTACTCTTCTTATGTCAAAGTGAAGACGTTATCAGGCCAGTTTCTAGGTATTGGACTTAAAAAGTACTCTGGTGTAGTCTTTTTTTTTTACTACATATTGGATGTTTTACTGACCGGATATTAGAAATTTTAATATTTTCGGTTTTAGTTTCCTTTCAAACTCCTTGAAGGTCACTTCCTTTAATTTCACAATACTGTTAGTTTACGTCACATACCAACACTTAACCTAAGAAAAAATGTTTTTTGTAATAACCCTGTTAACACCTCTAATTGACCACCAGATTTTTGATCTACCATCACTACATCGTCACGTTTAAAAGACTAAAACTACCGACATAACACCAATACGCCCTCTTACAGAATATACCATCTTTTATGTGTTACTGTATAAGTGCCAACGACCCCTTAATACAACCGTTGAATGAGAGGTCACCAAATCCTCCTTTTTTCAAGAACAAGAAACCGGACATGAAGATATTGATGTTTAAAAGACATTCAAACCGTAATGAGTGACACATATTTCCCTTCCGTTATATCACTATTACTGACTCTTTTATCCGAAACTTTTAGTCTGTATAAAAACCGAAATAGTGAATGATAAATTACAGTGTGACTTGGTCAATAAATTGAAAGATCTTAGACTCAAAAGAATAGACTTTATACTCCTATTACTACTGATTTAAAAGGGACAATCAATTTACTCTCTACTGTAGTACTGGTAGTAATAGTAAAAAGGATAATGACTCTTAAACGATAATACGAAACCTAAATCGCCTCATGTCATGATCAGTTTGAGAGAAGCTGTATCCTAGTCTATAAAATTTTTAATTAAATTAAGTAATAACTGATTATGAAAATCTTTTATTTTACTTAAGTTATGTTTTACGTTTGTCTAAAAATAACCTAAGTTGTTTGTACTTTATGTATGATTATTTATTATTGTCTGTATTATTCTTTTTTAATTAATATTTTGATACAATAAGTTACTTTTACATTTATATCTGTTAATTACCAGTTTACTTACTTTATCCCGAATGGGTATAAACTACAGATATACGTGTGAAACCTTCTGTGGTGTACATAGTTGTTCATTTTAAAAATTACCCTGTTTACTCATACGGAGAACTATTAATTAAATGTATTACATCTGACTTAACTACTGTTACGATGAATGTTCTTTACTATATACGTATTGAAAAAGATGAAACAAAATTATTGTGAATTTTACTCTTTATGTAGAGTATATTCGTGTAATTTTCCTTATTTCTCTAAAATTTCGTTAAAGTCTTTGGAGTTCAATAAGTAAAAATGAAAAATGAGTTTTACTTTATTTACTACGACAATGAAGTTTAATTTTTTTTGAAAATAACCGCATATCAACTAAATGTTATATCACAATCAAAATTCACATATCTTTTTGATTAGGTACTATGTATGTAATTTTGTATATAGGCGAGAGAAATAAATGTACTAAAAGGACAAATACGATAGAAGTTACAAGTAACTCTCGGTCAAGATTTTAAAATTGGACTTTTTAATATCATTTTAATAGAAAACTACTTTCTTTACCTACAGTATAAAATATGTATACACCCAGAATGAAATATTTGACTAGAATTTTATAGTGTGTACTAGGATGACTCGTACTGATGGTGTGTCGAACGTAGTTTACGTTGAGGTACACTCAAGTTTTTTGGATTGAAATTGTTATGGGAAGTCAAGTCACTCTATTCGTGAAAGAAGTTATAACTCTGTTACAGTAACACCAATATTTTCAAAGATTTGAGTTCAAAGATACGAATAGAGTAGTACCTGACTATTGTTTGCCAAGTAAATGACCGTGACCAAGTTTCTGAAGTAAAACTTATCGTGACCAAATTCGCGAAGACTGCCTAATTGAGTTCTTTATTATATACATCTTGTAAGTCGTGTCACTCTCTATATATCATTCATGAGTTATTTCTATTGGAAATAATTACAATTACAATAAATCAAATCAAGTCAAGTAAAGTCATCGAGTCAGTACAGGCTGAGAAGCGCTGGGGTACTTAACGTCGTGCGGTCCGGAGGGAACAGGTAGTCGTTGGGGGCCTCAAGTGGGTTTGAGTACAGGTAGCTCAACCACTACGGTAGGTCGGTAGAGTAGGAGACAGCAGGGGAAAAGGAGGACGGGGATTAGGGAGGGTGGTTGTCTCAGAAAAGGTTACTTAGTTGAGAAGTGAACTCCACCGGTTTCATGACCTCGAAGTCGAAATCGTAGTCAGGAAGGTTTCTTGTGGGTCCTGACTAGAGAAATCTTACCTGACCAACCTAGAGGAACGTCAGGTTCCCTGAGAGTTCTCAGAAGAGGTTGTAGTGTCAAGTTTTCGTAGTTAAGAAGTCACAAGTCGAAAGAAGTGTCAGGTTGAAAGTGTAGGTATTTACTGGTGTCCTTTTTGGTATCGGAACTGGAAACAACCGTTTATTCATTACAGAGACGAAAACTTATACGATAGATCCAACCAGTATTGAAAGGAAGGTTCCTCATTCGTACAAAATTAAAGTACCTACGTTAGTGGTAGACGTCACTAAAACCTCGGGTTTTTTATTTCAGACTGTGAGAAAGGTGACAAAGAGGTAGATAAAGTGTACTTCACTACCCTGGTCTACGGTACTAGAAGTAAAAGACTTACAACTCGAAATTCGGTTGTAAAAGTAAGAGAAGAAAGTGAGAGTAGTTCTCCGAAAAATCGAGGAGAAGTGAAAGACGGTATTCCCACCACAGTAGACGTATAGACTCCAATGGCTATAAGGAGGACCGTTAGAACTAAGATCGAACACAAAGAAGGTCAGGTCGCAAAGAGTACTATATGAGACGTATCTTCAATTTATTCGTCCCACTGTTATATGTCGGAACTGTATGAGGAAAAGGTAAAACCTTGGTCAGACAACAAGATACAGGTCAAGATTGACAACGAAGGACTGGATGTATATCCAAAGAGTTCTCCGTCCAGTCCACCAGACCATAAGGGTAGAGAAAGTCTTAAAAGGTGTCAAATAACACTAGGTGTGTCAGTTCCCGAAACCGTATCAGTTCTTTCATCTTTATCTACAAAAAGACCTTGAGAGAACGAAAAAGGTACTAGGTCGTCTACAACCGTTAAACTAGAGAGTAAGGAGACGGAAAAGATTTTGGTTGAACTTGTAGACCTTAAAGTGTCAAGTGCATAACGACTTCGGACCAAACCTCTTAAAACTCGTAATCAAATGATCGCACACTCTACTCACGTTAGTAACCGATCAAACTCGTAAGAAACCGTAACGGAAAGAAAATTATAATCACAAAAAATTTTACAACTGGTGGTTCGAACTTCTAGAAATGAGTTACCGTTTCCGTCGAAAACTATCAATTCAGTATGTGTCGGAATTCAATTTTGTAACGAGTATCTGGTACATTTATCCTCTACAGGTGAAACAGTACGTAAGTTTTTGTCTACAATAGGTACGTTTTTGTCCTCATTTTCGAACGAAGTGATCATTGTGAACAGACCGGTGTATCAGAAATGGAACAAAACTAAGTCTGTGGGAAGTCTTTTATGGACCTGTACGGGATAGTGTCTGAGAAGGTTAAAATCGACTTCCCGGTCGTTTTTCTTCGTACACCAAATTCATCAGAGAAGTTTTATAACTGATGACTCAGAGTGGTAAAGGTCCTTTGTAATTTTTGCAGTCGATTCAGTCCCTTAAGAACTACAAGTGGGAATACAAAAAAAAGGGAATGACCCCTATAAATTTACGTCGTCAACTACAAAACTTTAACGGATTACCGACGTACCTCTAGATTACTCGAATGTTTTGACTGACTCAAGTAACGGGTCTCTCGTCTACCCCGTTTAAATGAGTGAAGATACAGTAATCGGTTGTAAAACTTCTGGTAACTGTTGATGAAGAGGTAAATAGAAACGGTGTGAAATGGGAACTATTCACCGGAATTATTTAGTATAGTGAAGTAACCAGTATCTTCTTTACATGGCAAAGGAATACTTATAAATGGGAACCGATACTTGGTGGTTAAACCAGTGTATTAGTAGTTTTCTCATATTAAGTCCATCTTATTAAGTCATCACTTACTGTAGTGTTGTTTTTATATAATCATTGGTCGTCTGGTCATCTCTTAAGGAACCCACTCTTTACAGCTTTCTATAGACTTGAAAGGACAGTACAATGTTTTACTAGAGTCTGACGTAAATACCAGAATTCTGTGGATCACCCATAAATAAATAAAAAAAACCGTCTAAATAATAATAAAAACACCTCAACAAATACCGTAACAAAACAATGACAGACCTTAGTTATATGTGTGAAAGACACAGAGAAATGAAAAAACACCCATTTATAAAAATTAACATATAAAATGAAATAATTAAATAAAAAAACAGAAAGGGATGTAAATAAAATTATATTTAAATAAATAAAATTAACCTCCAATTTATGAAATGTTATAACATAACCAAAACACTATGTAGATGTACTTAGGCGGTGTCCATATGTGCACAAGGGGTAGGACTTGGGGGAAGAGAGAAGAGAGGGACATGGTAGTGAGACCCAGTAGAGTCACGTGGTCGGGGTTCGTAGGTCATAGTACGTAACTTGGACCTGACCGCTAAGCAAAGTATATACTATAATATGTACAAAGTCACTGTAAGAGGGTTTAGTAGGGTGGGAGCGGGAGAGGGTGTCTCAGGTTTTCAGACAAGATATGTAGGCACAGAGAAAACAGCAGAACGTATGTCCCAATAGTAATGGTAGAAAGATTTAAGGTATATATACGCAATCATATGACATAACCACAAAAAGAAAGACCGAATGAAGTGAGACATATTATCCGAGGTCAAAGTAGGTGGAATAATCTTGACTAAGTTTATATAAGAAAAATTACCGATGTATCCAGATACTTAGTTCCGTTTAACCTTCACCAGTTTGTTCTCTACCGTTCCCACTTGCAGCTGTAAGATCCTTAGTCACTTGATTTTACCTGACCTTACCCACTTAAATTGAGTCTACTGGTAATGTAGATGATGACGCCCGTCCTTAGGGAGTCTTCTTTACCTCATCGGTAGTACCAGTTGTTTTCTCAGGCTTTACGTCAAGAACCTGCGTTAAAGTTTTTGCTGTCTTACTAGAGACAAGCAGAGGTTCCGTTTGGTAAGTTATAGTCTCAATAGGTTCAGATACAGGGTTGGTCATTACGACTTCTTTGACTTCAACTTGTCAAGAAACTTCTGGATGTTCTAGAAAATCTTGATTGTGGGTTTTTTCTACAGGAGAAGTAATATCCCCTCACCTTACTTTTCATCCTTCAGTTCTTTGTGGACGTCATTGTCCGTTTAAACCGGAATCTTACACCTTACTTCGTCCCATTTCTGATTATCTCAAAACGGTTCTTTTACGCGACCAGTATCGTTTGTGGGAGAAGGTTGTTGTGTCCTCTTCTGACATGTGTACCTGTAGAGGTTTACCAGTTGTGACTTTAGTCTAACTAATATAAGAAACGTCGGTTTCTTCCTCTTCGAGATATGTCAGTTGTTTATGTTCTGGTCCTCGACTGACACCGAGTCTAGTACTTGTGGAATAACAGTTTTAGTCTGAATTTAACTTCTTTCATCCCTTTTGGCGATCTGATAAGTCCATACTGGATTTAGTTTAGGGAATACTAATATGTCACCTTCACTCTTTATCTAAATTCCCAGATCTAGTCTATCTATCTCACGGACTTGATACCTTACTCCAAACACTGTAACATGTCCTCTGTCCCTAGTTCTGGTAGGGGTTCCTTTTCTTTACGTTTTTTCGTTTTACCGACAGACCCCTCCGGAATGTTTATCGACACTTTTCTTCTCTCCGCTTTTCGTTTCCTCTTATCCTTTCTATATTCGTACACTTACGTCTCAAGGTTTCCTATCGTTCTTCTCTATTCTTTCGGAAGAAGTCACTAGTTACGTTTCTTTATCTCCTTTTGTTGTCTTACTCTTTCTGATCTCCAGAGAACTTCTTTTAATCTCTATGGTTCCCTTATAAAGTACGTTTCTACCCGAGTTATTTCCTGTCTTTACCAGACCTGGATTGTCTTCGTCTTTTATACTTCTTCTCCACCGTTCTTATGTGTCTTCTTGACATGTTTTTTCTAGAAGTGCTGGGTCTATGAGTACTACTACACTAGTGATTAGACCTCGGTCTGTAGAACCTTACACTTCAGTTCACCCGGAATCTTTCGTAGTGATACTGGTTTCGATCACCTCCACTACCTTAAGGTCAACTCGACAAAGTTTAGGACTTTCTACTACGACACTTTCACGACGTGAGTTATACGGTCGTTCAAACCTTTTGAGTCGTCGCCGGTGTCCTGACCTTTTCCAGTCAAAAGTAAGGTTAGGGATTCTTTCCGTTACGGTTTCTTACGAGTTTGATGTCGTTTTAACGTGAGTAGAGTGTACGATCCTTTCATTACGAGTTTTAAGAGGTTCGGTCTGAAGTCGTTATACACTTGGTACTTGAGGGACTATAAGTTCAACCAAAATTATTTCCGTCTTCTTGGTCTCTAGTTTAACGGTTGTAGACGACCTAGTACCTTTTTCGTTCTCTCAAGGTCTTTTTGTAGAGAAAGACGAAAGAACTGATACGGTAACGGAAACTGACACACCTATGTTATTTGACACCTTTTAAGACTTTCTCTACCCTTATGGTCTGGTGGATTGGACGAAGAACTCTTTAGACATACGTCCAGTCCTTCGGTTTCAATCTAGACCTGTACCTTGCTGTCTGACCAAGGTTTATCCTTTTTCTCATGTAGTTCCGACATATAACAGTGGGACAAATAAATTGAAGATACGTCTCATGTAGTACTCTTTACGACCTGACCTTCTTTGTGTTCGACCTTAGTTCTAACGGCCCTCTTTATAGTCATTGGAGTCTATACGTCTACTGTGGTGGGAGTACCGTCTTTCACTTCTCCTCGATTTTTCGGAGAACTACTTTGACTTTCTCCTCTCTCTTTTTCAACCGAATTTCGAGTTGTAAGTCTTTGTAAGTAAGTACAGTAGACCAGGGTAGTGAAGTACACTTTATCTACCTCTTTGTCATCTTCGTCACAGTCTGAAATAAAAAACCCCCAGGTTTTAGTGACATCTACCACTCGAGTCGGTACTTTAATTTTCTGCGAAAGAGGAACCTTCTTTTCAATACTGGTTGGATCTATCATATAAGTTTTCGTCTCTGTAATGAAACGGCTGATTACAGGCAGATCAGTTCCCATACCAAAAAGCTCACCAGTACATACCTACACTCTAAACCTGACACTTCTTCCGACTCGTGGCTTCTTAACTACGAAAAATTGACACCATAACCTCTTCTGAGAACTCCCAGGAAACCTAACGTTCCTCTAGGTTGGTCAGGTAAGACTTCCTTACTACGATTTCGACTTCGAGGTCATGAAACCTGTGGAGAACGCTTCACAACTGAGAAACCTTTTCTGAGACTACGACCCTCTCTGACCCCTGTCCTCCTCTTCCCCTGCTGGGTCCTACTCTACGGACCTACCGTAGTGCCTGAGCTACCTACACTCAGACTCACTCGAGTCCCTCTACAACTACCTGTCCCTCCGGACCGCACGACGCTAAGTACCCCAGCGTTTTTCAGCCTGTCCTGACTCACTGACTTGACTTGACTTATGAGGTAACACATATACATGGTGTCGAAAGAATAGGTAAGTAGACGACTACCTGTAGATCCAACGAAGGTGTAGGACCGATAATATTTGTGACGACACTACTTGTAACCCCATGTGCACAGAGAAAGTTAAGACCAAAGGAACCACACATAAGGGTCGTCACCCTAACGACCCATTATTACGTCAAGGTAAAGGTCAAAAGATTCCTTAGAGGTATGACAAGAGGTATTACCGACACGATCAAACGTAAGGGTGGTTGTCACATTCTCCCAAGGGAAAAGAGGTGTGGGAGAGGTCGTAAATAACGAACATCTGAAAACCTAGTGTCGGTAAGACTGACCGTACTTTACCATGCAGTAACACCAAAACTAAACGTAAAGAGACTATTACTCACTACATCTTGTAGAAAAGTACACAAACAATCGGTAATATTACCAAGAATAATCAACAAGTTAATAGTGAGGTAAGGCTGAAAATATACATACAATGTCATCAGAACCCGAAGGGTACACCACGATCATCATTTCTCACTCACTCACACACTCCTTCAGCGAGTTAGCATAGACTGAGAAACACTAGTGTACCTGACATCGGATGGTCCGAAGAGACAGGTACCCTAAGAGGTCCGTTCTCATGACCTCATTCCACGGTAAAGGAAGAGGTCCCCTAGAAGGGTTGGGTCCCTAGTTTGGGTCCAGAGGCGTAACGTCCGTCTACGAAATTGGAGACTCGGTGGAGTGGACGTTCACGTTCTCTGAAATTCTCTGTACTTAAACTAAGAACCCACCCATTCTATGGGAGCTCCTCCCGTGTTGTTTGGAAAGGTCATAACAGACCTCTTAGGGTACCTATCTCCTCGGACCACCCGATGTCAGGTATCCTAACGTTTCGCAGTCCACACTGACTTCACTAAATCGGGCATACGTGTCATTGGGACTTTGTAATTTCTGTCCGGATCGGAGGGTTGGGTTCTTCCGTGACGAAGTATCAAAAGAGTGACTTTGTAGAAATTCTTTGTTGGTTTTACCCACTTTCTACCTCTCACCGTTTTCGGAAGGATTATGACAAAGAACCGATTGAATTTGATAAAGGACTGGGTTAATGTTATTCTATAAAGATTATTATTTAGGGTATCGATGTAAAGTAATCCTTTTTTTCTCATGAAACTCGTTAAGTATCAAGTTAAAAGTGAAGATTTTTAATTTGTCAACCTTTTACTGGTAGAGTTTTAAACTCTTTTAAAACAAAAATCTCTATCCTTATTAAAGACAGAAAAGGTTATAAAAACCATTTTTCAATATCTCTATTTGAAGATCGTGAATTCTGTAGTTAACTTTAAACAAACCTAAAATATTCTGAGTAGAAAGATAAAAGAATATAGACTTCTCGTAGAGGACCCATTATATCTTTTTTTTTTATAATTGGACCTGAAACAACTTTAATTAACTTTTAGTGTCAAAAGTATACTCGTGATGTTTTTTCGGATGACATAATATTAACGTAATAACAAAAGGGTTTTAGATACTATAACACTACAAAGGTTTCACATACTGTAGTACCGAATTAATTAGTACAACTGAATCGATAAGAGATAAGTTTTTCATTATATACACACATCACATTTACGTGTATGTAGGTACCTAAAGTATATACAAGAATAATTTACAATAATGACAAAGTACCCGAAGGGTCCACCGTGATCACCATTTCTTCGGTGGACGGTTACGTCCTCTGTATTCTCTACGTCCAAACTAGGGACCCAACTCTTCTAGGGGACCTCTTCCCTTATCGTCAGGTGAGGTCATAAGAACGGACCTCTTAAGGTACCTGTCTCCTCGGACCACCCGATGTCAAGTACCCCGGTATTTCAGACTGTGCTGACTTCGTTGAATCGTACCTGTGTGTGTGACAAATAATGAAGAACTATTTACATCAACAAAAACACCAGACAACATGTATTAAAGGTCCAAAGTAATGTAATTCGAAGACTTCCTTTATAGTAAGAACGAGGATAACGTACGAGATGTCTGTTAATTATACATTCGGTGAATTCATATTTTATACACGAAATTATCCGGAATCTCTCAAGAAGTAATTGAGAGATTTATCTCACTCAGGGTAAGGAAGGACGGTAAGAAAAAAAAATTAAAAAGATTAAATTTAAATAAATAAAATTAACCTCCGATTAATGAAATGTTATACCATAACCAAGACGACGTGTAGTTGTACTTAGACGGTATCCGCATATGTACAAGGGGTAGGACTTTGAGGGAGAGTGGACGGAGGGACATGGTAGGGAGGTCCAGTAGGGTCACGTGGTCGGGGTTCGTAGGACATATCTTGGACCTGACCGTTAAGTAAAGAATATACAATAATATGTACAAAGTCATGGTAAGGGGGTTTAGAAGGGTGGGAGAGGGAGAGGGTGTCTCAGGTTTTCTCACAAGATATGTAGACACAGAGAAAACGACAGAGTGTATGTCCCAATAGTCATGGTAGAAAGTTTAAGTTATATATAGACAATCATATGACATAAACATAAAAAGAAAGACCGAATGAAGTGAGACATATTAGCCGAGGTCAAAGTAGGTGGAGTAATCTTGACTGAGTTTACATAAGAAAAATTACCGACTCATTATGAGGTAACACATATACATGGTGTCGAAAGAATAGGTAAACAGACGACTACCCGTAGATCCAACAAAGGTACAGGACCGATAATATTTGTCACACCGCTACTTGTAACCCCATGTGCACAGAAAAAGTTGAGACCAAAGGAGCCACGCATACGGGTCGTCACCCTAACGACCCAGTATTCCGTCAAGATAAAGGTCAAGAAATATACCCTACGGACAAACAAATAAAGTGTCATGAATGACATTAAAAGTTATTAAAATTAAATATAAATGAACTAAACAAGAAACGAAACGGGAGTGGTCTTATATTCGAAGACACCGTCTGTACAAGTAAAAATATAAGGATCATGGACTTTGAAACGAACCACGTATCATCTTCGGATTATTTAAAGTTGTCTTACTTACTTTTAAAAATATTAATAAATATTATTTGACACATGAATCCTGGTATCATCCATAAGTCATGTAAAAACAACTAATGATCTAAAAACTTGTACTGTCTTCATACAATCTCGATAGAGGAGACACGTCATAAAATTATAACTTGAATAAGTAATCCTACTATGATGTAAGTAAAGAATAGCAACAGATTTGTTACCGACTTAAAGAAAGAGGTCTCACGGTTAAGATTATTACAAGAGAGTGATAAGGAGACTCAGGGACTTTGTATACATCGGGTAAAAAGTTAAACAAGTAATTATACATTATAAGACTCCTCGGTTCATGGTATACACTGGTCATTTATTTACGACGATTACCGTTATTTCGTTTCATTATGGATTACCACCTCGTCTCGTTCCTTCTCACTTCGTTTTTTCCCCTCTCCTTTTCTTTATCTCTGTAATTTGTCCGACCCATCATCTCTCCTTACCGTGGCCCTTTTACGACCAACAAATGGAACAGAGACACTCAATTTCACGTTTCCTGTGGTCAAACTTTTAGACTACTAGAACCAAACGTTTGATCGAGAGTCAAGTCAAGTCGAGTCAACGAGTCAGCACAGACTGAGAAACACTGGGGTACTTGGTGTCCTTCGGTCCGGAGGGTCAGGTAGTGGTTAAGGGTCACAAATGGGTTTGAATACAGGTAACTCAGCCACTACGGTAGATTGGTAGAGTAGGAGACAGTAAGGGAAGAGGAGGACGGAAGTTAGAAAGGATTGTAGTCCCAGAAAAGTTTACTCAGTCGAGAAGCGTAGTCCACCGGTTTCATAACCTCAAAGTCCAAGTTGTAGTCAGGAAGGTTACTTCTGGGTCCTGACTAGAGAAAATCCTACCTGACCAACCTAGAGCAACGTCAGGTTCCCTGAGAGTTCTCAGAAGAGGTTGTGGTGTTAAGTTTTCGTAGTTAAGAAGTCGCGAGTAGAGACAAATATCAGGTTGAGAGTGTAGGTATGTACTGATGGCCTTTTTGTTATCGGAACTGATCTGACTGGAAACACCTGTTTCATTACAGAGACGAAAAATTATATGACAAATCTAACCAGGATTGAAAGGAAGGTTCCTCGTTCGTAGAAAATTAAAGTACCGACGTTAGTGGTAGACGTCACCAAAACCTCGGGGGGTTTTATTTTAGTCGGTGACAAAGGTGACAAAGGGGCAGATAAACGGTACTTTACTACCCTGGTCTACGGTACTAGAATCAAAAGACTTACAACTCGAAATTCGGTTGAAAAAGTGAGAGGAGAAAGTGAAAGTAGTTGTCCGAGGAATCAAGAAGAAGTGAAACACGGTATTGCCACCACAGAAGACGTATAGACTCCAATAACTATAAAGAGGGACGTTAAAATTAAGATCGAGACGATGAATGATTAACACATTGGAATTCATTTACCGAATTAAAGAACCTAGAAAAAAGGTGGTGAAAGTTTTTTCGTATCATTATCAGAGTACCTGATATACTCATAATTTACTCTAGTACATATAAGTCGAGGTACCTGTCGATGTAAAATACAATTGGTATTTTCAATTAAAGTCTCTTAATTCGAAATCAAAGAAATAATAAAAGAGTAATACGAAACGGTGAATGAAACCGTTTAATAAATGGAAAACACCCGGAGTCAAAGAAGAAGACTTTTTACCTATATTAAAAAAATATTATAGTGTTCATGGAATACTATAATGGAACTTCTCACGGAGTTCTGTATCATCCAATAATCATGTAACTTTAACGACGACCACACCGATTATTATTCGGAGTTATGAGATTTTCAGAGACACACACTGTCACAGACATACACACGTACGAACATTCTTACTCCTATTTTTGAACGAAATATCCTCGAACGTTGTCTCTCTATGTGTCCTTCTTATTTTCCCTGTGATTATCAGATGTTTCCGGTTAAATTGGGAGGATGTGACAACAACCCTTACATTGAACCAGGACGGAGATACCTTTTGTCATACCTGTCAAGAAATTTTTGATTTTTATCTTACCAGTGTATAGGTCGTTAGGTTAAGGACCTATATATGGGTCTCCCTTTTTTTTCGTATCAAACTTTTCTATACACGTGGGGCTATAAGAAACGACGTGATACAAGTGAACGGTTCTGTACCTTCGTCGGATTTACAGGTAACTGTCTACTTACTTATTTCTACACCATGTAAGTATGTTATCTTATAATCGGAAGTCATCAAATCAGCGATTCAGCACAGGTTGAGAACGCTAGGGTACCTGACATCGTACGTTCCGAGGAGACAGGTATCGTAAAAGGTCCGTTTTTATGACCTCACTCAACGGTAAAGGAAGAGGTGCCCTAGAAGGACTGGGTCCCTAAATTTGGACCAGAGGACGTGACGTGCGTCAAAGAAGTGGGTCACTCGATGGTCGTTTCGGGCATAATTGGTAATTTTTCTTACTTTATTACGGTAAACGTCTTTGTACCTACTTTGACCTCTAATACTATAATTCACTTCATTCAGTCTCTCTCTTTCTATTTATAGTATACTATATTGAATATAGATTTTTTGTTACCACGTTTACTTAATAAGAGTTTTGTCTTTGTCTAAGTGTCTGAATCTCTTACTTGAATAATACCGATGGTCCCCCTTCCTACCCCCCTCCTTAACTAATCCTCAAATCCTGACTATATGTGCGACGATATAAATTTTATATATTACTTTTTTCTCGATAACATACGGTAGTCCCTTAAGACGAACTGTGACATTATATGATTTACCCTTTTATTAAACATTTTCTTACATTAACAACAAGACGGTGTTTCAGCACAGACTGAGACGTTGGGGTACCCGACGTCTTGTGGTCCGAAGGGTTAGGAAATGACAGAGGGTCTCAAACGAGTTTAAGTACAGCTAACTCAGTCACTACGATAGATTGGTAGCTTAAGAGACGGCGGGGGAAGAGGAAAACGAAAGTTAGAAAGGGTCGTAGGACCAGAAAATGTTTCTCAGTTGAGAAACGGAGTCCTCCGTCTTCATAACCTCAAAGTCGAAGACGTTGTCCCGAATATTACTTATAAGTCCCAACTAAAGGAAATCCTAATTGACCAAACTAGAAGAAAGTCAAGTACCCTAAGAGTTCTCAGAAGAGGTCGTGGTGTTAAGCTTTCGCAGTTAATAAACCACGAATCGGAAGAAATACCAGGTCGAGAGTGTAGACATGTACTGATGATCTTTTTAGTATCGAAACTGATATGTCTTGAAACAGTCTTTTCACTACAGAGACGAAAGATTCTGTGATATCCAAACAGTATCGTAAAGAAGGTTTCTCGTTCATAGAGAATTAAAATTTCTTATATATATGTATATATATTGACTTAGTGAAACGACATATGGACTTTGATTGTGTTGTGACAATTAGTATGTATGAGGTGATATTTTAAAAAATTTTTAATCTTTTTAGACCGGTTAAATATCTAGGAAACTGGGAGACATTCGAAGTTCTAATCTCGTATTCAACCTCTTTTGACCTTAAAGACCTCTGACTAGGAGACTTTATCGTTCTATTACGGTAAAGAAGGAGGTTTGACAATATTTTATATTAGTTTTATCACCGAACCCCTGTGAAACGTTCATACTTGTACAATGTATTGACAAATTACTCTTTTAATTCTTATATAAAGTAGAACAAGTTGTTATTTGTAACCTGTATATTATGATATTTTCAGCTATCATCAGTATTGTTAGCATTTAAAAAGATGGGTTCTTTTATCTGGTCCTTGTAAAAGTCTCATTGTCCCAGTAAAACAGCCTATCTTGTAGACCATTGTCTCTAAACTCCCTCTTTTAAAAGTTTTGTCATATTATTCTAAGTTACCTTTAGTTGAATTCGTGAGAGACGACTTGACCCCGTCAAACGACATTTGTAATACCCTCTCCTCTCTACCACTCTATATGTCTTCAGTGCAAGAAAACTTAGTAGAAAGAAGAATGGTGACGGTAAATGGAGAGAAGATGTTACTTAGCTGAAATGTCGACAATCGGTACACTCCCTAGACCCAATACCGGTCATGACACACGATCGTTTAGAAATTTGTAACGACAGGGGGTTTCGGGACTGAACATCGTGAACGTCTAAAGATACCATCTTTGTGTGGGTTGGGTCGATTAAATTTCGATGGTTAAATTAATGGTCGAATTTTCAAAAAAAAACTTTTATATCGTTAGTCAAGAATGTACCACCATCGGTCGGGACTATGTCATAAGTGACACCGACATTAAGTGTTCTAAAGATCATATCCAATACATCAAAATACATCTTACCAACTCTGTCTCTACCTACGAAAGTATCCTACGTGTGGATTCTACTTGAGTTGATTAAAGTAATATTATCGTTATGAAATATAACTTATAAAGGTAGTATAATAGAGATCATTGTGTCAGATTTGAAACTCAGGGACCTTTACAAATTAATAATTACAGAAAGATTCCAAACCGAAAAAAGTTACAACGGAAGAGAATAAAAAAAGGACCGAATCTATAAGACTTAATAGGTTAAGACAAAGTCCTTACTTTAAAATTCCGACACAGAAATATGAGTAGTAACACCGGTAAATTGATTCAACCGGTCAGTGAAGTCAGATTTGCAACTCCTTTTACCTAAGTTAGGAGTTGTCGTCAACAGTAAGTGATTAACGCAGAGGAGTCAGCTCGTTACTTTTGTGAAGAGTCAACTCACACCTTTTGTGAACGGTTATATTTTCCCTTCTTCTACATCGAGAACGGAAACGTCTAGAGTAGTATAACGGTTGTTCAATCAAGGACAATACCTAAATATCACAGAAGGGTGTGAGGTATACCTTTTCAAGGTCCGGGACCATGAAATCTTACACTGA
Source organism: Capra ibex (assembly GCA_006410555.1). Taxonomy (NCBI): domain Eukaryota; kingdom Metazoa; phylum Chordata; class Mammalia; order Artiodactyla; family Bovidae; genus Capra; species Capra ibex. Next base: position 36,055,250 of record SJYO01029184.1, read on the forward strand.
CATAAATCTCCATCCTAGAAGTTTCTCTACTAATGTAATTTTACTACGGTAATCTCACTTGGGATTAGGTTGGAATGACCACAGGAATTTCCTTCTCCTTTGAACTTGTGTTTCTTTGTTATCCCTACACCTACGTATTTCTTTACTGGGATATTTCAGTTTCGTTCTTCCGGTGGTAGATATTCGATTCCTCTCTCCGAAGTCTTTTTGGTTTTGAAGACTGTGGAACTAGAATAAGAAAGTCTGACGTCTCGACACTTTTTTATTTAAAGACAACAAATTCGGTAGTTCAGACACCATAAAACAATAACTTCGGGATCGTTTGATTACGTTAATGGTATTGATTTATAAGTATTATAGATAGTCAATCCTAATCCAAGTCAATGTTCCTAGGATTTTGAGTTTTCTTGTCACCAAAATACTCTATCCAATAACGAGAGAGTATTTTCAAGTCCAATGCTCGTCGTGCTTTGACAGTACCGTAGTAACCAGGTACTATACATAAACTCTGGGGTCAAGGAAGGTTAAATAGTGAGACGGTATAACTCATACACCGGAAATGGATATACAAAGTTATAACACTGTAGACATAAAATCTGTGTTCCTATCTCCTCCCAAAGTTCATCTCTTCAGTTTTAACAGTAACCTCTTTCTTAGGACCTTCCAAGGTGTACCAAAAGACGAATACATCGTAACGTTTATTGATATTGAGTACAGATGAAAATCGATATTTCTTATAACCTTCACATTATAAATCGTGTCGATTTTCAAATGATGATATTTTTTTTTCGTTTGTGACCTCTCTCTTTGTTCATCATCGGAGACTACGTGAGATAAAATAGTTGGTCGGTTTGTTGTAAGAGTGGGAAGGAAGGATTGTATCTTGTGTAAAGTAAGTTATGGTTCTCCCTTCTGGTTTACAGGGTAGACTAATGATACTAGTAGAGTTTAAAGTTCTCTACACTGTATACAAAAATATAAGACCGGTGGATATTTCATATTTATTTCATCCACTTGGTGGATATTTCATCAAGTAACACTAAACCAGTGGATATTTGACTCTGTTCTATAACAGGGAAGGTGAGTGGTGGATCATATGTTAACATCCCTTCTTTGTCTTATCAACGTTGTTTTTGAGAGTATATCTTTTCCTCTTTAACTCTTGATATGTCTTTAATGAGTAGGTGTCGTACTAGTCTAGTAAGTCCCGTCTTCAACATTTGTAGAACTCGTTTTCGTACCTTCATACTTTAAATTAAAATACTTAACTTGTCAATAAAGTGTTGACTAATCACTAAAGTCCTTTAACTGGTCAAATAAGTTCACAAGTTTCTATTGACTTAATAGGGAACTAGTCAGCTAAAGTTTACTAGAATTTGTAATTATGTTAAAGACTAGGTGGTATTTTCTTTTCTCTTACTTTAACTACACATGACTAACGGATAATATCAGTGAGTTGTTTAATTATTTTATATACCAAATGTAGAGAAGATCCGTGATCCCTATATCGACACTTCTTTGGATCATGTCTTGTACGAAAGTATCCCAAATAAGATTACTCTCTGTCATTTATTTGTTTTTGTACTAAATTACATACAGTACGGTCCAAAATTCACGGTATCTCTTTCGATTTCGAAATATATCCAAAATCCTCCTCGGTACTGTTTCTGTTTCCTCTTTTGTTTTCTATATAGGTAGACTTACACCTCAAGGTTTCTTATCATTCCTCTCTATTCTTCCGAAAAGAGTCACTAGTCACGTTTCCTTATTTCCTTTTTTTATCTTACCTTTTCTGATCTCTATAAAAGTTCTTTTTATCTCTATGGTCCCCTTGTAAAGTACGTTTCTACCCGTGTTATTTCCTGTCTTTACCATACCTAGTTTGTCTTCGTCTTCTATATTCTTCTCCACCGTTCTTATGTGTCTTCTTGATATGTTTTTTCTAGAAGTACTGGGTCTATTAGTACTACCACACTAGTGTGTTTATCTTGGTCTGTAGGACGTTACGTTTCGGTTCACCCGGAATCGTTCGTAGTGACTCGTTTCGATCACCTTCACTACCTTAAGGACAACTCGATAAAGTTTAGGACTTTCTACTACGACACTTTCACGACGTGATTTATACGGTCGTTTAAACCTTTAGAGTCGTCACCGGTGTCCTGACCTTTTCAAGTCAAAAGTAAGGTTAGGGTTTCTTTCCGTTACGGTTTCTTACAAGTTTGATGGAGTGTTAAAGTGAGTACAGTGTGCGATCATTTCATTACGAGTTTTAAGAGGTTCAATCCGAAGTTGTCATGTACTTGGCACTTGAAGGTCTACAAGTTCGACCTAAAGCTTTTCCGTCTCTTTGGTCTCTAATTTAACGGTTGTAGACAACCTAGTAGCTTTTTCGTTCTCTCAAGGTCTTTTGTAGATGAAGACGAAATAACTGATACAGTTTGTGAAACTGACACACCTAGTGTCGTTTGACACGTTTTAAGACTTTCTCTACTCTTATGGTCTGGTGAAGTGGACGGAGAATTCTTTAGACATACGTCCAGTTCTTTGTTGTCAATCTTAACCTGTACCTTGTTGTCTGACCAAGGTTTAGTCCTTTCCTCATGCAGTTCAGACATATAACAGTGGGACGAATAAAATTGAATATAGGTCACATGAAGTACACTTTACGGTTCGACCTACTTCGTGTACGACCTTAATTCTAACGACCCCTTTTATAGTTATTGGAGTCTATAAGTCTACTGTGATGGGAATACCTTTTTAACTTCTTGATTTCTCGGAGAAATACTTTTACTTTCTCCTCTCACTTTTTCAACTGAATTTCGAGTTGTAAGTTTCTTGATTCTAGTACCGTAGGTCAGAGTAGTGAAGTACCGGTTATCTACCCCTTTTTTACCTTTGACACTGTCTGAATTAAAAAACCCCCTAGGTTTTAGTGACGTCTACTACTGGTGTGGGTATCTTAATTTTCCGTGAACGAGGAACCTTCTCTTCAACACTGGTTGGATCTGTCACATAATTTTTCGTCTCTGTAATGAAACGACTGTTACCAAAAAGATCAGTTACGATACCAAAAAAGTCATCAGTACATACCTACACTCTCAACCTGATATTTCTATCGACTCGTGTTTAGTCAGATATGAAAACTTGACACCACAACCTCTTCTGAGTAGGTGAGAACCCAGAACGACAGAGTAAGTTGGACCAAGTTGTTTTTTGTACCACGGAGTCCAAGGACAGAAGTGAATAAATAGTAAAGAATAACGATCATTATGAGTGGGTATATTTCCATTGACGTACGGTCTACACTAAATATCTATAATTTTAGAGGAGACGGATTTATCAAGGGTAACAGTTATATATACTACACTAAAGAAAGAAATCGTTAAGAAAACCGAATTCACAACTTCTTCGTGAAGTTTACGTTTACAATATACCTAACTCATTAGATAATATTCTGTAATTGAAAGAAGAATAAAATAGTTAATTACGTTACAACCTTACAGAAGATATACTTTTCGTGTACCGAACGACGACACCCCTACTTTCCGTTTAATTTTTTCTTTTCTATCTTAGAATCAGGAGTTCTTTAAACAAACTCTTCTATTCCATTGACGTCGGTGGACCTACGTTAGGACTTGTGATTACACCTGTTCTGCTCCACCTGATGAAGAAGCCTCTTCCAGATCCCATCCGTTACCTTTCTTTTGTACTACCATAACCTATTGTAAGACACACACACACACACACATGAAGTAGGAATTCCTCTCTCTTACTCCGGGGTTGTGAAATGTCAAAGGGGTTCGTAAACAAGACCAACATCCCGATAACGTGAGTAGGTATTAGTATGTAACGAACTACTAAGATGGTAAGTCCTTTAACTTACTTAAGACGGATTGATTATCTGTAATATCTTCCAACCCACCAGTGAACTCACTTTTTATACGACATATATGACTCTAACCACTCTTTCTTCATCCTTTTATCTTAAAACAGAAACTAGGAAAAAGTAGATAAGATGTACTGACTCTGTCAGACTATTGTAAATGGTTTGAGGTTTAAAGAAAAATAATATTTGTCCTGAATTTTGTACAAAGGGTAACTTTACATTTTACCCTATTTGGATGCCGTTTGTAGTAAGAGTTACCACTTTTTGACTTTGGTAAAGGAAATTCTAGTCCTCGTTCTGTTCGTATAGGCGAGAGTGGTGATAATAAGTTGTATCAAAACCTTCAGAATTATATCATACCACCAATGAGTTTTTTAATTTTTACTTTAATGTCACGTCACGTCAAGTCAAGTCAAGTCAACGAGTCAGCACAGGCTGAGAAACGCTGGGGTACTTAGCGTCGTGCGGTCCAGAGGGACAGGTAGTAGTTGAGGGCCTCAAGTGAGTCTGAGTGCAGGTAGCTCAGGTACTACGGTAGATCGGTAGAGTAGGAACCAGCAGGGGAAGAGGAGGACGGGGGTTAGGGAGGGTCGTAGTCTCAGAAAAGGTTACTCAGTTGAGAAGAGTACTACACCGGTTTCATGACCTCGAAGTCGAAATCGTAGTGAGGAAGGTTTCTTTAGGGTCCCAACTAGAGGAAGTCTTACCTGACCAACCTAGAGGAACGTCAGGTTCCCTGAGAGTTCTCAGAAGAGGTTGTGGTGTCAAGTTTTCGTAGTTAAGAACCCGCGAGTCGGAAGAAGTGTTAGGTTGAGAGTGTAGGTATGTACTGATGACCTTTTTGTTATCGGAATTGATCTGTCTGGAATCAGCCGTTTCATTACAGAGACGAAAACTTATATGATAGATCCAACCAGTATTGAAAAGTAGGTTCCTTTCTATTTCGTTAAGACGAATACCCATATGTGTTTTTATTAAGTTTAGTTCCTGACCTTGTCGATAAATACTTACAAGTTTCATCGTAATAAGTTTTATCGATTTTAAAAGTTTGTTGAGTTTACAACTAATCACCTATTTGGTTTCCACTACATATAATGGTACAGTAGACGTTTGTCACGGTCAAAATGATGGAAAGGTTAAACATAATCAAACAAAAAAAAAAAAGAGACTAACGGCACCGATTCTGTGATATTTTGAGAATCTCCTTTTGTATCCTTCTTGTGAGAAACTGGATTTAATGTCGTTCCAGAATAAACTGGGTAGAGGATCTCATTCTTTTTATTTTTGTTTTTATTTATTTACACTGTATTAATTTGAATTTTTGAAGACGTGTGTTTCCTTTGGTACTGGTTCTACTTTTATGTTAGAAGTCTTACCCTCTTTTATGAACGTTTACTTCGTTGATTGTTGTCTAATTAGAGGTTTTATATTTTATCGAGTACGTTGAGCTATTGTTTTGTTTGTACAGTTAGTTTTTTAACCGTCTTCTGAATTTCTCTGTACAGAGGTTTCTTCTATATGTCTACCGGTTGTTTGTGTTCTTTTCTACGAGTCATAGTAATTAACAGCATCTTTACGTTTAGTTTTGATGTTACTCCATAGTGGAGTATGGTCAGTTTAACCAGTAGTAGTTTTTTAGATGTTTGTTATTTACTACCTCTCCCACACCTCTTTTCCCTTGGGAGATCGTGACGAGTAACCTTACATTTAACCACGTCGGTGATATCCCTTGTTATACTTTCAAGGAATGTTTAGATTTTTATCTTGAGGGTATACTGGGTTATTAGGTTGATGACCCGTATATGGGTGTCTTCTGGTAATACGTTTTTCTGTGTACGTGAAGTAACACGTAACTTCGTGATAAATGTTATCGGTCCTGTACCTTAACTGGATTTACAGGTAACTGTCTCTTTACCTATTTCTTCTACACCTTGTATATAAGTTACTTTATAATGGTTCGGTATATTTCCTTACCTTAACCCAGTGACATCTCTATACTTACCTGGATCTGTCACAGTAAGTTTCATTACATTAAGTCTTTCTCCTTTTGTTTATATCGTATAATTAAATATATACACCTATTTATCTTTTTACGATATATACTTGGATATACGTCCCGTCCTTATTCCTACGTTTCTCTTACGTATACACCTGTACCTCCCCTTCCCCTCTCACTCTGTTTAGTCCTCTAATCCCAACTGTATATATGCAATGGTACACATTTTATCTATCGATAACCCTTGGACGACATATCGTGACTCTCGAGTCAGTCACGAAAAACTTCTGAATCTACCCACTCTTATCTACCACAGCCTCCTTCCTGGATTTCCCTCCCTTATATATATATATATATATATATATATATATATATATAGACGAAGTGAAACAACATATCCTCTTTGATTGTACTGTAAATTTCGTTAATATCAGGTTAAAAATTTTACACCATATATGTATGTTACCCGATGGTAAGTCGGAAATTTTTCGTTACTTTAAGACTGTGTACGATGTCGTATTTAATTGCAATTCACTTCACTTTATTCAATCTGTATACTCCTGTGTGAAGCAATAATAAGGTGAATATACTTCATGGGTCTAATCAGTTTGAATATCTTTTATATTACCATTAATACTCCCCTATCCCTCATCTCTTTATATCTCAATAAAAAATTACTCATACCTCAAAGTCAAAACCTACTACTTTGTCAAGACATCTACTCACTACTATTACCAACATGTTGTTACACTTACATGAATTACGTCGTTTCGACATGTGAATTTTATAGATTTTACCATTTATAATATACATAAAATAGTGTTATCCAAGAAAATTTTTTAAAATCTTTTTCCAAAGGGGTTAACAAGAGATACATTCGTATTTTAAGATACCGTGTAGACGTAGTATTTAAAATGTATCTCCGTATTTAGAAATACAAATGTTTAATACGGAACTTCCGTTTCGGATAACAAACAAAGAAGTATTAATTTATGATAAATACGGTACATTCGTACCTCTTTCATGGTTCAAGAAGGAAGGTTGTTAAATATTTGAATAATTCATGTATGACTTTGGTGGGAATACCGTCTTTCGCTTCTACTTGATTTCTCGGAGAACTACTTTCACTTTCTCCTCTCACTTTTTCAACCGATTTTCGAGTTGTAAGTCTTTTGATTCTAGTCCCGTAGACCAAGGTAGCGAAGTACCGTTTATCTACCCCTTTGTCACCTTTGCCACCGACTGAAATAAAACCCTCCGAGGTTTTAGTGATGTCTACCACTAACGTCGGTACTTTCATTTTCTGCAAACGAGGAACCTTCTTTTCAATACTGGTTGGATCTGTCGTATAATTTTCCATCTCTGTAATGAAACAGGTACTTCCAGACAGATCAGTTTCGATACCAAAAAGGTCACCAGTACATACCTACACTCTCAACCTGATATTTTTTCGACTTACGTCTTCTTAACTACGAAAACTTGACACCACAACCTCTTCTGAGAACTCTTAGGGAACCTGACGTTCCTCTAGATTGGTCAGGTAGGATTTCCTCTAGTCAAGACCCACAAGTAACCTTCCGGACTACAACTTCGACTTTGAGGTTATGAAACCGGTGGACTACGCTTCTCGACTGAGTAAACTTTTCTGAGACTACGAACCTTTCTAAATCCCGTCCTCCTCCTCCCCTGTTACCTCCTAATCTACCAACCTACCGTAGTGACTGTGTTACCTGTACCCAAACCCACCTGAGACCCTCAACGACTACCTATCCCTACAGACCGTACGACGCCAAGTACCCCAGCGTTTCTCAGCCTATGTTGACTCACTGACTTGACTTGACTTATTTTATACCTGGGGAACTACTTAGTGACGGAACAGCACCACTTCCTCGAACACATTGAATTACTTCGATACTCAGTACGGCGTATCCCGGTGGGTTCAACCTATCCGGAATCACCTCTCAAGACTCTTTTACACTAGGTCACCTCCTCCTTTCCCGTTTGGTGAGTTCATAAGATTGGTGCTCTTGGAGTACTTGAGATATTTTTCCGTTTTTCTATACTGTCGTTTTCTACTTGGGGGTCACAGGTTATAAGATGAGACCCCTTCTCGTCTCCTGTTGATGATTAACGAAGTCTTTCCTACTCCACCGACCTGGTTTCTCCTTATTTATCTCTTTTGACTTCTATAGGAAACAGTTTGTAGTATATAATTGTCACGATTTAAGACTCCCGGTATTCATGACACATCAAGTTTTCTTCCCACATTCCATTAATATAAACTCAATCTTTTTATTAAAGTAACTCCTTTACTACCAACTTACCCCTAACTTCCCACTTATTGTGAACATACATGGGATTTCCCATGTCGTAGTGTAAAATAAAAATTTTAACTTCATATTAACGAAATATTATAACACAACCAAAGACGTTATGTAGTTGTACTTAGTCGGTATTCATATATATAAGGAGAGGGAGAACTCGTAGGAAGGGTGGAGGGTGGGGTAGGTTTGGAACATCCAATAGTTTTTCGGGTTCAGACTTGAGGGACTCGGTATATCGTTTAAGGGTGACCGATAGATAAAATGTATACCATCACATATGCAAAGGTACGATGACAGAGGCAAGAAGGGTGGGAGAGAAAGGGGGAAGGACACAGGTGTTCAACCAAGAGACACAGACATAAAGGTGACGACGGGAATTTTATCCGAGTAGTCATGGTCGAAAGATCTAATGTATGTATACGTGATTATACACTATAAACAAACGAGAAATATTGAATAAAGTGAAACATTTTATCCGAGATCCAAGTAGGTAGAGTTACAACAACAAGTCAGTGATTCAGTACTGGATGAGAAACGATGGGGTAACTGACGTCGTACGGTCCGAAAACATAGGAAGTGACAGAGGACCTCAAACGAGTCTGAGTACAGATAACTCAGTCACTACGGTAGGTTGGTAGAGTAAGAAACAGTGGAGGAAGAGGAGGACAAGAGTTAGAAAGGGTTGTAACCCCAGAAAAGGTTACTCGGGTGAGAAACGTAGTCTACTGGTTTAATAACCTCTAAGTCGAAGTCATAGTCGGAAGGTTACTCATAAGTCCCAACTAAAGGAAATCCTAACTGATAAACTAGAGGAACGACAGGTTCCCTGAGAGTTCTCAGAAGAGGTCGTGGTGTTGAGTTTTCGTAATTAAGAAGCCACGAGTCTGAAAGTATATTACATGAGACGTATATTCAATTTATTCGTCGGAACTACATGAGGAAAGGGTTAAACCTTGGTCAGGTAACAAGGTACAGGTCAAGATTGACAACGAAGAACTGGACGTATATCTAAAGAGTCCTCCGTCCCTTCCATCAGACTATTAGGGTAGAGGAATTTCTTAAAAGGTGTCAAACAACACTAGGTGTGTTAGTTGTCAAAATCGTATCAGTTACTTCGTCTTCATTTAAAAAAAAAGGGGACCCTAAAGGAACGAAAAAGATACTAGGTTGTCTACGACTGTTAAACTAGAGACCAAGAAGTCGGAAAAGATTTAGGTCGACCATGTAGACTTTCAGGAACCAAATGTATGACAATTTTGGATTGAACTTCCTAAAACTCGTAATGGTACGATCGTATACTTTACTTACGTTAACATACCACCAAACTTGTAATAAACTGTAACGGGAATAAACCTTAACCTTCTAAGAAATAACGAGTCTACCATTTCTTAGACGGACGTTACGTCCTCTGGGTCCAAACTAGGGACCCAATCCTTCTAGGGACCTCTTCCCTTACCGTTAGGTAAGGTCATAAGATCGGATCTCTTAAGGTGCCTGTCTCCTCGGACCACCCGATATCAGGTACCCCAACGTTTCTCAGTCTGCACTGACTTGCTGATGTAAAAGGTAAAAGAAACCCTAACCTTTCTTTTGAATGAAAAATGTCAGGACACCGGTAACGACTCAAAAGGTTTAAACGACTGTATAAATAAAAAAATTAAAAATGAAATAAAATGAAATGTTATGACATAACCAAAACGGTATGTATAAATCATATCGTGAAATTGTCGTAGTAGAAAATTCTAAAGTTCATCGAGTCGACCTTAAGATAGTGGAGGTCATCGAAACAAGTATTATTACGAAGGGTTTCGGGTGAACTGAAGTGTACGGTCCTAAAGACGAGGTCCACTCACTCACTGGTGTTGTAGTACCAATAGACTCAGTGATTCTGGAAAAAACATATCAAGAGGACACATAAGAACGGTGGAGAAGGATTAGAGAAGAAGACAATCTGGGAACGGTAAAGACAGGAGAATAACACTGGTAGAAAAGTAATTTATAAGAGAACCATGGAGACTAAAAGAACTTAGTACTGACTGTTGATCGATAGAACTTTTTGGGTGGAAGAACGGTATTACATCACAACATAAACCTTTCGTCGGTAGGTAGGTTTTAATATAATAAACGGGATGAGTACATATTTATGTCGGAACAAGGAACGGTTTTCTTCCACTTACTTTCACTATACACAGGGAAGGTCTGTTTTCACCAATTCTTTATCTGTAAATAAAAGTGAGACTAAAGAAATAGAAGATCGTCTTTCACTTCCTAACATTCCGGGATACCCTACTGTCACGGTAGTATACTCTCATTTGACTCAAAGATTTAGAATTTCAAATAAGTGATTTATAAGTAACTCGTTAACAAAGTTGTTCTTTATGTATTTATTTTCGGCGATGTTAAAATCTCAAACAAACAATGCCTTCTTTTGTAACGATATTGAGTGTTTCGTACCTACCTGTTTCATACCGTAGAAAATTGTCACACACGAATAAGTATATTCTTAGAATCTCATACTCCAACCCTCTTTTTGTCTAGAAGAGAACCAAGTCATATTTGAATTATTTTGGGTAATCTGTGAATCTTAACCCTATACTTAATTTGTATAGTAGAATAAGTAATTACGTTACGATATACTTAGAGTACGTAGGACGGCATACACAGAACAGTGAAGTAGGAGTGTTAGGATATTCAATTCATTATCGTGGGATCAAAATGTCTACTTCTTTATCTTTATTAAGAGGTTTCAGTGTATCGTTCAACACCTCGGTCCCATGTTTATGATCACAAAGGATAAAGTTTCAGTGAAAACAGATGATGAAAGATTATGAAGGACGTTTTCTAAACTATTCAATAAAAGGTTAACTGTTTAACTATCTCTTGTTTCTGTTCCCCACAGGTGTATGTGACAATGACGAAAATCTAGATCTATCTAAATAGTAGTAAGTTTTTACTCATTATATGTTTTATCAATTGAATCTCTATTAATGGTACATTGACTACGTATACAATTTGTGTTGAACATCCTATATTAGTCTTTCATCGAAACAAAAATAAAAGATGCTGGAGAAGTTTAAATAAGAGAGTCTACTCGAGAAAAGAACGGGGACCTGTTTTTAATTCCCTTAAAAGTATTGAAGAGACCAATTAAAATTCATTATTCTCAGTGTAAAATCATTAATTATATAGAAGTCGTTACATTATTATTTTGATAATTGAATTAAGTTTCACAGTAAGAAATGGGTCGAGTCTGGACGACGGTCTGAGAGATCGAACTTATCTTTTCTATGTAGAAAAAAGGATGGAACGTAAAAAAAGGAGGAGGAAGAGATAGAGCAATTGAAAAACTCAAGAAGTACCATTCTCTTTCCATCTTACTTTCCTCTTTTTTCTGGTCCTTTCCTCATTTAAATGACATGACGGTACTCTTCCTTGTCTATGAAGGGGTATCCACAAACTAAGAAAAAAGGTTACCATATGAAATAATGGAAAAAGTCTCTGTTGGAGTATTTACCTTTATAGAGTGTCAGGAGGACTACGAACACTTACATAGAGGAGACTGAAAAAGAAATACCAAGGAAGAAGTTTTGTATTCTTAGACCGTTAAATAGAGGAATAACCCCCGACGAAAGGGTACCGGACAGAACCGGTTAAAACTTCATTAGTGTACGACGGAGAAGAGACACCTGATGTATACGAGACATCTTATGTGAGTACACAGGAAAAGGGGTTGTTTGACCCTCATGTGCATAAGAAGTTTATGTTGATAAAGAGAAACGACACGTAATTCTCGTTGGTCGGTTATTCAGAACGAAAAAGCTAACAGACCCACCATACTCGTTTGTAGTTAGGTGATGAGTAGTCCTAGGTCCCTTGTGTAAAGTTTGAGAATTACACTAAGACAACTTCTGAGAAAGGAAGTTGAACACTACTCGCCGTTCGTAGAGAAAATGAATATAAAACTCTTCTACTATAAGTCTTTTGTAATTATTGAGAAAAGTTTTTATAGGATTTGGGAGTTAGAAAATAGTTTGATATCTTGGAGAAAATACCCCGAAGGGAATATCGAGTCAACCCTTTCTTAGACGGACGTTACGTCCTCTGGACCCAAACTAAGGACCCAACCCTTCTGGGGGACCTCTTCCTTTACCATTGGGTGAGGTCATAAGAACGGACCTCTTAGAGTACCTGTCTTCTAGGACTGCCCGATATCAAGTACCCAAACGTTCTTAGCCTGTACTGAATCGCTGATTTGGTGGTGGTGGTCTTGGAGAAAATGTCTGTCTTTTTTACCTTGAACTTAGGTCATAAGTCTTTATAAACACTGAAGACGAACCACGTGAAGGTGACAACCTTATACCATAGACTGTAAAGTCCTGAAGTCGGGTTTAAGTCTGAATTTATAAAGCCAAAATTTTAGTATAATGTTTTTTTTTTTATCGCTTTAATTTGTTTTGTTATTGTCTTGTTTCCGTCGTTTTATCTTGTTTCCTATAACTCTTTATGGACCCCTCTAGAGTTAAGACTTTCATTAGATTAAGTTTTCGTTCCGTATAAAGACATTTTATAGCCCCGTAGTATTTCATCAATATTTTTCTGTAACCCCTTAGATTAAAAGGTTTACCTCTAGGTTACAAGTGAAGTTAAAATATCTGTTACTCTATAGTTTTCTCGGTTAGTTCCTGAGAATAGAGTTACACATAGGAATACGAAAGACTCCCTTTATAACCTCGTTCAAAACTCCTGTATTCAATCCAGACACTCTTGTAATCCTGACTGTTAAAACTCTTTTACTCCTCTTTTTAAGGTATGGATTAAAGATCCGTATGATAGACTTTTGTGTCTTAAGAAACACTTTGTGGACACTCGTATATCCACCCACTCTCTCAGAGAATAATGTACAGTGTCGTTCATCAAATAAGTTTACCGTCTGTTACATCGAGGTCTTTTCCAGTGGATCATCTCGTCGTCTCATAACATTATCCGTTTAACTTTTCGAAGTCTTTTTGAAGTCATCGGTGGTGTCCACATACTGGGTCCACATAGGTGGATATTGGGTCCTGGCCTTCTCCTGAACTCTCTAGACCAATCTCACTGGTATACTAAATAAGAAATTTCACTCCATGTAAAATTATTACTTTCCTTATAATTATTAATACAGTCATACTGTCTGTGTTTGATTATGAAAGCCGTGATTTACTCCGTATAGTATCAGATCTTAATCTACTATTTATTGAAAGACCTGACTCCGCGACTTTATTACCAAAAACCACCGAATTCTATAATCACCGATCTCGTATGTATTCACTACAGTGATACAAAAATTCTACCCGTGAATACTTAGTTATTTTGGTAAGGGATAAGAATAAGAGAGAACAAGTAAATGAAAAGATCTGTATTTCGAAGTAAAAGTCGGTACTTAATGGATACAGATATACAAGAATAAGGTGTATTTAAATTGTATTAAATATTAGACCGAAAATTAAATTCGTATACTTCTCAGAACGAATAAAATTGTTTGACTGAAACTTTTAGGAAGCCGAAAAGTTACTAAAACTCTCTCGACTAATCCAATTAAATTCGTTATACTCCCCTCTCCGTCCATCGAGCTACCACCCTTCTTATTGTCGTTTCCGATTCCTCGAATTAACAGTACACTTCCTAACACTATTCGAGAATGTCTCAAATGTCTTCACGTCGTCGTAAGTTAACTTAAAGTATTATAAATCGTGGATAAGACACGATATATAATAGACAGGAACCATTATATATTAGACAAGTCCCTCTGTTCTTTAGACGTGTGCTTTTTAATCACGTGTTTTGTCCCACTAGTTTACGGTTTCATACTTAAAGTCTATTACTTATAATATTCTAAAATTGGTATTATACAATTGATGGGGGTTTTAAAGTAGTGAACTATTTGTACCACTTTCTATGACACTGTCTTTACCCATTGTGAAATGATTCTTAGATACGAAGATATAAAAGTGTCACACCTCAACAGTGGATTTCTATCGATAGATAAAGTGATGGTATTTAAGACGTAAGACAACACTGGTATACTAGTCAAAAACGATTACTTTATGATTTTATAACATAATCAAAATCCACATGTAGTTTCACTTAGTCAATATGAATATAGGTGAGAAAAGTTTTAACAAAAGGGTGTAACTAATAATGTCTCGTAACTAATCTCAAGGGACACGAGATGTCGTAGATGAACTGTATGTCATTACACATACATAGTTAGGGTTGGAGTGTTGAACAGGGAGGTGGACAAAAGGGGGGAGTCTTGGTTTTCTAATAAAAGATGTAGATAGATACTGAACTAAAGACAAAACATTTATTCAAGTAAACATGGTAAACAAAACGACTTTGAAGTGAAAGTAGAGTCCAAGTTTCCTAAACAATTGTTCGGTGAGCAATAAATGTTTATCCGAAGGGACTATCGAGTCAACCATTTCTTCGACGGACGTTACGTCCTTTGAAACTAGACTAAGGACCCAGTCCTTCTAGGTGACCTCTTCCCTATCCGATCAGTGAGGTCATAAGAACCCGAAGGGAACACCCAGTCGACCATTTCTTAGGTGGACGTTACGTCCTCTGGACCCAAACTAGGGACCCAACCCTTCTAGGGGACCTCTTCCTTTCCGATGGGTGAGGTCATAAGACCGGACCTCTTAAAGTACCTGACATATCAGGTACCCTAGTGTTTCTCAACCTGTACTGACTCACTGAAAGTGAAAGTGGAAAAGTATATGTTTATAAATAATGTTTTAATAAATCTAATGAAAGTTATATGATTATAATTTTCTTTTCTCTTTATCTTTGTCGTCTCCTATGTAGTTGTTCAACCTAAAACCAGTTATAGGTCTTAGTTTGTCGTGACCCTTCAGTGTGCTGTGTCGTGTAGACCTCGGGGTTGACCCTTTTCCAGTGTCCGACATGTAGGTGAGGTACCCACTCTGTAGTTTCTAATATAAACCCCCAAGGACGAATATGAGGGTCCTACGTTTGACTATAGTAGTAGTTAGACACTCGTTGAACGTCAAGACCAAAGTGTGACTACGGAAAAACAGTACATTTTGAAACAACTACAAGTCAGCGAGTCAACACAGGTTGAGTAACACTGGGGTAGTCAAGTCAAGTCAACGAGTCAGCACAGACTGAGAAACGTTGGGGTACTTAGGGTCGCACGGTCCGGAGGGACAGGTAGAGGTAGAGGTCCTCAAGTGAGTTTGAGTGCAGGTAGCTCAGCCACTACGGTAGGTCTGTAGAGTAGGAAACAGTAGGGGAAAAGGAAGACGGGGGTTAGGGAGGGTCGTAGTCTCAGAAAAGGTTACTCAGTCGAGAAACATACTCCACCGGTCTCATGACCTCAAAGTCGAAATCGTAGTAAGGAAGGTGTCTTGTGGGTCCTGACTAGAGGAAATCCTCCCTGACCAACCTGGAGGAACGTCAGGTTCCCTGAGAGTTCTCAGAAAAGGTTGTAGTGTCGAGTTTTCGTAGTTAAGAAGTCACGAGTCGAAAGAAGTGTCAGGTTGAGAGTGTAGGTGTGTCCTGATGGACCTTTTTGGTATCGGAACTGATCTGACTGGAAAAAACCGTTTCATTACAGAGACGAAAAGTTATACGATACATCCAACCAGTATTGAAAAGAAGGTTCCTCATTCACGGAAAATTAAAGTACCGACGTCAGTGGTAGACGTCACTAAATCCTCGGGGGTTTTTATTTCAGGTCTGGTATAGTTTAACGGTCGTATGTAACCTAGTATCTTTTACATTTTCTTAAGGGTTTTTTTAGTTTGTTAGTTTGTATATAAAGACGCAGTAACTGATACGATTTCGGAAACTTACACACCTAGTGTTGTTTGACACCTTTTAAGAATTTCTCTCCCCTTATGGTCCGGTGGAATGTACGGAAGACTCTTCGGATATACGTCTAGTTCTTCGTTGTCAACCTTAGTCCGTACCTTTTTACCTGACCAAGTTTTGACCCTTTCCTCATGTAGTTCTGACCCAGTTCTTCTAGAGGACCTCATCCTTTACTGTTGGATGAGGTCTTAAGAACGGACCTTTTAAGGTATCTGTCTCCTCGGACGACCCGATTCAGGTACCCCAACGTTTCTCAACGTGTACTGACTCACTGACTCGTGTGTGTGTGTGTGTGTGTGTGTGTGATTTTCCTTTCCATTTTTTATGACAAAGATGTATTGAGAAGTCAGAGGAGTGAATAAAATTTAATAAAACTTTAACTGACTTAAGTTGTCAACTGTAGAATTGAGTGTCCTACTTTACTACTTTATCTACTCTTTTTCCAGGTTCACAGACCTCAGATTTATATCAGACTCATTAACTGTTCTCATCTGAAAAAAGGACATGTTTACATAAATAGAACAGACTATGTACTATTTAATCGTATGTATAGGGGAGGATAGACCCAGACTTAAGGTTTTAAATTTTTAAGAAGAAACGTAAAATACGTAACTGACAGTTATCGTAATCTAAAGGGAATTGGTACTTTAAAGTCACTTTTTGTTTTCGTACCCGATTTCTCTAAATACTCTACCGTAGTTTTCACAAGCTCATCATCTTAAAATACTACCCTCGAGACGAAGATCGTCTGACTAGACCCTCTCAACAGTATAGTCTGACCTTAACTATCTTCTCAATATCCCCTAATAACGTTATCAAGTCCGTTCCCTAATATTCGTTTTAAATCATTTCATGAATATTCATCTAAACTTATGCCCCTTTAGAGTGTAAAGACATGACCTAATGAATTTTATATTAAGAGATTTTTAATTAGAAAGTTAAATTGTGTTAGAGACATTTAAAGTCATGTTAAAATAAATATACAATCTTTTTATTAAGAATTCAAATAAGTTTCCTTTTTTTTTTGAACACTATTATATATCCGTAAAACCTTATTCTCATTACGTTCTGCAGGATAGTGTTTGATTTTATATGTCAATATTACTAAATTTCATGTGATTATCACAAACTTATCCGTTCGTTCAGTAACACTCTTTTAGTCATTTTATTATCATTAACCGGGTTTATGTATCAAACACTATTCCTTCATAAATTTTGCGTCATGTAGTACTCTTTACGACCCGACCTACTTCATGTTCGACCTTAGTTCTAACGACCCTCTTTATAGTTATTGAAGTCTATACGTCTACTGTGATGGGAATACCGTCTTTAACTTCTTGATTTCTCGTAGAACTACTTTCACTTTCTCCTTTCACTTTTTTAACCGAATTTTGAGTTGTAAGTCTTTTAATTCTAGTACCGTAGACCAGGGTAGTGAAGTACCCTTTATCTACCCCTCGTTACCTTTGTCACTCTCTGAAATAAGAAGACCCGAGGTTTTAGTGACGTCTACCACTGACGTCGGTACTTTAATTTTCTGCAAACGAGGAACCTTCTTTTCGATACTGATCGGATCTGTCGTATAATTTTTCACCTCTGTAATGCAACGGTTGTTTCCAGGTAGGTCAGTTTCGATACCAAAAAGGTCATCAGCACATACCTATACTCTTAACCTGATATTTCTTTCGGTTCGTGCTTTCATAACTACGAAAACTTGACGTCAAAACTTTAGTCAGGACTTATAAGTAACCCTCCTGACTACGACTTCGACTAAGAGGTTATAAAACCGGTGGACTACACTTCTTGACTGAGTAAGCTTTTCTGGAACTACGACCCTTTCTAACTTCCACCCTCCTCTTCCCCTGCTGTCTCGTACTCACTAACCTACCGGAATGGTTGGGACACCTGTACTCAAACTCATTCGAATCGACCACTACCTGTCCTTTCGGACCTCACGACGTCAGATACCTTAGCGTTTCTCAACCTGTGCTGACTCGCTGACTTGACTTAACTTTCTCGTCATAGTTTTACCTCTGTATATAAACATCGTTTGACGATAAGTATAAATCTTTTTGATTTAGTTGAGTATAATTACATCATCTCATCACAAAGAGTTCCATACCAAGGACCTAGTCATAATGGAACGTTAAACAATCATTACGTTTAAAGTCCTGGGTGGGATCTTTGAGTCTTGACTTTAAGACCCCCACGTAAGAAGTTAGACACAGAATTGTTTAGTAGGTAGACTAAGACCACTTTCAATTTAAAACTCTTGGGGATTTGGTATAATACGACGTCAGTGTTCAGTTGGCACTTTAAAGTCACCGAAGCGTTTTTATTCCAAATATAAAGAACGAATTTGATGTACAGTTAACCATTAACCGTCATCACAGATAAGGTCTATCAGTGAGTCCTTGGGGACAACTGTCTCCATGATTATAGAACATCAACACGAAACACGTCAAATACTGAAGGAACCTATTACTTTTTACCCTCCTTATTCGACATCAAATCACTTACCTGGAGAAATAAGAAAAAATGGTGGTTCTTCTTGATCAGTATATTAGAAGGGATTTTTATTTCCCAGACTCTTTACTCCCTTACATCGACTTCACAAACTACTAGTGATAATATAGACGATCTCTCGAGATGTAGTCTGGAATAAGTATATAACGTCTACATGTTTTATAAATTTCCGTTTTCTATTTTAGTATGATATTCTTATTATATTCAGTTACAAACATTTTATAGACTATACCCCTTTCGGAAAGACTCACAAATTTTTCTTTTTTTTTTGATCTTTAGTTTTACTTTTTCTTACTGACTAAACCGACATATTTTTAATTTTGATACAGTTTTATTTGTTGAATTTTTTCCTCCTTTGACGAAAACATATATACTGTTCAATTATTATAAGTATTCATTCTTATAGAATTTAGTTATTCTTTTCCTTATCTTTATACGTTTTAACTGTATAATTTTTATAAACGAGAGTCACTAATAGTTCCATTACTTTTAATTCTGTTCTATAGTCTGACATGGAGATTTCACAGTCTTCTTTTTTACATTATGTTTTCACAAGTGTTTTTGTACCCGTTGACAGTAATTAATGAAGACCCTCACATTAACCATGGTGTTAAAACTTTCCTTATCACCGTTATACGTAGTGTTAAGAATTGTAACACATACGTATACATACACGATTCAGTGAAATGAGTACAGGTTGAGATAAAGAAAAGTGAAAAAAATTTAAATAATAATAATAAAAACGAAATGTTATAACATAACCAAAACGGTGTATAGTTGTACTTTACAGGTTGAGAAACTCTAAGATACCTTATACCGGACCGTCGAGGAGATAGGTACCGTAAGAGGTCCTTTCTATGACCTCACTCAACGACACGGGATGATGGCTTGTAACACATATACAAAGTTTTATTTTTACAGTGAAGATCCTTACAATAGAATCCTGTTAAGAATCTACTCCATTTTTCAATATCCACGTTCACTCATTATATTCATTTTACTCCCCTAGATGTAGACTCAACCTGGTATTTCTTTCGACTCGTGGTTTCTTAACTACGAAAACTTGACACCACAACCTCTTCTGAGAACTCTCAAGGAACTTGACGTTCCTCTATTTTGGTCAGTTAGGATTTCCTTTAGTCATGATTTATAAGTAACCTTCCTGACTACGACTTCGACTTCGAGGTTTATGAAACCGGTGGACTGTACTTCTTGACTGAGGAATCTTTTCTGGAACTACGACCCTTTCTGACTTCCGTCCTCTTCCCCTGTTGTCTCCTACTCTACCAACCTACCGTAGTGACTGAGCTACTCAAACTCATTCGAGGTCCTCAACCACTACCTGTCCCTGCGGACCGTACCACACCGGGAACCCCAGTGTTTCTTAACCTGTGTTGACTCGCTGACTTGACTTAACTTGTAGAGAAAGTCAACCACTACATTTATTAAAACTACATGTAAATAACCATAAGTGACATATAATAATTTGTTTCTTTTTATTCAATGTCTCGTTGTAGGGATTCGTGGGGATTGCAAAATAAAAAGGGATTGGAGTACGAGAAACTTTCAACTGGAACGACCATCGAACTATCCCTAACGTAACTTAAACATTTAACGAAACCCATCATATGAGTAAAAGTGATATAACTAAGAAGACTAGGTACTTGTNGAAGGCTAGGTACTTGTACCATATAAAGAGGTAGATAATCACAGGAGAAACTAAAGAAAGTAGTCACAAAATATCAAAAGATATATATCCAGAAATCAAAGAAATCCATCTATATAAGGATTCATAAAATAAGAAAAGCAACGTTACCACTTACCTTAAGAAAGGAATTAAAGAAAAAGATGAAAGAGTAATAAGTTCGATGGTCGTTGTAAAAAGTGTCTTGATCTTGTTTATTAAAGTTCTAAACATACCTTTATGTTTTTTGGAGCTTATCGGTTTCGTTAGAACTCTTTCTTCTTACCTTGACCTCCTTAGTTGAACGGACTGAAGTCCGAGATGATGTTTCGGTGTCAGTAGTTCTGTCATACCATGACCGTGTTTCTGTCTGTATATCTAGTTACCTTGTTTTATCTTTCGGGTCTCTATTTAGGTGTGTGTATACCTGTGGAATAGAAACTGTTTCCTCCGTTCTTATATGTTACCTCATTTCTGTTAGAGAAATTGTTCACCACGACCCTTTTGACCAGTTGGTGAACATTTTCTTACTTTGATCTAGTGAAAGATTGTGG
>SJYO01029184.1:36076490-36128682 GCA_006410555.1 Capra ibex
CCACCCTACTAAACCCTCTTACTGTAAGATTGTACATATGATAGTACATTCTTAACTTAGCGGTCAGATACAGACTACGTCCTATGTCGTACGAACCTCGACCACGTACCCCTACTGGGTCTCTCTACAATACCCCTCCCTCCACCCTCCCCCCAAGTACAAACCCTTGCGTACATTCTTAATTTCTAAAATTTTAAATTTTTTATTTATTTATTTATTTTAATTTTTTTTTTTTTTTCTTTCAACTGGAACTTCTACCTGGAAACAACCCCCCGGTGAGAGTATGACTCAAAAAAACAAAAGTTTACCGAGGAAATCTACGAAGTACAGAATCGAATTTACAGTGAAGGAGTCTCTCCACAAAGACTGTTAGGGTAGATGTAATCTAAAGAGGACAGTAAGGAGTAATGTCTCACAATAAATATAAAGAAATAACGGATAGAAGGTGATCTTTTATTCAAACTACTCTCATTGACCCTCCCGAACCCCCGTCCTCCTCTTTCCCTGCTGTCTCCTACTCTACCTACCTACCGTAGTGGTTGAATTACCTGTACTCAAACTCACTTGAGGTTCTCAACCACTACCTGTCCCTCCGGACCACACGACGTTAAGTACCCCAGCGTTTCTCATCCGGTGCTGACTCACTGACTTGACTTGACTAACGGATAGAATGTGATCTTTTATTCAAACTACTCTCATTTAAACAGACATGTGTCCATATATAGATCGTAAATTATGTCAAACGTATTATACTCACAGTATTGTTAAATTTTCCAAATTCTTTCTTTCCTTTCTCCCTCCTTCCCTTCTTTTAAGTATATCTTTCTCAGACCCTCCTAAATACGACTCTATGACCGTTTTCAAAAAAAGACTTTTTACTCTTTTGCGGAGTAAAATAAAAATTGACCTGTTGGGACGAAAAGTACTAATAAAAACCACGTTACTTAAACACAATGAAAATAATTCGTCTTTTTCTTTATGTTTCATAAAAATCAAACTGTTCTCCTTTATGATACTTTTTATTACTCCTGGGTTTAATTTCATCACTGTAACCCATCTGTGAGACCTCAATCTTATTCGTGTCCTAAATCTCCTCGTATTCCTCTCCTTCCTCAACTACGGTAATATGAGAATTAACCATATTATGTTAACTTCTCACGGAGTATCAAATAAAAAGGGATTATACCAAGAGTTAAGAAGAAAAGTCGAGTAAAAACTCCCTTATTATATTGTATAAAACAGAGTTTTTATATCAAAACTACAATTACGACTACAAACTTTTGACTAGTCTCTCTTCCTGTAACTTATGGTCTAGATCTCATCACCGAGATCTCTAATTTTCCCCTACCTAACACGTTTCAATATCTCCTCTTTAAGAATCCAAAATCACTAAAACACACACACACACACACAAATTATCCCACAGTCCACATCCTTCTTCTTCCTTAGAAATTAATACCAGTTCAAAGAACGAAAAACGCTGACCCGTTACACCAGTACCTTTATAAAGTACCTTTTTCACATCTGGTTCTTCGTCTTCAAAAAGATAGACAGGAAATACCTTACTCGGACATAACGGACCCAATCCATTCACTACTCAATCTCTGTTATTATAGTTTGGGGACCAAACTCGTCGCCTACGACATCTGAATTGTTATCCCTTGTTTCCTTCTCCTATTTTTACACCTTAAAAAACAAGGGAAACTCCGTAACTTCATATTAACAAATGATATCAGTTGTAAATTTTGTTTTTCTATTCGTTAAATAGGTCATTTTCTCTCAAATGAATCCTTTTCGTCTTCTTAATGTTAGACCTTATACGTCTGATACCGTTTCGTATCTGTCCTTTAGACCTCTTGTTTCCTCTCCTCGTAACAAAATATCTCCGTTCCTTCTTCCTGTCTTCCCAACAAAACTTGTTTCAAGTAGCTTCTTCTCACTCTCAAACCCCAACACCATCAAAGAGTAACCGACCCGATAACAACCTGTTCTTCTTTTAGCAAGAAGAAAGATGCCTTCATACATTTCATTCCCCGTAACTCAACAGGTACAAACTCTCAAGGGGGTGGTCCCAAAAGTTGAGGTTAAACTTACTTCAAAAGAAAATAGGTAAAAGTGTGATAAATCAATCTAGACACATAGACGTCGAGTTTCTTTTTAAACTCAGACCTTTATAACTAGTAGTCCTCGGTAATTAAACATCTACAATTTACTCTACCCCTATAAACCTCCAGTGTTGTAAACCGAACTAGAAAGAGGTTTTTGGAACTTAGAGAAGAAGAGGGGATTGTTAAAATCCATGAACCGTTAAAAGTTTGAAGGTGTAATGACTTTCATAGGTCACGACATTCACTCTGACAATTCCTGAGGGTAAAACAAGACAATCTTATTAAGGACACTAAAGACTGTAAACAAAGAGATCAGAAGGAAGACGAAACTACTAAAGAAAACCAAGAGGTTGTGTGTGTTAACCCTTTTTCGGTCTCAGAATAAAGTTAACAAAAAACTTAAGACTATAATTAGATGTTTTAACTTTATTTACTTAGTAGTCCTATTGGATCTTTTATTAATTACCAGGTGTACGTATACTAATTATTATGTACTAAATCCATCTGTGTGTCATTCTTTCCAATTAAAATTAAAAGTCATGATAACATTTCATGAAACGAATTACGAAGTTCAGGACATGATCTCTAAGATAGTGTATATAAGTGAGGAGTCTAATTCTGAGGTTATCATTCTTACCTTTTAAAGGTCCCTGATGTTATCTACCATTTACTAATTTTTTCTTATCTCGAAGTCGTTACTTTTCGGACCGTTCTTCATGTCTACTATAAAAGGGAATTACATCGAAAGACGAAGAAGAGATTGGACTACAAATAATCCTCTTTTTAAAAGTAAGTAAAACACTACTTCTCATTGAAACAAATTATTATGAAAGAAAATAAGTAACTAGTAGTCGTTTTTATATAATTTTCGTTTATCTAAAACGTAAAGAGTTCTCTTACGAATACAGGACATGGTGGGGGAAGAAGAAATACCATTAACAAAAACAAGTCAAGAAATTCACGTTGGGATTTTCAGTTTTGTAACGTAATCCGTTTATGTTGGGAAATGAGAGGTAGAAGTGGAGTTTCGGACTGTCTTACTAACTATCCTCCGTAAATCAGGGTGTATATTCTCTTCAATGTACCGAGTAAAAGACACTCCGGAAACGTCCTTATCGTTAGATCAAGTATAAAATACTTCTTCATTAAATTTTTAGTAATATAGAGTTACTCAACGGAATGTGACTTATATATTTAACCAAATTTTGTTGATCCTTAATGTTTTCGTTTTTATAAAGGAAAGAATTATAAAGGAAGAAGATTCTAATAGATTCAAAAAGGGGAGTCTTACAATAAGGTCCTAAACTCCTAGAATAATGTCATTTGAAAACAATGGATCCTATAACCTATGTAGTAATAATCTATTTGTAAGGTAACCAGGTCCTTTATTATGTATAACATGGACCCCGAGTCTTATCGGTGTCTTTTATCTAAATAAATGAATCAGTAATTACGTATAGAATTCACGATGTTAATTTTCACTTTCCTTTTTAGGTTCTTTTTATATTATTTACAATCTAAGAATGACAATTACTTGGTATAACAATAACTCCTGTGATTAAAGTGATGTCCCACGTCAGAACCTCGGAAAGACAGATTAATCTTAAGTAAAGGTATAATAAGTATTCAAGGAAGAAGTCGACTTTAGAAGAGTTTACTGTAAAAAAGGAAGTCAATACTGAATGGGTTTCTGAAATAAAAAGGGGTTGGTAAGTTTATGTTGACGTAAAAATGTCATTTGTGGAAGATTCTTACTGTAACGACTGATTGTGAATGATCTACCCTCCTTCTGTAACTGACATAATACGAACTAAGGTCACAATTTGTTTGAAAAAAACATATGACGTTTCCACCTATTATGGTTCATCCTCCGTACAAAGAGTCCGAAAACTCCTTTCTATTAACTTGCACACGAGTTATCGAACGTTATTTAATTAATACAAACGTCAATAGATTAAGTGTATACTTGACCTACCTTTGTAGATTAGAGTACAGACTTCCCCTTTTTTTCTTCTCTTCCCTACAACAGTACACAAGGTATGTCTCAAGGTTGTTCCTTTTGACGGATGTGTTAAAAAGGAAACTCTGGTAGTTTCGTTAAATTTATACGTATCAAGGACTTCATATCGAGTTAGACTGGATCACGAAACGGAGAAGAATAAGACCCAGTAAGTCTACTTAAAGTTTTGATAGAGACCTTTCGAAATCGTTACAAATTATCATATACGATTAATCTTTTTTAAAAGAAGTTAGAATAAGAAACTGGAGATCCACTGTCCGCCGAAACAACAGTTTACATTTTCTCTTTAAACGCCCACCTAAATACTCTCGGACACCTATAATACTTACTTTATCGTTTATTTCCTTGTTTATGGAAAGGGAAAGGGTTTTCTATCGTTCCCCTCGTAAACTAAAAACGATATCAAATATATACAACCTGTACTTAAACTCGTTTGAGATCCTCTATCATTTTCTGTTCCTTCGAACCACACGACATCAGGTACCCCACCGTCTCAGTCTGTACTGAATCGTTGACTTGTTGTTGATATATATATATATATATCAAACTATATATATGACCCAAGTTAGGGACCGATATCTTCTAGGGGACCTCCTCCCGCACCGTTGGGTGAGGTAATAAGAATGGACCTCTAGGGTACCCTTCTCCTCAGACCACCCGATATCAGGTATTGTAAGGTTTCAGTCTGTGCTGACTTCGCTGACTCGTACTTACGTGTGTGTGTATGTGTGTGTATATATACACACACATACACACACACGTATTACATACTTTCACTTTTCACTTTCAGTGAGTCAGTACAGACTGAGAAACTCTAGGGCACCTGACATCGGACGGGCCGAGGAGACAGATACATTAAGAGGTCCGGTCTTATGACCTCACCCATCGGTAAGGGAAGAGGTCCATAGAAGGGTTGGGTCCCTAGTTTGGGTCCAGAGGACTGAACGTTCGTCTAAGAAATGACAGACTCGGTTGTCTCTTCGGGTATTACATACACATAGACACACCCACACACACACACACACACATATTAAAATAACCTCATATAAACTGAATTTTACATAATCAAAATCCACATGTCGTTTCACTTAATCAATATGTATATGTATATAGGTGAGATAAAAAAAAAAAATCTAAGAAAAGGGTTTATCCAGTAATATTTCATAATTCCTCTCAACGGACTCGATGTCTAATCCAGGAAAAATCAATAGACAAAATATATATCATCATGTATATACAGTAAGTTGCCTTTCTAAAACATGGGACACTTTTACATTCTTTTATTATTCTTGCTAACTATTACTCTTTTCTTTTTTTTTGGAACATATAATCTTCAAGAGTCAGTAAAAAACCAATGAAATATTTTAAACTGGTTATCCTTTAATATTCCCTAGACTATTGAAATACTCAAAGATGGATGATTTAGTATTAGTTTAATTATCATCCTTCCTTTAACCCTTCATAACGTATATAGGAAAGAAAGATTTTAGTACTTCCGAAAGAAACACATAGTAACACCAATCTTTACGACACTGTAAATGGAAGTACAATGGTCTTTAGTGTGTATAACTTGAAGAAGTTCTAGGACAATAATCGCCACTTCAAATATATTCAGTAGAACTTCAAGAGGTATCACAGAAAAAGGGGGAATAACTCACCAAACTACGAAGTTGTTACGTCCCCTTTTAACGTCTGGTCTAATAATGAGACTGTAGTTAATTAGTGACCCTAATAATATGTCACAACCGAGATGAAAAGTATAGGGTTTGTTTCAGTTTATCGACTAAGTCAAACTTCTATAATTCGTCTACTTAAGTGACGATAAATTTGTCTTATAATCCACCGATTGATGTGTGCAACACTTTTGACTCTAAAACCAATTTCTAAACGGGTCTGAGTTTGTAGTAGAAATGACTTAACACTATATGTGTTCGATTATTTTAGGAGTAAACTGTTTTTAATATAGTCACTAAGAGGTAATATTTACATCTATAGTTTTTACGATTAGGTCCTTGTGACTGTTCTCGAAATTTAAGAAATACATCTGAATGTCCAGTATTAATATCAAGTCACAGAGAGTGTTCGATTCCGAGAATTTGAAAACTTTGAGGTAAAACAACGAAACGGTACAAAGGAAGATTCATTGTAAAGTTCAATTAACTGTATAAACACTTAGTGTTTGATGAATATATATATAAAAAAGTAATACGAATACACGACGATATGTGTATCTTTTATAGGAAAATGTTTCGTGAGGTACCTGTGAGTGTTAACAACAACAGTAAGAACTTTAAACTTTAAATTTCACCCTTTAAATTCATTTCCTTCCCTTCAGCTTCCCTTTAACTAGCACATACGGTCTTGTACTTGACTTTCTCTAGTACTTTGTAGAGTCGTTAGTAGAAGGAATAACTGTACGTTTGTTACATCGAAAGTAGTCCTAAGAGTCTATACATGTTCTCTTTTTTTTTAGATATCTTTAAAGGTCCTTTCAATAGTGTTCTTTAAGTTACACTGTCAATAGTTTGTGGGTATTATGTCTTGACTTATTCGGTTTTAAGAACGGGAACTCCTTGGATTTTAAGTTACCTTCTTAACATCTTTCTATTTATTGTATATACTTTTCACGAGGGGATGGAATTATGTGGAATCGAGAAATGGGTATAAATAAATAACATTGTAAATACCGTAAGAATATAGGGTGTCTTAAATGTAAAGACATAGAAATGTGATCTTAATCTCGAAGTACTTCTATCCTCCAAAAACAGACAAAACAAGTACGAATCACGAATCTTTTCACGGACCGTGTCTCACCTCTTATTTCTAACGACTTAGTCACTGATCTACAAGAACAACAAGTCAGTTAGTCAGGACAGACTGAAAAACACTGTTGTAACTGATGTCGTACGGTCTGAAGGGACAAGAAGTGTTAGAGGGCCTCGAACGAGTTTGAGTACAGGTAACTCAGTCACTACGGTAGGTTGGTAGAGCAGGAGACAGTAAAGGAAGAGGAGGACGGAATTCAGAAAGGGTCGTGGTCCCAGAAAAGGTCCCTCAGTCAAGAAGCGTTATCCACCGGTTTCATAACCTCGAAGTCAAAGTCGTAGTCCGGAAGGTTACTTATAAGTCCCAACTAAAGGAAATCCTAACTGACCAAACTAGAGGTACGCCAGGTTCCCTGAGAGTTCAGAAAAGAGGTTTTAGTGTCAAGTTTTCGTAGTTAAGAAGTCACGAGTCGAAAAAAATACCATGTTGAGAGTGTAATCATGTACTAATGACCCTTTTGTTATCGGAACTGATCTACCTGGAAACAGCCGTTTCTTTACAGAGACGAAAATTTATACGACAGATCCAACCAGTATCGAAAAGAAGGTTCCTCGTTCGTTCGCAGAAAATTAAAGTACCGACGTCAGTGGTAGACGTCACTAAAACCTCGGGTTCTTTTATTTCAGAGAGTGACAAAGGTGACAAAGGGGTAGATAAACGGTAGTCCACTACCCTGACCTACTGTACTAGAATCAAAAGACTTATAACTTAAAATTCGGTTGAAAAAGTGAGACGAGAAAGTGAAATCAAGGAGAAGTGAAAGACGGTATTCCCACCACAGTCGACGTATAGACTCCAATAACTATTAAGAGGACCGTTAGAACTAAGGTCGAACACGAAGTAGGTCGGGTCGTAAAACGTACTACATGAGACGTATATTCAATTTGTTAGTCCCACTGTTATATGTCCGAACTACATGAGCAAAGGGTTAAACCTTGGTCAGACAACAAGGTACAGTTCAAGATTGACAACGAAAAACTAGACGTATGTCTAAAGAGTCCTCCGTCCATTCCACCAAACTATAAGGGTAGAGAACTTATTAAAAGGTACCAAACAACACTAAATGTGTCAGTTTCTGAAACCGTATTAGTTATTTCGTATTCATCTACGAAAAAGACCTTAAGACAAAAAAAGCTACTAGGTTGTCTACAACCGTTAAACTAGAGTCCAAGAAGACGGAAAAGATTTAGGTCGAACTTGTAGACCTTCAAGTACCAAGTGTAAAAGAACTTCGGACCGAACCTCTTAAAACTCGTTACGAAACGATCGTACACTCTACTCACGTTAACACACCATCTAACTTAATAAACCGTAACGGGAAGAAACCCTAACCTTACTTAGGACCGGAAAAGGTCAGGACACCGGTGATAACTCAAAAAGTTTAAACGACCGTATAACTCAGGTCGTGAAAGTGTCGTAGTAGAAAATCCTAAATTTTATCGAGTTGACTTTAAGGTAGTGGAGGTGATCGAAACAAACATGACTACGAAGGATTCCAAGTGAACTGAAACGTAACGTCCTACGGACCGAGATCTATTCACTAGTGTGGTAGCACCAAAAGACCCAGTACTTCTAGAAAAAACATATTGGAAGAAACATAAGAACGGTGGAGAAGAATTATAGAAGACGAAGACAATCCAGGTATGGTAAAGAAAGGAAATAGTACGGGTAGAAACGTGTTTTAGAAGGGAACGATATAGATTAAGAGAATTTCTCTAGAGATCGGAAAGGGTAAAATAACAAACGGAAATAAAGAAACGTAACTAGTGATTCCTTCCGAAAGAATAGAGAGGAACGATAAGAAACCTTGAGACGTAAGTTTACCCATATAGAAAGGAAAGAGGAAACGGAGAACGAAGTAAAGAAAAGAGTCGATAAATATTCCGGAAGAGTCTATTGGTAAAATTTAAAAACGTAAAGAAGAAGAACCCATACCAGAACTAGTGATGGAGGGGATGTCACAGTGTTTGGAGATAGGTATCGAGAAGTCCGTGAGATAGTATAGATTAGGGAACTTAGATAAACAGTGAAAGTGACATAATAGAATTCCCTAAACTAAATCTAGTATGGACTTACCGAATGACTAAAAGGGATGAAAGAAGTTAAATTCAGACTTAAAACGGTCTTCCTCAAAAGTCCTTCACTATACTATTTCAGTCTGTTTCTATTACCTTTTTTAACACACTTTTGAAGAATAATTTCTTTGTTGATATTAACCCTTCTAAACGTTCCTAATTTCCTTTTGTCTTTTCAAAACTTTCAACGACGTCATCTAAGTTATCCCTTTAATAAGTCTATAATTTTCTTTATTATAAGTCAACCCCTGGGTTAACTTTAAATTATAGTACCTATAAATCACATGGATTAGTCTTACAACAGTATAGAAAGAACTTTGTTTAATGTATTTAGTTCTACCTTAAAATTCTTATACCAACCAACAAAATTAAGTCTCAACCTCAAGTAGTGACATCTATGTCACGTTTAAGTTCCCTCAATCTTTCAAGTCTTTTAAAAAACTTACATTATCTTTATAAACCCATACCGTAGGATCTACCAATCGTTCCGGTTATTTCGTAACTTATGTAATAATTATATATAATTATACACTATTATACTTTATTAGTCCCTTAATCTTCCTCGTGTTACTTTCGTCGTCTCTTTAAGGTACGTTACTATTTCAGATTCTAACACTGACTCCACTTTAACCCTACTTTTAGTAAATTCGACTTTCGTAATAATATCATAGTAATATTCCTTTGTCAAACAATGTACTTTGGAAAGTTCTTTAATCTCATCATACTACAACAGAAATTCTGGATCTGAAATAATTGAAACATAGAATATCATAGTTTAGATGAAATATTAATATACTACCAAAACCTTACTTTAAAATTACGGATTGTACTTTGAAAGGTTTCTTACTCATTTTTTTCATCATACGTAAAAATTTTAGTGATTCTGTGACGTGTTAACTAATTAAACGTTTGGTTACCGAAGATAATAAAGGAAACTAATTTTTTGAGTTAATTTATAGATGAGACAAGATCCCCAATATGATCTACAACTCCTATACCAATACTCATAGAACAGGTTGTTCCAACATATAACAGTGGGACGGATAAATTGAATATACGTCTCATGTAGTATACTTTACGACCCGACCTACTTAGTGTTCGACTTTAGTTTTGACGACCCTCCTTATAGTTACTGGAGTCTATTCTTCTAATATGGTAAGATTACCACATTTCAATTCTCCTTGATTTCTAGGAGAACTACTCCCACTCTCACTTTTTCGACTTAACTTTGAGTTGTAATTTTTTTGATTTTATTACCGTAGACCAGGGTAGTGAAATACCGTTTATCTTCCCCTTTTACACCTTCTTCACTGTAAAAATTTTTAAAAGAACCCGAGGGTTTAGTGACTTCTGGCACAGACGTCGGTACTTTAACTCTGTGAACGAAGAACCTTCCTTTCGATACCGTTTGGATCTGTTACATTGGATCTGTTACATAATTTTACGTCTTTGTAGTGAAACGACTGTTTCAAGGTATATCAGTTTCGTTACCAAAAAAGTCATCAGTACATACCTACACTCTCCACTTGATATTTCTTTCGACTCTCGGTTTTTTAACTACGAAAACTTGACACCACAACCTCTTCTGAGAACTCTCAGGGAACCTGACGTTCCTTTAGTTAGGTTAGTTAAGATTTCCTTTAATTGAGACTTATAAGTGACCTTCCTGACTACTACTTCGACTTCGAGGTTGTGAAACCAATGGACTACACTTCTCGACTGAGGGACCTTTTCTGGGACTACGACCCTTTCTGACTTTCGTTTTCCTCTTCCACCACTGTCTACTTCACAAATCTATCGTGGTGACTGAGTTGACTGTACTCAAACTCGTTTGATACACTTTCTCACTTCCTGTCTCCTCGGACTGTACGACGACAGGTACCCCAGAGTTTCTTATTCTGTGTTGAAACACTTACTTGTTGTTGTTGTAGAACTGGAATTCAATGAATATGAATCGATAAACTTCGTTACATGATTGACGAGTAAATTTTGTATTTATAGCAGAAAATTAGATTCTTCGATCTGTTACATCTGTTACTATTCTTTCTATTATTTTATAATGAGTTTTGGGTGATAGACCTCTACAGTAATTTTAATGAAGATCATAAAAATCTCCACATACACAAATGTTTTTATAAACATAACTAAATATCTAATTTAAAAGGGTATTGAAGAACACTGGTATAAAGACATAGTCATTTATATTAACTTATGGTAAAATAGTGTACGATGTACATGAGATATAAATCTATAAATCCAATAAAGGTAAAAACGTAGTATTTATGTATGACATTTTAGGAACTGACATAGTAAAATTTTCATATAATTATATAACTGTCAAGTAACTTCATATCAACGAAATGTAATAATATAATGAAAGTCCACAAATCGTATAACTAAGTCAAAAAAATGTCAAATAGAAGGTAATTTTCAACAATATTCAGTCACCGATATTAAGGGACATGAGATGTTATATATGAAGAATAAATAGATAAAATATGTACCATCAAACACAGAGAATTAGGTTATGAAAGTTGTATGACGAGGGGGTGACCATTGGTGATCAAACAAAAGATTTATAACCTCAGACAAAGATAAAACGACACACGTAATTAAGTATAAAATAAAAAGATCTAAGGTGTACACCCACTATTGTATGATATAAACAGAAAGAGACAAACTAAATAAAGTGATTCGCATTATAAGAGAGTCAAATAGGTATAACGACATTCGTTTACCGTTGTAAAGTAAGAAAAAATACCGACTCAGTATAAGATGATGTATATAATAGAAATAGATAGATAGACAACTACTTGTGAACCTAACGATGACATAAAACCGACAACCTTTACCACGAAGGTACTTGTAACCACACGGACATAGAAAAAATTAATCGCAAAAGTGACAATAGGTCTATATATTGGTTGTTACTTTGACGACGTAGTATACCATCAAGATAAACATCAAAAAACTCCTTGGAGTACGACAAAAGGCATTACCTAAATGTTTAAATGTAAGGGTAATTTGTCAAAATGTTCCCAAGGGAAAAGAGGTTGCAGAAACCGTTGTGAACAATAAACATCTGAAAAACCACTATCGATAACACTTTACACACTTCACTATAGAGTAACTCTCCTTTAATGTAGTCTCTGAGGAACTTAAATGAGGAGATCAATAGACTAATTTATCGTAAAGAAATCCGTATTAACTTAACACGACACCTATTTTACCAACTTTAAAGGAGACTAGAGGTTATAAAGGAGAGGGAATTAACAGAAAACTAACGGACAGAAAAACTGAATTCACAAACTTCTTATATGTTTTATTAACTTCTCCTTATTTGTACGGTATTCGTGAAATTGAACTCATACAAGTGGTTCCTTCAAGATCAGTGATTCCAAGAGTTCCCGTACCATGAATACTTTCTGCTAACCTATCTCTACCCATTGTCCTCCATTGTAAACTTTATGACCCGAAGGTTGCATCCTAGGAAACACCATCTTATGTTCTCATGACCAAAAGACCTTGTACTTCTCACCATGGATTTAAATTCACACTTGTAATTTCTTACCCTTTCGACAAATGTTTGTTTAACAGAAGTTGGTTGTGATCACGCTTCTTGTTCACGACATTTGACTTTTCATGGACTAGTACACACAACAACAACTCTCCTAAAGTGACTACTTTGTACAAAATTGGTTAGGTCTACTTATAAAGTAGGAAAAGGAGAGAAAGAAGGTGTGGTGGGGAGTGGAACAAAAAATAAAATAAAATAAAAAAACTGGTACGACGTACTGTCCGTACGTCCTAGAATCAAGGGGACTAGTTCTGTTTACTAGTTTGGACACGGGGACTTCACCTTCACACCTAAGAATTGGTGACCTGGAGGTCCTTTCATGGTTTGGTATAAAAGAAAAAAAATTTTTTTTATATTTTAATAAATAAAATTAACCTCCAATTAATGAAATGTTATAACATAACCAACACGGTATGTAATTGTACTTAGGTGGTGTCCATATGTACACAAGGGGTAGAACCTGGAGGGGAGGGAGGAGGGAGGGACGTGGCAGAGAGACCCAGCAGATTCACGTGGTCGGGGTTCGTAGGTCATAGTACGTAGCTTGGACCTGACCGTTAAGTAAAGTATATACTATAATATGTATAAAGCCACGGTAAGAGGGTTTAGTAGGGTGGGAGAGGGAGAGGGTGTCTCAGATTTTGTGATAAGATATGTAGACACAGAGAAAACGACAGAGCGTATGTCCCAATAGTAATGGTAGAAAGATATAAGGTATATACACAATCATATGACATAACCACAAAACGAAAGACCGAATGAAGTGAGACATATTATCCGAGGTCAAAGTAGGTGGAGTAATCTTGACTAAGTTTACATAAGAAAAATTATCGACTCATTATGAGGTAACACATATACATGGTGTCGAAAGAATAGGTAAGCAGACGACTACCTGTAGATCCAACGAAGGTACAGGACCGATAATATTTATCACGACACTACTTGTAACCCCATGTGCACAGAGAAAGGTAAGACCAAAGGAGCCACACATACGGGTCGTCACCCTGATGACCCAGTATTCCGTCAAGATAAAGGTCAAAAACTTCCTTAGAGGTGTGACAAGAGGTATCACCGACATGATCAAACGTAAGGGTGGTTGTCACATTCTCCCAAGGGAAAAGAACTATGGGAAAGGTCGTAAATAGCGAACATCTGAAAACCTAGTGTCGGTAAGACTGACCGTACTTTACCATGGAGTAACACCAAAACTAAACGTAAAGAGACTATTACTCACTACAACTTGTAGAAAAGTACACAAACAATCGGTAGACAGATTGTCTACAGAAGAAACCTCTTTACACATAAATCAAGAAACCGGGTAAAAAAATAACCCAGAAAATAAAAAGACCTTAACTCGAAGTCCTCAACAAATATATAAAAACTCTAATCAACAAACAGTCAACGAAGTAAACGATTATAAAATTGGGGAATACTTCCAACATAAAAGTGGAACGAATATCAAAGGAAACAACACGTCTTCTAAAATTCAAATCAATCCAGAGTAAACAAATAAAAACGAAAACAAAGGTTATAAGACCCTCCACCTAGTATTTCCTAGGACGAAACTACATACAGTCTTCTCAAAACGGATGCAAGAGGAAATCCTCAAAATATCAAAGACCAGAATGTAAATCTATAAATTAGGTAAAATTCACATAAAAACACATACCCCAATCTTTCACAAGATCAAAGTAAGATAATGTTCACCAACTGGTCAAAAGAGTCGTGGTGAACAATTTTTCTAACAGAAATTAGGTAACATATAAGAACGGAGGAAATAGTTTCTATTCCACAGGTATCCACGTACCTATATAGAGACCCGAAAGATAAAACAAGGTAACTAGATATCAAGACAGAAACATGGTCATGGTATGACAGAACTACTGACACCGAAACATCATCTCGGACTTCAGTCCGTCTAACTAAGGAGGTCAAGGTAAGAAGAAAGAGTTCTAACGAAACCGATAACCTCCAAAAAACATAGAGGTATGTTTAACACTTTAATAAACAAGATCGAGACACTTTTTATGGCAACCATCGAACTATCCCTAACATAACTTAGATATTTAACGAAACCCATCATATGAGTGAAAGTGATATAACTAAGAAGAGTAGGTACTTATACCATATAAAGAGGTAGATAATCACAGACGAAACTAAAGACAGTGATCACAAAATATCAAAAGATATATATCCAGAAATCAAAGAAATCCATCCATGTAAGGATTCATAAAATAAGAAAAGTAACGTTACCACTTACCTTAACAAAGGAATTAAAGAGAAAGATAAAAGAGTAATAATCACATATCCTTATGTTCCCTAAAGACACACAACTAAAATATAGGACGGTGAAATGATATAAGTAACTAATCGAGATCATTAAAAGACCACCTCAGAAATCCCAAAAGATACACCTCCTAGTACAGTAGACCTTTGTTACTCTCCAAATGAAGAAGAAAAGGTTAGACCTAAGGAAAAATAAAGAAAAAGACGAGACTAACGACACCGCTTTTGAAGGTTTTGATACAACTTATCATCACCACTCTCACCCGTGGGAACAGAACAAGGACTGAAATCCCCTTTACGAAAGTTAAAAAGTGGTAACTCCTATTACAAACGACACCCAAACAGTATCGGGTACCTGTGTCTCCGACTAAGTGTCAAGGCAGGGGTTTGTCCTTTTCGACGTAGTCGAGGGGAGGACGGACTTCACCTTCGGATGGAGGTCGAAGAGTAGCAATAGAAGGACTACTTGTCGTTCGCGATGTTTCTCCATAGGTTCTCGTCTCGCACACTGATTGCACGGGGTCCGTCACGTACCCCAATCACCCCCTCTAGCGGAGAACACTTCTTTATCTAGTAGTGACCCAGTAAGTGACGGGAGGTCTGAGAAGGGGTTACACTCTTACACAGGTCGGGGTGTAGGCTCCTTCTGGAGAGTTGAGGACGAGGTCGAGACCCTTTCCAGACGGGCACCAGTGAGACATGGAGAGACACCGCGTCAGGTACCTTCCACCTACGAAACCTTTCTCATCTAAACCTACGTCTTTTTGGACCGAAGTTTAGGGTAAACATGGAATCCGTTTAACTAAAGAGGGTCGACACACATTTTATTCTACTCGACGGTAAGAATGTTCAAATAGTAATCATAATTTATTTTTATTATGTAAATTTTTTATGAACCGTGTAACTGGACGTGTTCCAGTCGTAAGGGTTATACAATTATTTACCGTCGAGAATGACACCTAGACTTTCTGAGGTAACACCTCTGCTGAGAAGGTCGTGGCGGAGGTCGACCCCGTCGACGGGACCGTCCGAGTCGAAGAAAGGGTCCCGGTGTGGGTCCTCCACTGTCCAGAATACGAAGTCAGAAGACAAAATAAAAAAGGATCGAAACGGTGACCAACCAAAAACAAACTAACGAACGAGAATTCGATATTAAGTGGGTGAACTTTCAGATCTAAAGCTACCGAAAAAAAACATATAAGTGTTCCAACATGTTGACGGGAGTACAGATTAAGGTCTGTTCGAATTAGTGATGGGGTGGTTGGGGGTGGTGGGGGGTCTTTCTTTTTATGGTATGGACAATCATTAGTGTGGAACAAGAGGGGAGGGGTGTCGGGTCATTAGATAATTATGAAACACAGGGTACCTATGATACACGGAAAACACAGACTGAAGAAAGACATCGAATCCCAAAAGATCCAAATAGGTACAACATCGTTACCGTTGGGTGAGGTCATGAGAACGGACCTTTTAGGGTACCTGCTTCCTCGGACCATCCGAAGTCAGGTACCCCAGCGATTCTCAGCCCGTACTGACTCGCTGAAGTGAAAGTGAAAAGGGAAAGTACGTAACCTCTTCCTTTACCGTTGGGTGAGGTCACAAGAACGGACCTCTTAGGGTCCCTGCCCCCTCGGACCACCCGACGGCAGATACCCCAGCGTGTCTCAGCCTGTGCTGACTTCGCTGAATCGTCGTCGTCGTCGTACAACTCCGTACAAAGAAGATAAGGACGAAAGACCTCTCAAAAATAGTATTTACCTACAACTTAAAACAGTTTCTGAAAGAGACGTAGATAACTCTATTAGTATACCGAAAATAAAAAATTAAACAATTACACCACATAATGTAACTAACTAAACGTCTATAACTTCTTAGGAACGTAGGGACCCTATTTCGGGTGAACCAGTACCACATATTGGAAAAATTACACAACGACCTAAGACTGACCATCTTAAACCAATTCCTAAAAACGTAGATACAAGTAGTCACCATAACCGGACATCAAAAGAAAAAAACACCGTAGAAACAGTCCAAAACCATAATCCCACTACCACCGGAGTATCTTACTCAAACCTTCAAACGGAAGGAGACGTTAAAAGACCTTCTCAAACTCATCCTGTCCACAATCGAGAAGAGATTTAAAAACCATCTTAAGTTGACACTTCGTCAGACCAGGATCCGAAAACAAACGACCTTCTAAAGACTAATGTCAAAGTTAAAGACACTAACACTACCCAGACAATTCTAAAAGATACAGAAGGACAAAGTCAAAACCTTTCAACATGAAAAGATTCTTAAACAGGTAAAGAAGGTGTAACAGGTAAAATAACCGTATATTAACGACTATCATCAGAGAATACTAAGAAACATAAAAACACAACAGACAACACTAGAGAGATAAAAATGAAGATTAAAATAACTAAACTAAAAAGAGGGAAACAAAGAACTACTCAGACCGATTACCAAACAGTTAAAATAAATAGGAGAGTTTCTTGGTCGAAAACCGAAACAACTAAAAACGATACCAGAGAAAACAAAGAAAACGTAAATAAAGACGGGATTAAAAATTCTAAAGAAAGGAAGATGATTGGGACCCCAAGAAGTAAAGAAGGAAAAGATCAACGAAATCCACATCTCAATCCAATAAATAAACTGAAAAAAAGAACAAAGAACTCCATACGGACATAACGATACTTGAAAGGGGAACGAAAGTCACAGGGTGCCCAAAACCCAACAACACAAAAGTAAAAGTAAGTAAAGATACGTATAAAACTACAGAAACAAATAAAGAAGACACTAAACAACCAATAAGTCGTCGCACAACAAGTCGGAAGTATACAACCTTAAAAATTATCCAAAAGAGGAAATTAACTATAGATTAGAATGACGTAATACCAGTCTTTTCTACGAAACTTACTAAAGTTAAAAAAACTTAAATGGTTCCGATCTAAATACCGGGTCCTACACTAGATAGGACCTCTTCCAAGACACTCGTGAACTCTTTTTCCACTTTAAGTAACAAAACCCCACTTTACAGGATATCTATAGTTATTCCAGAATGACCAGATAACATAGTAAATTTTAAACACAAAGGAATAATTAAAAGACAAATCAACTAGACAGGTATCCACACTCACCCCATAATTTCAGAGGGTGATAATAACACAATAACAATTAAAGGGAAAAGTATGAACAATCGTAAACAGAATGTATAACACCACGAGGATACAACCCACGTATGTATAAATATTAACAATACGGAAGAAGAATCTAATTA
Organism: Capra ibex; assembly: GCA_006410555.1. Taxonomy (NCBI): domain Eukaryota; kingdom Metazoa; phylum Chordata; class Mammalia; order Artiodactyla; family Bovidae; genus Capra; species Capra ibex. The sequence continues at coordinate 36,094,660 of SJYO01029184.1, forward strand.
GAAACTAGTAATACATCACAGGAAGAAACAGAGTAGAGTGTCGGAAACAAAATTTCAGATAAAATAGACTATACTCATAACGATGAGGACGAAAGAATACCGGAGATAAACGTACGTTTTAGAAAAAGGTCGGGAAGTGAAAGTCAGACATACACAGGGCAAAACTCCATCCAGAGAACCTCTGTTGTATATGTCTCCAGAACGAAAACATAGGTAAGTCGTTCAGAAACAGAAAACCAACCCCGTAAGTGGGGTAAGTGTAAATTCCATTAATAACTATTCATACTAGGGTAACGGTAAATGAAATACCAAAACCCAAGCTCAAATATGTAGGAAAAACACAAAGGATAGATCTCTTATAGATAATCGTAAACAACCTCTCGACCAAACCACCACGACTTAAGAGAGTCGAAAACTAACAGACATTTCGAAAACTAAAGAGGAAGGATAAACTTACTCTAGGAACGACCCATGTCATTAGACCCGACATCCAATGAAAGAAAGTAGTGAAATTCATACAGAACGGTAAGGGAGGACCGGACTTCACAAAGATAACTTTCTAGTCGACAATAGGAATACCCTTAGGGGAACACACAATAAACAACAAAAAGGGAACGACGAAAATTATGAACAAGAAACACAAACTAGAAACAATCAAACTAATTATACACAGAACCCTACAAAGTGGAACCGAAATAGGACAGACCCTGAGAGACCCAAAGAACCTGAATCCACTAATAAAGGAAGGGGTAAAATCCCTTCAAAAGTTGATAATAGAGGAGTTCATAAAAGAGTACCGGAAAGAAAAACAGAAGAAGAAGACCCTGAGGACACTAAGTTCACAACCCCGCAAATTGTAACAGGACCTCCAGAGGCTCTAAGAGGAGTAAAGAAAATTAAACAAAAAGAAAAAAGGAGATACTAAGTGAATAAAGATGATAAGATAGAAGATTAAGTGATTAGGCTAGAAGACAGAGACAATAAGATGATAAACAACGGAGGTCTCACAAAAACTAGAGTAACTAACGTAATAAGTGATATATAACTGAGAAAAAATAAAGAAGATCCAGGAACGATTTGGAAAGAACGTAGAAGAGTTAGGAACAGAGGTCCGATAAATAGACACTAAGGTAAGACTAAACTTCTAAAACCTAGTAAAAGTGATAGTAATAAACCTTAAGAAATAGTACATCTAAGGAATAGAGAACGAGAAAACGAACCAAACCACCCGTAAATAGGATAAAAAATGGACGACCCATAAGGAGACAGAGAAGTAGAACAAATACAACGACTCAAACCCCACCGGAAAGACATAAGACCGTCAAACACCTCAAGAGAAATAACGTCTCAAAGGAGCGACACCCACCCCAACACGTCCACCGAACAGTTCCGAATGACAGATTTGTCCTTCGAACACAACCTCGACCTAAAGAAGAGAGATCTCACGTTACTTCACAGGTCAGTGCTCAATACTCTATAGTCACCAAAACCTCATTGAAACCCGTTGGAAATATAACCTCCAGTCCAGACGCAAGGACACAACGACCTTTTAAACGCACCATACAGAACGAGACCTTGAACAACCGGGAACCGACCACGAACCAAAGTCACATCCATACCTCCGCAAACTACTCGAGTCCAGTTAATTACAAGGGACCTCAGTCCTCAAGAGACCGTAAGAGTCCCAAACCTGAATTCGGAGAACGAAGATCAAAAGTCAGAATAAAATTGTCATCAGAGTTCTGAAGAGGAAGATAAGTCAAGTCAGCGAGTCAGCACAGACTGAGAAACGCTGGGGTACTTAGCGTCGTGCGGTCCAGAGGGACAGGCAGTGGTTGACGGCCTCAAGTGAGTCTGAGTGCAGGTAAGTCAGACACTACGGTAGGTCGGTAGAGTAGGAGACAGCAGGGGAAGAGGAGGACGGGGGTTAGGGAGGGTCGTAGGCTCAGAAAAGGATACTCAGTTGAGAAGCGAACTCCACCGGTTTCATGACCTCAAAGTCGAAATTGTAGTAAGGAAGACTTCTTTGGGTCCCAACTAGAGGAAGTCTTACCTGACCAATCTAGAGGAACGTCAGGTTCCCTGCGAGTTCTCACAAGAGGTTGCGGTGTCAAGTTTTCGTAGTTAAGAAACCGAGAGTCGGAAGAAGTGTCAGGTTGAGAGTGAAGGTATGTACTGGTGTCCTTTTTGGTATCGGAACTGATCTACCTCGAATCAGCCGTTTCATCAGAGACGAAAACTTATACGATAGATCCAATCAGTATTGAAAAGAAGGTTCCTCATTCATAGAAAATTAAAGTACCGACGTTAGTGGTAGACGTCACTAAAACCTTGAGTTTTTTTATTTCAGACTGTGACAAAAGTGACAAAGGGGTAGATAAAGGGTACTTCAATACCCTGGTCTACGGTACTAGAAGCACAAGACTTACAACTCGAAATCCGGTTGTAAAAGGGAGAGGAGAAAGTGAAAGTAGTTCTCCGAATAATCAAGAAGAAGTGAAAGACGGTATTCCCACCACAGTAGACGTATAGACCGCACTCACTATAAAGAGGGTCGTTAGAACTAAGATCGAAAACAAAGGAGGTCAGGTCACAAAGAGTAGTACATGAGACGTATATTCAATTTATTGGTCCCACTCTTATATGTCGGAACTACATGAGGAAAAGGATAAACCTTGGTCAGACAACAAGGTACAGGTCAAGATTGACGACGAAGGACTGGACGTATGTCTAAAGAGTTCTCCGTCTAGTCCACCAGACCATAAGCGTAGAGAAAGTCTTAAAAGGTGTCAAATAACACTAGGTGTGTCAGTTTCCGAAACCGTATTAGTTTTTTCGTCTTTATCTACAAAAAGACCTTGAGAACGAAAAAGGTACTAGGTCGCCTACAACCGTTAAACTAGAGACCAAGGAGACGGAAAAGATTTTGGTCGAACTTGTAGACCTTCAAGTGTCAAGTACATAACCACTTCGGACCGAACCTCTTAAAACTCGTAATGAAATGATCGTACACTCTACTCACGTTAACACGCCATCAAACTCGTAAGAAACCGTAACGGAAAGAAACCTTAACCTTACTTTTGACTGGAAAAGGTCAGGACACCGGTGACGACTCAAAAGGTTTAAACGACCGTATAACTCACGTCGTGAAAGTGTCGTAGTAGAAAGTCCTAAACTTTGTCGAGTTGACCTTAAGGTAGTGTAGGTGATCGAAACAAGCATCGCTACAAAAGGTTCCGGGTGAACTGAAGTGTAAGGTCCTACAGACCGAGATCTTATAACTAGTTTGGTAGTACTAATAGACCCAGACTTATTGAAAAAACATGTCAAGAAGGCACATAAGAACGGTGGAGAAGAATTATATAAGACGAAGACAATCCAGGTCTGGTGAAGACAGGAGATAGTTCGGGTAGAAACGTACTTTACAAGGGAACCATAGAGATTAAAAGAACTCCTCAAGAAATAAAAAGGGTAAGACAAGAAAGGGAGATAAAGAAACGTAACTAGAGACTTCTTCCGAAAGAATAGAGACGAACGATAAGAGACTTTGAGACGAAAGTCTACGAATATAGAAAGGAAAAGAGGAAACGAAAAGTGAAGATAAGAAAAGTGTCGATAAACATTCCGGAGGGGTCTGTCGGTAAAACGAAAAAACGTAAAGAAAGGGTACCCCTACCAGAACTAGGGACAGAGGACATGTTACAGTGTTTGGAGTAAGGTATTAAATAATCCGTGAGATAGATACTCTAGATCCGGGAATTTACATAAAGAGTGAAGGTGACATATTAGTATTCCCTAAGCAGTCCTTCGTTGTAAATCTTGACCTGTACCTTGTTGTCTGACCAAGGTTTATCCTTTTCCTCATCCAGTTCCGACATATAACAGATGGACGAATAAATTGAAGATACGTCTCATGTAATACCCTTTGCGACCTGAACTTCTTTGTGTTCGACCTTAGTTCTAACGGTCCTCTTCATAGTTATTGGAGTCTATACGTCTACTGTGATGGGAATATCGTCTTTCACTTCTCCTCGATTTTTCGGCGAACTATTTTCACTTTCACCTGTCGTTTTTACAACCGAATTTCGAGTTGTAAGTCTTTTGCTTCTAGTACCGTAAGCCAGGGTAGTGAAGTAGCCTTTATCTACCCCTTTGTCACCTTTGTCATACTGTGAAATAAAAACCTCCCGAGGTTTTAGTGACGTCTTTCACTGACGTCGGTACTTTAATTTTTTGCGAATGAGGAACCTTCTTTACAATACTGGTTGGATCTACCGTATAAGTTTTCGTCTCTGTAATGAACCGGTTGATTCCAGACAGATCAGTTCCGGTACCAAAAAGGACACCAGTACATACCTACACTCTCAACCTGACACTTCTTCCGATTCGTGACTTCTTAACTACGAAAACTTGACACCACAACCTCTTCTGAGAACTCTCAGGGAACCTGACGTTCCTCTAGGTTGGTCAGGTAAGACTTCCTCTAGTAGGGACCCTAAAGAAACCTTCCTTACTACGATTTCGACTTTGAGGTCATGAAACCGGTGGAGTACACTTCTCAACTGAGTAACTTTTTTAAGACTATGACCCTCCCTAACCACCCGTCCTCCTCTTCCCCTGCTGTCTCCTACTCTACCGACCTACCGTTGTGTCTGAGTTACCTGCACTCAGACTCACTTGCGGACCTATACCACTACCTGTCCCTACGGACCGCACGACGCTAAGCACCCCAGCGTTTCTCAGTCTGTGCTGACTCGCTGACTTGACTTGATTTGACTTGACTTACCAGATCGCTAAAAGGGATGAAAGAAGTTAAACTCAGACTTAAACCGTTATTCCTCAAGTACTAGACTCGGTGTCAGTCGAGGACCAGAACAAAAACAACTGACATATCTCGAAGAGGCAGAAACCGACGTTTATTATACTAGTTAGACTAAAACCGCAACTGGCAGACCACTACAGGTACATATCTCAGAAGAGAACACAACAACCTTCTCCCACAAACGATACTGGTCACGTAAAAGAACCGTTTTGAGATAATCAGAAACGGGACGAAGTAAGGTGTAAGGTTCCGGTTTAAAGGGACAATGAGGTCCACAAAGAACTGAAGGATGAAAAGTAAGGTGAGGGGAGATTACTTTTCCTATAGAATAAACCCACAATCAAGATTTTCTAGCACATCCAGAAGTATTTTGGCAAGTTGAAGTCAAAGAAGTCGCAATGACCAACCCCGTATCTGAACCTATTGACACTATAACTTACCAAACGGAATCTCTGCTCGTCTCTAGTAAGACAGCAAAAACTCTAACGTAGGTTCATGACGTAAAGCCTGAGAAGACAACTGGAACTACCGATGAGGTAGAAAAGACTCACTAAGGACGGGCGTCATCATCTATATTACCAGTAGACTCAATTTAAGTGGGTAAGGTCAGGTAAAATCAAGTGACTAAGGATCTTACAGCTACAAGTGAGAACGGTAGAGAACAAACTGGTGAAGGTTAAACGGAACTAAGTACCTGGACTGTAAGGTCCAAGAATACGTTATAACGAGAAATGTCGTAACCTAGAACGAAGATAGTGGTCAGTGTACGTGTCGACCCATAACAAAAACGAAACGGAGGTAGGGAAGTAAGGAAGACCTTAATAAAGACGTGACTAGAGGTTATCGTATAACCCGTGGATGGCTGGACCCCTCAAGGAGAAAGTCATAGGATAGTAAAACGGAAAAGTATGACAAGTACCCCAAGAGTTCCGTTCTTATGACTTCACCAAACGGTAAGGGAAGAGGTCAACTAGTATAAGACAGTCTGGAGAGGTGGTACTGGACGGGCAGAACCCAACGGGGTGGCCGTACCGAACCAAAGTAACTCAATCTGTTCAGACACCAGGATCACACTAATCTAACTGATCAAAAGACACTCATACCAAAGTCACACAGACGGGAGACTACGGGAGAACGTTGTGGATGGTAGAATGGATCCAAAGAGAATGGAACCCACACCCCATAGAGAAGTGTCGACGAGGTCGTTTCACGTCGACGACGAGGAATGGTACCTGCTCCCCATAGAAGAATGGTGGCGGGAAGGACTGGAAGTTGCACCCCACCAAGGAGATCCGGGAGGACACGTCGTGACAACTATTTTCTAGAGGAAAACTTCTGTTACCCGACGAAAAGACCCACGGACTACAGGAGATGGTCGTAAGTCTTCAACAAAACACCTTAAATGAGTCGTAAATTTACAAGAAAACTACTTAAACACCCCCTCTTTCACCAGAGGGACAGGATAAAGAGGTGGTAGAAGTTCCGTGATCGTATAAAATAAATTCCCTTTTTTGACAAGAGATGAACCTTTTTATATGGGTAACTTTAAACGTAATAGACCGATCCACTGTCTCCTTTATAAATACCAAACGTTAATATTACGACTATGATAAAGATAAACTCTAAAACAAAATATCAAGGTCCTACCACTGATATATGTGTCTATATGTATGTGTGTGTATATACATATATATATAGAAAGTTAAATACATACAAGAAACTTATATTTTCTCCTATAGACCCCATACAGTTTTAGTAACAGAAACTTGTGTATAAAGTACCAATTAAAAACTAGTTTGTTAATAAAAAAAAGAAAAGTTCAATACTTTTTTATAGATGATGTAATTTCTATGGGAAATCAAAAATTAACAAGTAAATAAAAAATAATACATATTTCTGGAACCTCTGTACTAATATAAACACAGATGTATAAGTGTGTGTGTGTATACATATATGTTCCGATAACTTTAGTATTTATGATCATTCAACTTTAATACAAAATATATGTTTCTAAAAGTATACAAAATATATGTTTCTAAAAGTATACGAACAAATAACCAAGACTGACGACGACGTAAAAATTTACCAGTTCGGTTTCTACCGGAAATACCGTAAACCGGGGTCACAACAAATAAAGAATTAACGTCCGATTTCGTGTAATCGAGTTTTCGGGACACCATGGTTAAAGTTTAAACATATATATGTCCAAAAAAAAAAAAAAAAAAATGTCATCGGTGGACTTCGTATAAAAATCTTTAAATCCTGAACGGACTAAACATATGGGACACTTTGAAGTTGGGTGTAGACAGCCGGTAACTATTCTATCGAAACACCGACATTCTAGAGTTCGACAATACGTGGAGACCGTGATAGACTGGTCTCTGAGGGACCGTACGACGACTCACTGTAGTGGATCTGTGGATTCGGGAAGAGACTAGAAGATAAGGGGTTCCCTCAAGGAAAAAGGAGGAGAGAGCACAACTCTGGGGGAAGTGGAGTCGGAGACCTGTTTGAGGACGACACTTCCTGCAGAGATGAGTCCTTTGACAGGTTTAAGATGGGTTATTCTAATAAAACACAATGACAGAGAAAACCAATACAGAAAAGAGAATATTCGGGGTTTACGGAGTTTAAGGACTGTCTTATATTTTTGTACGTAAGTTTCTGTGCATCTCGGTTAATTTGAACGTTTTGAAACGTTTAGATTAATTTATGTAATATATACTTCTATACGTTCTTAATTTTCATCATACACGTTTTCACTTCTCATACCGTTTCGAAATACTTAAATATAAACATCTTTATAGACATATTAAACGTTACATTTTAATTTCTATGTTAAAAGGGGTACAAAACTCTATCACCGACTCCTTCTAAAAATTTTGTAAAGGACTAGATGATTACAAAAACGAACCGTGAGAAATATAACGAGAAGAAACAACAACAATAACGAGTCAGTGATTCAGTACAGACTGAGACACACTGGTGTACTTGACGTCGTACAGTTCGAAGGGACAGGAAGTAACAGAGGACCTCAAACGAGTTTGAGTACGGGTAAGTTATCTATGGTAGTACGGTAACGAGAAGAATTGAATTATATTTTTACTTTCTACATCTTTATTTAACAACTGTCTTAAGATAACACTTATTCTTGAAAATATTAAATTCTATCATGAACATCAAAAGTACGAACCACCACCCACCAAATCGACGATTCAACACAGGTTATGAACACCGAGGTACCTGACATCGGGTGGTCCGAGGAGACAGGTACCCTAAAGGGTTCGGTCTTGTGACCTCACCCAACAGTAAAGGAAGAGGTCAAAAGTACGAATTGAACACTATTTAATATACCGATTAAAATAGTTTATCTCGTGGACTTAAAATGGATAAATTCTACAAAACAAAGAGTATCATCTGTAAGAAAGATCTAAAAAATTTAAATAAATAAGGAATGAATAAGTTATTGGTTACTATACACCTCTATCATACACGAAACTTTAATATAAACCCGAGATTAATACCGAGACTGCAAATGACTAAGTCTTTTAAACGTGTTTAATCAATTGTAATAACTTGGAGTGAACGGAATTGGAGAGTAAAGATTTAATGAACTAGTCAGTACGAATACGAATGTAGGAGTTTGTAAACAACCTGTGAGTTATACACGGATATAATAATCGTTTCGATTTTGAAATACCAAATTCGTCAGGGTTTCGGATAGTTCACTTAACAAACCTTTAGTGAATAATTGTTCACTTCACTTCACTTTAGCGAGTCAACACAGGCTAAGAAACGCTGGGGTACCTGACATCGGATGGTCCGAGGAGTCAAGTACCCTAAAAGATCCGTTCTTATGACCTCACCCCACGGTAAAGGAAGAGATCCCCTAGAAGGACTGGGTCCCTAACTTGGGCCCAGAAGGGCGTAACATCCGTCTACGAAATGGTAGACTCGATGGTCCCTTCGTCCATTATTCTACCTTGTGTAAAACCTAAATAACTCCGTGTCATAGTAGTCAAATATATTGATCACTGTATATAAACCGTAAAAGAAGAAACAACGGAAGAAAGTTCCCTATTGATAGTTTTGTGATTAAATCTGACAGTGTTACGTTTTCAAACTGTCAGTGTATTTCTTATTAGTACTTCCTTTTCCTAGTTCTGTTCATTCTTTTCCTTCTAAATTTACTGACTAATTTGTCTTCACTTGAAAGAGTCCTTATATTTTGTCTCAACAGTTAAGGTCACCGTCCCTAAAGACGGAAAACAAACAAAGACGAGACCGAATGAACTAGATAATAGTGAGAATTCTTACTTTTATTTACTATATTATGTCTACGAGTAACGATGTTTTAACCAACAACAACAACAAATCAGCGAGTCAACACAGGTTGAGTAACACTGGGGTACCTGACGTCGTATGGTCCGAAGGGACAGGAAGTCGTAGAGGGCCTCTGAGAAGTTTGAGTACAGGTAACTAACGTTGTTTTATTAAAAGAGGTTTTCCCTTCTCAAGAAGAACGACGTCTTCGTTTAGTTCTGAAATCCTTTCTTAATCAAAACAAATATAAACGGAAACGATACCTTTGTGTATCTGATAGAAAAGAAAAGTATCCGTCTTACAACCCATCAGTTTTGAGTCACGGGTTTTAAGACACTTACTAAATTTCGACTAGAGAATGGTAAAACTTTAATGTGGTAAACTATCTGTTAGTTTACGTGGACGACAGAGATGACTACTAATAAGAGTTTCTAGGGAACTTCGTCTTAGACAATTCAGAAGTTCGGTACTTAGGTTTAAACATCCACTTACATACACATCGACGGAAGACTACCGAGAAACTAAATATATTTCATCACATTCAAGTCAGGCCTGACTCATACATGAGAAGTAACAACGTTTGAGTGGAATATTGACCGATATTAAAGAAAGAGATAAAAAAAAAAAGTACCTCTGGACTAACTGATTTGCACTTATACTTCGAAAATCGGAGGAAAGTCCACTCTTACCCCACTATTAGATAATCCACCTACATTTCTCATTTGGAGCCCAACAAGTACTAATCATAACTGAACAAAACCGAAGGGTGGTATGTATTTTGTTCTGGAGATAATGAGTGTCACTGGATATTTCGGAATCTACTAGATCGAGGACGTGTGCAGAGGTCGGAGTAGAGGATTATAAAAGGAGAAACGAACGATTCCGGATCGGTTCAACTGGAAAGATAGAGTCTGTGTGGCTTAAGTAAGAAACGGTCCCCGAAAAGGTAAAAAGTAAGAGGGACAGATCTTATGATACGGTAAAGTAGAATCTATTACACGAAGGAAAGTAAGTCCAGTGTCGAGTTTACAACGATATTCCTCCGAAAAGGACTAATTGGTTGGATTACCGTATAAATACGTTAGGGTGAGTAGTGACCATCAGTGAAAGACAATGAATAAAGAAAGTATAAGTTATAAAGAAGTATCGTAAACAGATGACAGACAGATGAAAGTGATATTATGTTTGGGTTATTTTCATCCCGGAACGACAAAATAAACGTCGACATAGAGTATAAATCTTGTCACAGACAAACCTTATCTGTGACTTAAGTAACCCAATTAATTACTTAAAACTGGTACTGAATGTGACGGAGGGAGTTAAAAGTTAAAGTCTTCTTCTAATTACATACAACACTAGTTCCCAACCTGAGGTCCTCGTTCCTAGGATTTTAAATTATAGTCTCCTCAAGACTTATATAAGGTTAGAGTAGGAAATTCATAGTATCGTCTCCTTTCCCAAAGACTTCGTTAGGAACTACATTTAGAGAATTAAGACTTAAGGTAATTTTGGGGAGACGAGTGAAAGGGAGATTATGACCTTTTGAGTCTATACTACCGGAACTCATACCCACAATTTTTACCTAGAAGAGTCTCGGTGATCCAGTAGTGAAAGAAAAGGTAACCTGTCTTACTGGAAAAATTTTACATTCAAGTTAATGTAAGTGTACTGATTAAGGAAATTTAGTAATGGAATAAAAATCTTAGAGACTTGTTGGACCGAAAGATGGGAGGTTGGTACCGAGAAGAAAAACAAGACTTTTCACGGTACGGGAAGGAGAACAAAATCCACAAGTGTATACAATAATGTAGAAGATTCTTGTTAGAAGTGAGTCGGAAGCGAGGAAGGATTGAAAAGGAAGTTCAAAGTTTATTTTACAATGAAAGAGTTTCTCCCAAAGGAATGGGAGTCTAATTAACTTTAGAGACGAGACAAGAGAATCAGGAAGGTAGTAACACGAGTTATGTGAAGTAAGACTATTGTCCTACCTCTCGTCCCCAACTTATACACAGATAAATAACAACATAGGGATCGTATCACGGACCGTGTCTTGCTACAAGTTATTATAAACTTACTTTAATAGGTCAATACACAAACTACACACACACACACACACACACACACACACAAAATCAGCGAGTCAGTACAGACTGAAAAACACTGGGATACCTTAATCGGATGGTCCCAGGAGACAAGTACCTGAAGAGGTCCGTTCTTATGACCTCACCCAACGGTAAGGGAAGAGGTCCCCCTAGAAGGGTTGGGTCCCTAGCTTAGGTCCTCAGAGCATAACCGTCTGCCTAAGAAATGACACACTCGGTGATCCCTTCGGGATGTACAAACTATATGTATGGATTTAGATACATATACTAATACAAATTAAAGTATTGTTCTTAATCGAAATCTTTTGACCGTGTCTGAAGCGAACAAAGAACATGACATAAAGTGTAATGGAACGATCGTACACTTTACTCACGCTAACACACCATCAAACTTGTAAGAAACCGTAACGGGAAGAAACCCTAACCTTACTTTGGACTGGAAAAGGTCAGGACACCGGTGACGACTCAAAAGGTTTAAACGACCGTATAACTCACGTCGTGAAATTGTCGTAGTAGAAAATCCTAAAGTTTCTCGAGTCGACCTTAAGGTGGTGGAGGTGGATTCCGAGTGAACTGATGTGTAAGGTCCTACAGACCGAGATCCACTCACTAGTGTGGTAGTACCAATAGACCCAGTGATTCTGCAAAAACATGTCAAAAGACCCATAAGAACGGTGTAAAAGAATTATAGAAGACGAAGATAATCCAGGTGTGGTAAAGACAGGAAATAACACGGGTAGAAACGTACTTTACAAGGGAACGATAGAGATTAAAAGAATTTCTCTAGAGATCTGAAAGGGTAAGGTAACAAAAGGAGATAAAGAAACGTAACTAGTGACTCCTTCCGAAAGAATAGAGAGAAACGAAAAGAAACCTTGAGACGTAAGTCTACCCATATGGAAAGGAACAGAGGAAATGGAAAGTGAAGAGAAGAAAAGAGTCGATAAATATTCCAGAGAAGTCTGTCGGTAAAACGGAAAAACGTAAATAAAAAAGAACCCCTACCAAAACTAAATCCGAAGTTGTCATCCTCTTGACTCTTGAAGGTCTACAAGTTCGACCTAAATTGTTTTCGTCTCCTTGATCTCTAGTTTAACGGTTGTAAACTACCTAGTATCCTTTTTTGTTCCTTTAAGGTCTTTTCGTAGTCGAAGTAACTGATACTATTTCGGAAACTGACACACCTAGTGATGTTTGACACCTTTTAAGAATTTTCTACCCCTATGGTCTTGTCAAATGGACAGAGGACTCTTTAGACAAACTCCCTATTCTTCGTTGTCAATCTTGGTCTGTACCTTGTTACTTGACCAAGTGTTAACCGTTTCCTCATACAGTTTCGACATATAACAGTGAGACGAATAAATTAAATATACGTGTCATGTAATACACTTTACTACCCGACCTACTTCGAGTTCGACCTTATTTCTAACAGTCCTATTCATAGTTATTGGAGTCTATACGTCTACTGTGGTGGGATTACCTTCTTTCACTTCTCTTTGATTTATCAAAAAACTACTTTCACTTTCTCTTTTCAATTTTTTCGACAGAATTTTGAGTCGTACGTTTTTGATTCTGGTACCGTAGACCAGAGTAGTGAAGTACCGTTTATCTACCCCTTTTTTACCTTTATCAGTGTCTGAAATAAAGGAACCCTATATTTTAATGACACCTACCACTGACGTTGATGGTTTAATTTACGGTAAACGAGGAACCTTCTTTCCGATACTGGTTGGACCTTTCGTATAATTTTTCGTCTCTATAGTGAAACGACTACTTACATTTCAGTTTTGACACCAAAAAGGACATCAGTACACACCTATACTCTCAACCTGGTATTTCTTCCGACTCGTGGTTTCTTGACTACAAAACTTGGCACCACGACCTTTTCGGAGAACTCTCAGAGAACTTGACGTTCCTCTAGTTTGATCAGTTAAGATTTCCTTTAGTTGGGACTTATAAGTAACCTTTTGGACTACGACTTTGACTTCGAAATTATGAAACCGGTGGACTATACTTCACAGCTGAGTAACCTTTTCTGGGACTACGACCCTTAGTAAATCCCGTCCTCCTCTCCCCCCACCGTCTCCTAGTCTACAAACCTACCGTAGTAGCTGAGTTACCTGTACTTAAATTCGTTTGAGGTTCTCTATGACTCCCTGTCCCCTCGGACCACACGATGTCAGGTACCTAGTCTATACTGACTCACTGATTTGTTGTTGTTGTCAAGGTGTAATAAATCAGAAGGAAGACACTTTGATCGGAAGAAAGGTCTACGAGGGAAATAAATACAAAGACTTTTACGTAAAACAATTTTAACAGAGTATAGAAACTTCGACAGACAAATTTTTAAAACAACTAGTATAGAGAGGGTTATACATTTAACCACAAAATCCTTCTGATAGAAGGATCCTTTTTTTTATTTTAACGACACTAAGGATAAATAAAAAAAGGTTAAAATATAGTAGCAGTAGATTAGATACTGTTTCTTGCGTTCTTATATTTTACCCCTTTTCTGTCGTAGAAGTTTTTAATCACGTTCCTTTTGACCTGTCGATGTACATTTTCTTACTTTAATTTTGTGATAGATTACGATAAGTGTTTTTATTTGAGTTTTACCCAATTTCTAGTTTTCCATTCCAATTTGTGTATTTTCAGAATCTCCTTGTGTATCCGTCTTTTGAGAAACTACATTTAACGTCGTTCAATAAAAACTCGGTGGAGGATTCCAATTACTTTTGTATTTGTTTTTATTCCTTTACCTTGGATTAATTTGAATTTTAGAAAACGTGTTGTTTCTTTAGGTATTTGTTGTACTTTTCTGTTGTGAGTCTTACCCTCTTTTATAAACATTTACTTCGTTGACTGTTTCTTAATTGTAGGTTTTATATGTTTGACGAGTAAGTCGAGTTATATTTTTGTTGTTTACTGGGTTAGTTTTTGACCCGTCTTCTGGATTCATCTGTAAAGAGGTTTCTTATGTGTATCTACTAATTGTTTGTGTACTTTTCTACAGTGTTTAGTATTTAATAATCTTTTTACGTTTAGTTTTGATGGTACTCTATAGTAGAGCATGGTCAGTCTTGGTAGTATTAACTTTTTATATGTGATACCTCATAATGAGTCGGTAATTTTTCTATGTAAACTTAGTCAAGATTACTCCACCTACTTTGACCTCGGCTAATATGTCTCACTTCATTCGGTCTTTCTTTTTGTGGTTATGTCATATGATTGTGTATATATACCTTAAATCTTTCTACCATTACTATTGGGATATACGCTCTGTCGTTTTCTCTGTGTCTACATTTCTTGTCTGAAAACCTGAGACACCCTCTCCCTCTCCCACCCTACTAAACCCTCTTACCGTAACTTTGTACATATGATAGTACATTCTTTACTTAGTGATCAGGTCCAAGTTACGTACTCTGTCCCACGAGTCCCGACCACGTGACCCTACTGGGTCTCTCTACTATACCCCTCCCACCACCCTCCCTCCCAAGTCCCAACCCTTGAGTATATGTGGACACCACCTAAGTACAGTTACATACCGTTTTGGTTATGGTATAACATTTCATTTTTTTTTATTTTAAATTTATGTTCTTTTCTTTTTCTTTTTAGATATTTGTTATTTATGGACTCTCCCACACCTATTTTACTTTTAGAGTACGTGACGACAACCCTTACATTTGACTATGACGGTGATACCTCTTGTCATACCCCCAAGGAATTTTTTATTTTCATCTCAATGTCATATTGGGTTATTAGAACGATGACCAACATATTGGTCTCTTTTGGTATTAAGTTTTTTCATGTAAGTGGGGTTGTAAGTAACGTCGTGATAAATGTTATCAGTCCTATACCTTTGGTGGAATTAACAGGTAACTGTCTACTTACCTCTTTCTTCTGAATCATGTATACATGTTACTTTATAGTACGTCGCTAATTTTACTTATTTTAATACAGTAAACGTCTCTACACCTACCTGAATTTCTCACTGTATGTCTCACTTCATTTAGTCTTTCTCTTTTTGTTCATAATATAGAATCAGAGACACACATATATATATTAGATCTTTTTACCATACATGCACACACGAGTCAATTTTGTTGACTGAGTTTTTGACTGAGAAACAGTGGGTTACCTGGTGGTCCGAGAAGACGGGTACCTTAAAAGGTCCGTTCTTATAACCTAACCCAACGGTAAAGCATGAGGTCCTCTAGAAAGACGGGCTCCCTAGTTTGGGTACAGAGAATGTAGAAGACGTGACCGTGGACCCTTCGGGGTTTTTACCATATCTACTATAATAAACGTTTCTTTTTATCTCTATATCTACATCTCTTATTTACATACGTATGGTTCCCCTTTCCCACCCTCCTACTTGACCCTCTAACCCTAACTGTATATATATATATATATATATATATATATATATATCTATCTATCTATCTATCTATCTATATTGATTATTCCTGAATGACATATCGTGTCCTTTGAGAAGAGTTATGAGACATCACCAGATATACCCTTTTCTCAGATTTTTTGCTACCTATATACGTGTACATATCGGATAAGTAAAACGGTATATCGTCTTTGACTGTCGTCACATTTCGTTGATATGAAGTTATTTTTAAATCTTGTAGATCGTAGATTTAAATCTTGTAAATCTTGTAGACTAAAATCAAATTTTAATCTATATACAAAGTATTCCCGACCCTCACAGATAAAACGAACGAAACAAACAAATACCACGATCTTGTCACGGACTGTGTATTATGCACTAATCGTTTATAAACGACTTACCTTTGCGAAGACAGATGGTAGGAACCGGACCTCATCCATTCAAGGTATCTTAGAAAATAAAAATAAATAAATAAAAAAATTATATTTAAATAAATAAAATTAACCTCCAATTAATGAAATGTTATAACATAACCAAAACAGTATGTAGTTGTAAATCTAAGAACAATTACGAACCAGAAAAGGACGTAAAATAACAAAATCTCAGGATCTTTCTCCCAACATCGTGAAGTATTAGGCACATTTTTTTGTCATCTAAACCTCCTGAGTCTCTTAGGAGACCCGATTAGAGTTTAACGATATCAGAGTTCCAGTAATACGGAGTGAGTGTAGTTTGATCTTTGTATAGAGGAAACCTAACACCCTATTTATCACCTTGATTTCGTAGTCCCTACCAAATATTGAGATGTTATCGACTTGTATAGTCAAACAAAGTACAAGCACATAAAACAATTAGAATAAAAGTAGTTTCTCTTCGAGGTAACGTTTAACTAGACTACATGGATAATTTTGAAGGGAATACACCACACAGTATTGAAAATACATGAGTCGCTCACGAAAAACTAATTGAGTTTAAAATGTAACACTCTTGTACGACAAGTTCTTCCTTTATAGTCACCAGTTTCAAGTTTTCTAAAACCACGAAATTTTACATCATGTAAGTAAAGACACTGAAAGTCGTTAGAATATAATAGATTACTTTGTTATAAATGAAAGGGTCAGTCAAGGGAGAGTAGAAGACAGGGGTTTATTTTTCTGTCTGTGTCGATGTATAACCTTTGTAACGAATAGAGATGAGACTGTAACACGAGCCAGCGAGTCGGTACAGACTAAGAAACCTGACATTGGACGGTTCGTGGAGACAGGTACACTAAAAAAGTCCGTTGTTATGACCTCACCCAACGGTAAAGGAGAAGGTCCCCTAGAAGGTCCGTGTCTTTAGCTTGGGCTCAGAGGACGTAGAAGACGTGACGTTCGCCTGAGAATTGACGACTCGATAGACCCTTTGAGGTTGAGACTGTCTTGGAGGGTGATATAACTTTTTCACTTGTCTGTTTATATACACGAAATACACTAAATTATCCTATCTATGTACCTAGAATTCTACATTGATGTGACATAATTCTTGGACTTCAAGGAATATGTACCACAACAGATCTCCGACATAATGTTGATAAGATCTAAGTTGTTCTAAAGTTTAATAAATCAACACAGAGTTACACTGTAAAATTCATTTGTTAATATTTGAATCAAAAATTATAGTTTGAAAACGTTTTGTATCAGACTTTAAAATACATACGTATCACAATACAACAATTCTTTATCCAACTAATTTTACGTATATAAACTTTATAACAAAGTTTGCCGTTACCTAATCATGATACTTTCCCTTTTAATTTGAAAACTTACCTTCTTACAGTATGGTCCTTTGTGTAAATAAATATTGGAAAAACAAGAAGTAAAGTAAAAATGTTACCATCTTCTTTTAAAATCTTTAATTATTCTTACTAATCTCTACGATCTATTCGCCGAAATATAGAAACTATAACAAACCTTCATCAGACCAGAGAACATCTCTGTCGGACATCCGTTTGTACCCTTTGAAATAAACGTTCTAAAAAAAATTTTAAAGTTTCTCCGTGTTACCAAACATTATAACGTTACCTTTCAAAATTTTGTGTTTAATCATTCGTCAAAGTAATTACGACTTTCATTCCCGTTTCTCTTGTATCCAATTATTAGTCATATAACCAAGTCTTAATGATTCTTTCCTTAAAATAGACTCTACTCTCTAATATAAGGAAATAAATTGTCAAAATAACTTTATATTAGTTGTATATTACAATCAAAGTTGACATGTTATATCAATTATTTTTTAAAATATGTAATACTTTACTAGTGGTACTATTTAGAACGATGTAAGACTTTGAGATCTCTCAATAATATTATAATAACTTATATAAGGTATACGATATATAGTGTAAGGGTACTGAACAACTAAAATTTCGATCTTCAAACAAAGAGAATTAGGAGTAGTGGACAAAGTGTGTAAAGGAGGGTGAGGAGACCGTTGGTGGTCAAACAAGAGAAATAGATATTCAGAGAAAGACAAAATAAATCAAACAAGTAAACAAAATCAAAAATCTAGGGTGTACATTCACTTTAATATATCACAAACAGAAAGAGACGGACTGAATAAAGTGAATCGTATCATAGAAGACCCTAGTAGGTACAACAATGTTTTCCGTTCTAAAGTAAGAAAAAAACACCGATCATAAGGTTACATGTAAATACGGTACTTAAAACATAGGAAAGTAGGCAACTAATTGTGAATTCAAAGAAAGTATAGAATCGATAAAATTTATCACGACATTACTTGTACTCCCACGTATATAGAAAAGTTTAATCACAAGGTAAAAGAATTCTATTTATGGGTCTTCTCCTTAAGGATCTAGTATACTATTAAGATGAAAATCAAAAAAGTTCTTGGAGGTATGATAAAAGGTATCACTGACGTAGTTAAATATGAGGGTGATTGTCACATGTAGGTGTAGGAGGTACTTGTGAACAAGAAAGAAAAGGAAAACTATCATCGGTAAGACTGTTCACAATTGACTACCAAGTAACACCAAAACTAGACGTAAAAGACTGTTAATCACTACAACTCCTAGAAAAACACACGATAACAGGTAGACATACAGAAGAAACTTTTTTTTAGATAAGTTTAGAAGACCGAGAAAGACTTAACTCTTTGAAAAAAGTATAAATCAAAATACTCAATAAATACAGAAAATTTTTAGCTGATGAATTACCTATATAGTAAACGTTTACAGAATAGGGTAAGTTTTCAAAAGACAGTAGTATTTTACTCGAACCTTCACGAGTAATGGAACGTTAATAAAACATGTTAAGTGGATACTTCGATAGACCTGAACCTAAAAAAAAACCCCCCCAACAAATAACTAAATTAAAATAATGATTATTAGTAAGATAAGTCTAAAAAATAAACAAATACCAAGTTAAAACATTGTAACGTACAAAGATTCTTAAATAAGTAAAGAATATCCAACAGATTAAACAACCGTAAACAAAAGAGTGTCATAAGAGAATACTAAGAAACATAAAGACACTATAACAAACATTAAAGAGGAGAAGGTGAAAAAGAAAAGTAAAAAAAACAGAGAGTTAAAAAAGAACTACTTAGACCGATTACCAAACACTTAAAATAAATAGAAAATCTGATTAATGGAGAATCAAAGTAACTAAAAAAAGATAATATAAAATAGAAAAAGTAAAAAAAGTAAAAAAAGACAAGACTAGAAATAATAAAACAAGGAAGATAATGGAAACTCGAACAATCAAGACGAAAAAGATAAAGCAAATTTGTATTTCGATGTGACAAATGAACTCTATAAAGAACAAAGAACTCCATCAGACATAGTCATACTTGAAGGACGAATTTTGACGAAAACAACGTAGTTCACCTAAAATTTTTAAAATAACCTCATATTTACTAAACTTTATAACATAATCAACGTCCACATGTCGTTTCACACAGTGTATACACATATATACATGTGTATACATAGGTAAGAAAAAGTCTAAGAAAAGGGTATATCCCAAAAAAAAAAAAAAAACGTAACCGTCCACCTAAGTAAAAAAAAAAAAAAATGAAATTTATAACATAACCAAAACATTATGTAGTTGTACTTAGGTGGTGCCCACATGTGCACAAGGGTTAGGACTTGGGGGGAGGGTGGAGGGAGGGGTATGGTAGGGAGACCCAGTAGGGTCACGTGGTCGGGGCTCGTAGGACATAGGACGTAGTATATCAAATCATGTATAATAACTTATGTCAAAGAACACGATGTAATCCAGGACCAAAAATTAATAGATAAAATATATATCATCACACACATAGCCTCTTCCGTTACCGTACGGTGAGGTCATGAGAACGGACCTTTTAGAGTACCTACCTCCTCGGACCACCTGATGTCAGGTACCCCAGCGATTCTCAGCCTGTGCTGACTCACTGAAGTGAAAGTGAAAAGTGAAAGTACGTAACCTCTTCCTTTACCGTTGGGTGAGGTCACAAGAACGGACCTCTTAGGGTCCCTGCCCCCTCGGACCACCCGACGGCAGATATCCCAGAATGTCTCAACCTGTACTGACTTCGCTGAATCGTCGTCGTCACACACATACAATTAGGGTTAGAGGATTAAATAGTGAAAGGAGGGAGTAAAGGGGAAACCATTGGTATTTAAACTAAAACCTTAGACAAAGACAAAACGTTTATCCAAGTAAACATAGTATAAAAATAATCTAATACGTATATTCACTATATAAACAGAGGCAGACTTAATAAATTAATCATACTATTAGAGATCCAAGTAGGTACAACGATTTTTACCGTGATAAAGTAAGAAAAATTCCGATTCATTATAAAGTAACATATATACATGATGTAGAAGAAATAGATACCCGTAAATCTAATGAAAGTACAGAACCAATAACGTTTATCACGACGTTACTTGTAACCTCACGTACATAGAAAAACTTATTACTAAAAGAGGTCTATATACGGATCCTTACCCTACCGACCTATTATCTCATTAAGATATCTATCGTATAACTTTTCGTCTCAATAATGAAACGGTGCTATCAGGTAGATCAGTTCCGATACCAAAAAGGTCACCAGTACATACCTACACTCTCAACCTGACACTTCTTCCGACTCGTGGTTTCTTAACTACGAAAACTTGACACCACAACCTCTTCTGAGAACTCTCAGGGAACCTGACATTGCTCTAGGTTGGTCAGGTAGAATTTTCTCTAGTCAGGACCCACAAGTAACCTTTCTGACTACGACTTCGACTTTGAGGTTATGAAACCGGTGGAGTACGCTTCTCAACTGAGTAACCTTTTCTGGGACTACGACCCTCCCTAACCCCCGTCCTCCTCTTCCCCCGCTGTCTCCTACTCTACCGACCTACCGTAGTGGCTGAACTACCTGTACTCAAACTCGCTTGAGACCCTCAACCACTACCTGTCCCTCCTCCGGACCGTACGACACTAAGTACCCCAGCGTTCCTCAGCCTGTACTCACTCACTCACTGACTTGACTTGACTTGATTATCAAAAATTTCCTTAGAGTTATGGTAAAAAATATCACCGACATGGTCAAATGTAAGGGTGGTTGTCACATCCTCCCAAGAAAAAACAAGTGTGGGAGAGGTCATAAATAACAAACATCTAAAAAAAATATTGTCGTTAAGATTGGTAAGGTGTTCTGGTATGTGTTTTTATTTGAATTTTACCTAATTTCTGGGTTTAAATTCCGGTCTATGATTTTTTGGGAATCTCCTTTTGTATCCATCTTTTGAGAGACTGTATTTAGTGTTGTTACAGTAAAAAACTAGGTGGAGGACCTCATTATTTTTATTTTTGTTTTTATTCGTGTACCCTGGATTAATTTGAATTTTCGAAAACGTATCATTTCCCTTAGTAATTGTTTTACTTTTCTATCGGGTGTCTTACCCTCTTTTATAAACGTTTGTTTCGCTGACTGTTTCCTATTTAGAGGTTTTATATGTTTGTAGAGTACATCGAGTTATAATTTTTTCTTTTAATTTTTAACCGTCTTCTATCCTACTTCCTCTATTTTTTTTTTTGTTTAGTAGAGTTAACTACGTTATTTTCTTACTATTTTAAGGTGTATAAAAGTGTGTGTGTGTGTTTCGTGAATTACTTATTCTTTATCTTTGAGTGATACTATTTTCAGTATCTACTTTTTGGGTGTCGATTGTTATATAAGTCACCACTTTCTGATTTCAACAAGGGGATCTTAATCCTTATTACAGGTGAAAACGGTGAAGATCATTTATAATATAATCTCCGATATCCGTCTCGTTCATCCGTTCTTTTTCTTTATCTGTAAGTTTAATCTTTCCTTCTACATTTTAATAGACATAAGTGACAGTTGTATTAGAATATAGATCTTTTGGGATTTCTAATGTGTGTGTTTCAATCTCGATTATTTACTTAAGTCGTTTCAAGGTTCTATGTTTTAGTTGTGTGCCTTTAGTCAACGTTACTTGTTAGGTTTTTCTATTAATTCTTTTGTTGAGGTAAATGTTATCTTATTTTTCTTATTTTATGAATCCTTATTTACATTGGGAATTAGTTTCAGAGTTGCCACTACTTCGAAACTTTGATCTCTCTCCACCACCAATATGTTGTAACACTTACGTGATTTATGGTGGACTAACATGTGAAACTTTACCAATTAGTTCAAAACAGCTAGTCGAACGACGAGAAAGAAAAAAGAGGGTTGTAAAATGAAAATCTTAAAACGTCACTTGTGAGTATATGAGTAGTGGATCAAAGATGGGTAATCGTAAAATGATAAGATAAGAAATGAGAAGAAATAGTGTTTTGATAGGTAGAAAGATGGTCAGGTAAAATAAAAGACTACGTAAAGTTTCTGTAGTAGTAGTAGTCATGAGAAGTGAGGATTTGTAAAGTCGTACGTCCAGTAGTTGATCTCGAGTTATAGACAAAATGTACAAAAACTCAATTTGAATGTAATTTTCGTGTTTAAAATTCACATAAAACGACTCGCAACTGTTTACGAAGGTAGACAGGTTGGGTTAGGGGATAGTTCTGTGTCTTGTAATGTTAGTCGGATCTTTAGAGAGAGTCCGGGAAAGAATCAGTTAGAGTGGGTGTGAGGAAGGGTCTCTGTTGATGACAAGATTAAAACAGGGATGGTTTGTCAGTAAAGGGTAATATATTTTGAAGTATATCAATCATAGTGTCTTGTATATAAGAAAACAGATTCCGAAGACAGTAAGTCGTACTACATAAACTCTTGACGAAGAGGAAATCTGGTGGTTAAAAACTTAAGTCTCGATCCTCCTACCAGGTTCTGGGTAATTTTTTATATATATATATTTTCGTCTTGTTATACACGACTTTAACTCGTTAAGTGTTCTGTATATCTCACTTTCCCCCTTTTTTCGTTTCACTTCACACTAAGTATACTATGAACTATTTTTTTTTCTACATTCGAAATATTTGAATTTTATTGAGTCCTTTCTGTATCCTTTGACCAATGTCTTCAACGGAACTCCCTCCCCTTTCTGTGATCTCCTCTCTAAAAAAAAAAACCATTTTTTGACTTCGGATTATGTGTATGTTTATTCAAGTGTATAGTGTTCACATGTCGAGTTAAAAGTGTTTGACTTATATAGACTCAATGGACGTGAATCTTGTCCTTAGTCTTACAACAGTCGTGGAATCTTTGTTTTTTCTATTGGGAATAGTGTTAATAAAAACCCCCACGACACGACCCAGAAGGTTCGAGACACCCGAAAGAGATCGACACCTCAAAACCCCGGTGACGGTGAGAGATCAACGACACGAGTCTAGAGAGTAACGTCACCGGAGGGAACAACACCTCGTGTCCACAGTCCCGTGTGTCCAAGGTCATCAACGTCGAGGTCACAAGATGTCGTATTCAACAACTCAACACCCGAATCAACCAGACTCCGTACACCCTAGAGGGACAGGCTCCCTAGCTTGGACACAGAGAACGTAACCTTCCACCTAGGAAATGGTGACTCGGTGGTCCTTCGGATGAAGACAACAAATATGAGACAAAAAAAAAAAAAAAAAGAAAAACCGGTACTCCGTGCACCCTAGAAGACTGTAAAATTGACACAGAACCACACCCAGAGAAACCCCTGTAGAACAAACCCTGAGCGACGAAAGACCTGAACCAACAGACCAAAGAAACGGTCTAATCCCTTCAAAAGTCGGTAGTAGAAAATTTTATCTAAAGACAGGGAAAGAGAGAGAGAGGAGAAGGACCCTGGAGATATTACACTTACAAGTAGTCGAACTACAAGGGAGTTACCAGGGAATTTGATAGGAGTAAAAACAAAAAAGGAAGTAAGATAATTCCACTGTATAGTGTAACTAATTAAAGACAGACAACTGGGTAAGAGTTTAAGTTCCTTATTTAGGGTGAACCAGTATCACATATTTGGAAAATTACATAACGAAGCCAAACAAGTATAAAACAAGTTCTAAAGATACAGTCATAAGTATTTCGTATAAACAGTAAAAGAACATCACAGAAACGGACAGAAACCATAGTCACATTTTCAAAAGTTTTATATAAGACCTACGTTTTTTTTTTTTTCTGTCTTCTATATTTATCTGTAAAAAACTTTCTCTTGTATATCTAACGATTTTTCGTGTACTTTTATAAGAATTGTAGTCACTAATAATTTATTTACGTTTAGTTTTGATGTCACACAAACGTAGGGTATCTAAAACGTTATACCGTAAACACAAAAGAAAACAGAGTTTCGTACAAAACTAAAGGGAAACTAAATAACAACCCTTTAACTAACAAATGACGGTACAAACGGGAAATACACAAATATAATAAATGTTAAAAGAAGGGTATTAACTAGAAAACAAAGTATACACACACCGGTCTTTCGTACAAATTATACTAAATTTAGAAGAATTTAAATAACTCTGAACAAAATATTGAAATGTACGTTAGATAATAGTTATACACTTATTTTACACTAGACAAGAGTTATATACTTATTTTGTACGTACGGTTAATCTTTAGTACACCGCGATCACCGTTTCTTGGGAGGACGTCCTTTATTTTCTCGTCAAAGTTAGGGATCCAGACGTTCTACGGGATCTCTTCCCTTACCGTTGGGTCAGGTCATAAGAACTGACCTCTTAGCGAACCTGTCTTCTCGGACCTCTTGATGTCAGGTATCCCAACGTTTCTCCATCTGTACTGACTTCGTTGAATCCTACTTTGTAAAATTTTCTTTGAACTTGTTCCCCGAATCTGTCTTTTAAATATTTACAACGGTTAATTAGATACTTTTTATAAACTGGAGGTTTTCTAATTTTAATTTTAATTTGATAGTTTGATCTTTTACTAAAAATTTTATATTTATCAAGACTGTTCCTATAACACTCAAACCTTGTATATATATGTCTATTTAACGATGTTTAGTAGAACTCCCTTTGTCGTTCTGAACACCTCTCAGAATCAAATATGGGATAATGGATCATATAGGTATCTAATCTTTCATAAGAATTTTTCATTAGTCTTTATACATCTTTGTGTACCAATTTCTTACAAGTGACATTATCAATTATCGTTTATAAATTTTAATTGACTTTATAAGTTTCTAACCCTTAATACTACGTAGGTTTACTACCTTATAACTACGGTAATTCTGTGTACAAAATTTCATCATAAATAGTTGTACCCTTTACATATATTAAATTAAAATGTATTTATTTCGTCTTATAATTCGTCTTAAACTTATTAAACAACGTAAATATATATGGATCTATATATCTTTTATGATTTATATATTAAAAATTGTCACACATACACAACCCGAATACTGATTAAAGAAAAAATTATATTTAAATAAAATTAACCTCCGATTAATGAAATGTCATAACATAACGGTAGGTAGTTGTACTTAGACGGTGTTCATATGTGCACTTGGGGGGAGGAAAGAGGGAGGGGCATGGTAGGGAGACCCAGCAGAGTCACGTACCGACACAAGCAGCATGAACTGAGAAGCACTGGGAAACTTGACATCGGACGGTCCGAGGAGACAGGTACCCTAAAGGGTTGGTTCTTATGACCTGACCCAACGGTAAAGGAAGAGGTCCCCTAAGAGGGTTGGGTCCTTAACTTGAGTCCGGAGAACGTAACGTCCACTAGAGGACGTAAAGTCCGTATAAGAAAGTCTGACTCGGTGGTCCCCTCGGGTCAACAAAATCTGAATAAAAGAAAAGATTCAAAAGATGTTACGGATACGAGATAAAAGACAATAATATTTTTATTATTAAAATACAAACAAATGTAACTTAAAGACTCTGATTAAGAGGGTATCTAAAAAATTTTTGGACTTGTACTTAAAAAATTCTCGGATGGATGTCGGTTACTCCACAAGTTTTAAGTAATTTTGAGTCATCTGTATGTCATACAAGAGAAAACAATAGATAAAATATGTATCATAGTTATCACATTTACACAGTTAAGATTAGAAGGTTAAGGAGGGTGGGGTGAAAGGAGGAACCATAGATATGAGAACAAAGGATACAGATACAGAGATAAAAACGAAACGTTTATCCTAGTAGATATGATAAAGAGATCTAAACTGTATATACGACATATCATGTCCCTTAAAATGAATTAGGTGACATCACTGGACTTACCCTTCCTTCAGGTATTCCACCCCTCCTATATACATATAAATACCGACTCAGTAAAACAGTATGTCATCTTTGACTGTGTTATAACATTCAGTTGATATGAGGTTATTTTTAATTTTCTTTTGTTGAGTCATCCGTATTTCTTTTGTTATGAAGTCTTTGGGTTTTCGGGAGATTATCTGTCTTAGTCGGGTTTATTTATAATGAATATTATATAAACACTTCTGATTCATGTCCATCCATCCTTTTTCTATTTAAGTTGTTCGGTCTGTTATTAATACAGGTAGTCTTAATTTCTCAATCAAAAAAAGAAAAAAATTACAGATTGACAAAATTACTAGTGTAAAATGATCAAGGACCCAAAACAAAAAGTGAATCGAAAAAGGAAAAAATACTACGTAATTTAAAACACTAGTCTAGGTGAAATGACATTCCTACCTAAACTAGTAAATTGTAACGTAATATTCCTCATTCGGGTGATCTGGTACGTAAGTTCCATTAAAGTAAAATAGACCCTTCGTATTAGTTACGATCTTCTAGAGATTTTACCAACGATCGTACTTGGAAACAGTTGACCTATTTTAGTATAAATTATCACGGAAACTATCGTAAGTAAATTTTGTGGTCACGGTTTAAGACCCCCCTTTCCTTGGAACTTACTTTAATCAAAGATTTTCTTGTTCCTTCCATTGTACACGAAGAAACGAGTCTTAACTAACGTCAGAATTTTACAGTCTAGACGAACGTAAAATTTTTTTTGTGTAATTACCCCTTTTTTTCTCGGTAAAAGTGTGTCGTACTTTTTATATATATGTACCTATCAGTATCTTAAAGGTGTCCTGTTCATGAAAAATCTAAAATAGAAATATAATGACCCTTTATCCGACTTTATATGGGATATTTTACCGAAAATGTTATAACTGTTTCTCTTTTTTACTGGTTCACTAAACTAATTTCAAGATTATTAATACTCTAACTTCACATTAAACCAATAGTCATAAAATTAAATCGGGAAATTTTATTTTTACTTATCGATATCCTGTATTGTTCCAATGATATAAGGATAATATTTCTAATTCAGTGGAGATAAATGATATTCATGATTAACGTCGTACGTATCTTAAATTTCCTTAATGGAGAGAACCGTTTCTGTTAGAACATCCATCAATGATAAATCTCATACATAATACAAAAGAGAAGTATCGTGTTTTCTTTTCATTTTTTTGTACTATCAAGATTTAACTTTACCCGTTCTTCAAATAAAAATTTGGTTGTTTCAAATAGAAAAGAGTAATCCGTTTATTTCTCGAACACTACCGTTTACGTCTTTGGTGTGATAGAGAAACGTACCTTTTAACAAAAAGACTAATACTTTCACACACACACACACACAGACACACACACACATAGATACACTTCTTCTCTCCCTCTACTTTCCCCCTCTTCCTCTCGGAAACTTTCTCTTTCGGTCGTCTCACGTTTTTTAGTACCCACCCATTTCCCTAATTTATTATTCATAGGTGAGTACGTTAACAAAAGAATTTATTAAATTTGTGGACATGGATGTATCAACAGTTTCGTCGTCCAGTCAGGTCCCTAAACACAAAATAAGCACCACATTATATCACTTTTGAAAAGTATAGAGAAAATCAAGAATGACGTAGATTATGATAATCCATTATGTAAAAAGTGACCGAAAGAATCAGTAACGATAAGATATTAAAGGTTTTCAGTTAATCGTTTCACGGTGGACTTCTTGAGTGTCACACACCATTGTACCTTTGGTTCCTAAACCTTAGATTTTTCTATCCACCTACCTTGACTCAAAACTCCTGTTTCTTTCACTTCACATTTAAGGTTTAACTAAGATTGTAACTGGATTAAAATAGGTTACCTAATCCACGTACGTAGTGAGAGTCGTAGAGTCTACACAGTACTCACGATGAATTACTTATACTAATATACACTCCGAGTAGACGTAGTCTCAATTCTTCTACAGGTTAGAGGGAGAGAGAGAGAGTGTGTATGTGTTTGTGTATGTATTTCAAAAGAAATTGAGTCAATACACCGTACTCTTAGTACACATACCATCATCCATCAATTACACCACTATTACCTTCATGATGTTTATCAAAACCCAGTTATAAAAATACGCACACTAGATATTTAATAAAAGGAGGTTATAGAGGGTGGGGATTAGTATATTACTTACGTAAGAGAACAAGAACACGATATTTCTGGTCATCCCTATGTAATCTTTTTTAAACACCGTAGTTGTTAAAACTTTTTCCTGTACAAAATGAAACAATAGACTTTTAAGTTACGTTGTTTGTAAAAAAACACATGGATATAAAATCAAAGAGTCAGCACAGGTTGAGAATATGTTGGGGTACCTGATGTCGAGTGGTTCGATGAAACATGTACCCTAAGTGGTCCGTTTTCTCATGACCCCGGCTAACGGTAAAGGAAGATCCTATCACAACCCGTGATTCACATGATTATACTTATAAATGTTCGAAACCATAATTCTTCAAATATTAAATCTCTGTAATCTTTCTATTTTGTCACCTAAGTTAAAATTATACCATTGACTGTTCTACCCGACATTCGAAACACCTCCGTCCTCAGTACAAATTTCGATGTAGGACCAGTAGCTCCTGTAACTGAATGTGTATCATTTAAGAACCATTTACAACTTATTAACTTATCTTCATATACTACCTATAACACCCTAGTCACTTCTCACTTCTAGTGTCGGACACTAAAATTCTCTACAACAACCTACTCTACTACCGACATTTCTTAGAATTTGTAATTGTGAAATTGGTCCACCCCTCTGAAGATCCGTCCTTTTTTTTTTTTTTTTCGAACTCTTATCCGTCTCTTTGTACCTTATTTTACAACTTATACCTTTCGACATTCTTAAAACCATTTATTATCATTTTATATAAATATATCGGATAATAAAACCACTTAATATTCTAAAACTTACCTTTTTTCCTTTCGTGTTTATTAGATGTAGATAGTTGGTATAACTACACGTGGGGTTAAAAGTTTTGTCGTGATAAAGGTTATCAATTGTATGTCTTCATTGAATTTACAGGTAGTTGTCTCTCTACCTATTTCTTCTGTACCATATATGTGTGTTACGTTCAAAAGAGTCGGTATCTTTTTCTTATTTTATTACGGTAAACGTTGTTGTACCTATCTGGATCTCTAACAGTTTGTTTCACTTTATTTAGTCTCTTTCTATTAGTAAATATACACCTTAGACTTTTTTTTTTACTATGGTTTGTCTTTATCTGAGTGTCTGTCTGTATCTTTTATTTGAATAGAAAGATTTAATGTATATATACACAATCATATGACATAACCACAAAAAGAAAGACCGAATGAAGTGAGACATATTATCCGAGGTCAAAGTAGGTGGAGTAATCTTTACCAAGTTTACATAAGAAAAATTACCGACTCATTATGAGGTTACACATATACATGGTGTCGAAAGAATAGGTAAGTAGACGACTACCTGTAGATCCAACTACCATTGATATTGGGACATACACTCTGTCGTTTTCTCTGTGTCTACATATCTTGTCAGAAAACCTGAGACACCCTCACCCGCTCCCACCCTACTAAAACCTCTTACCGTGACTTTGTACATATTATAGTATATACTTTACTTAGCGGTCAGGTCCAAGCTACGTACTATGACCTACGAACCCCGACCACGTGACTCTGTTGAGTCTCACCACCATGTCCCTCCCTTCTCCCTCCCCCCAAGTCCTACCCCTTGTGCACATATGGCCACCGCCTAAGTAGAACTACATACCATTTTGGTTATATTATAACATTTCATTAATCGGAGACTAATTTTATTTATTTAAATATAACTTTTTTCTTTTATTTGAATAACAATGGTTTCCCCTTTACCCCTACCTCACTATTTAATCCTCAGACCCTAATTGTCTATATCTGATGACATATAGAAGTATTTTATCCACTCGTCGTTCCTTACTGACATATCGTGTCCTTTGATATAAGTTATAGAGTACTATTGTATTTAACCTTTTCTTAGTCTTTCTCTTATATATATATATATACTTTGTATTAGTGTAAAGACTTTAATTACGTTGTGACATTTAGTTGATATCAAGTTAATTTTTTTCTTTGATATAGGTCATAGGACACGATCTGGCATTACCTTTCTTGGTACATTTCTTATATATGAATATATATACATATTGATTCGTTGAAAAGAGATGTACACTTTGTCTGTTTTAATATCTAGATTAGGGACCACCACGTCTCCAATTTCGCAGACGGACGTTTCACCCTCTGGACCCAAGCTAGGGACCCAGCTCTTCTAGGAGACCTCTTCCTTTATCGTTGGGTGAGGTTATAAGAACGGACCTCTTAGGGTACCTGCCTCCTCGAACTACTCGATGTCAGGTTCCCAGTGTTTCTCAACCTGTGCTGACTCGCTGAAGTGAAGTGAAGTATGGAGTTAATTTTAAGTTATTAATTTTTATAAAATTTTACACTTAAAATCGTCTTTACTATTTTTAGTCGATTTTATACAATTTCTTGACATAAGTGTGTCTCACGTGTAAATGTTCAGTCACTATTACCATAATACTTGTCTCCTGAATGAGACCTTGACTTCCAATTAACCGGTTGTAGGTGACCTAGTAACCTTTTTGTTCTCAAGGTCTTTTTGTAGATAAAAACGAAATAACTAATGCGGTTTCGGAAACTGATACACCTAGTGTTGTTTGACACCTTTTAAGACTTTCTCTACCCTTATGGTCTGGTGGACTGGACAGAGAATTCTTTGGATATACGTCCAGACCTTCGTTGTCAATCTTGACCTGTACCTTGTTGTCTGACCAAGGTTTATCCTTTTCCTCATGCAGTTCCGACATATAACAGTGGGACGAATAAATTGAATATACGTTTAATGTAGTACTCTTTACGACCCGACCTCCTTCGTGTTCGACCTTAGTTCTAACGGTCCTCTTTATAGTTATTGGAGTCTATACGTCTACTGTGGTGGGAATACCGTCTTTCACTTCTCCTTGAATTTTCAGAGAACTACTTTCACTTTCTCCTCTCACTTTTTCAACCGAATTTCGAGTTGTAAGTCTTTTACTTCTAGTACCGTAGACCAGAGTAGTGAAGTACCCCTTGTCTACCCCCTTGTCATTTGTAACAGTCTGAAATAAAAAAAACCCGAGGTTTTAGTGACGTCTACAACTAACGTCGGTACTTTAATTTTCTGCGAATGAGGAACCTTCCTTTCAATACTGGCTGGATCTATCGTATAAGTTTTCGTCTCTGTAATGAAACGGTTCTTTCCAGGCGGATCAGTTCCGGTACCAAAAGGGTCACCAGTACGTACCTACACTCTCAACCTGACACTTCTTTCGACTCACGACTTCTTTACTACGAAAACTTGACACCACAACCTTTTCCGAGAATAAAAAAAAGGAAAAAAAAAATTTTATATCTAAGTAAATAAAATTAACCTCCAATTAATGAAATGTTATAACGTGACCAAAACACTTGACACCACAACCTCTTCTGAGAACTCAGGGAACCCAACGTTCCTCTAGGTTGTTCAGGTAGGTTTGAGGTTATGAAACCGGTGGACTACGCTTCTCGACTGAGTAAACTTTTCTGGAATTACGACCCTTTCTAACTCCCGCCCTCCTCTTCCCCTGTTGTCTCTTACTCTACCAACCTACCGTAGTGTCTGAGTTACCTGTACTCAAACACATTTGAGGCCCTCAACCACTGCCTGTCCCTCCGGACCGTACGACGTCAGGTACCCCAGTGTTTCTCAGCCTGTACTGACTCAATGACTTGACTTGAATGAAAATCGTGATTATGGTCCAAAGGTACATATTAACAGAATTGTCACTAAAGTTTTCAATGATCCATTTTATACGAAAGTGTCTCAGTCTCCCTGGGTTTATATCGGTTCTCAACCGGTATATCGGTCTTTAAAATCATAATAAACACGTTAATGTAAAAGGAACGGTTTTAAACTTCCTATAATACACATACACCACCCATATCAAAAGAAAGTCGAGTTAGTCAAGGAAAAACTTTACTCGAAATGATTACACAGTCTACACACTATTAAGTCAATGAAGGACTCTATACTTAAGACTTCTGTCGACGTCTAAAAAAAAAATCACACCTAGTAAACAAAAAATTTACGGGTCTATTATGTACTATAAAGTCTTTTTATTTTTTATATCTATTCACCTTTTTTTACTTTAGTAAGGTTTAGGGTGACAATCAATTAGTAACGATTGTCTATTAGTAACGATTGTCTATTAGTAACGATTGTCTATATATATATAGTCAATCGTTACCAATTGATATATATATTATTATATATGTTATAATGTATTATATGTATTATAATATGTTATATATATAATGTGATATATACACACATGTACATTATCACTCTAACTCTTTTTCTTTCTACTAATAAATAATTGATTTTATATTTATATGATCACAAAGTATTGGACGAAAATACGAATTGTTATACAGTACTAATAGAAAGTGAAAGTTATCCACACTTTGACAATCAGTGAGTCTGTACAGACTGAAAAACGTTGGGGTACCTGACATCGGATGGTCCAAGGAGACAGGTACCCTAAGAGGTCCGTTCATATGACCTCACCCAACGGTAAGGGAAGAGGTCCCGTAGAAGGGCTGGATCAAATCTTGGGTTCAGAGAACTTGTTGTCCGTCTAAGAATTGGTAGACTCGGTGGTCCCTTCGGCAGTTATTTATATCTCGATACTAAAGTAAAAAAAATACCAAAGTATCAGAAGGTAGCTATTATACATTACCTGAATTACTCGAAAGAGAGGTATTCGTAAATCCACAAAAGTAAATAAGTCATTATAGTTATAATGACGGTACTTGTATAAACATGTGTATAGAAACGTAAGAACACAATCACAGTATCATTGTATTTTAGGGTTCATTACAGTTAGTTATTCCCACTTCCCGGACTCTAAAATGGAATAAACGTTTCGTCTACGGACCATGTCAAAAGACCTATAACCATCTTCTACACTCTGAGGACCCAGTCTCTATCTCCTGTCAAATTGCAAGTGTTGTAATTGTTATCAGTTTCATAGTCGTAAAACAAAAAGCCATACAGAAGGGTATGGGGTTCACGGTTAGAATCTCACTGAGTTTTATCAACGTAATGTTCTGACTTTAGAACTCGAAACCCTTGGATACAGAAAATAATAACCCAAAAAAAAAAAAAAATTTAGAAATTAAGAATGTACGCAAGGGTTTGTACTTGGGGGGAGGGTGGAGGGAGGGGTATTGTAGAGAGACCCAGTAGGGGTACGTGGTCGAGGTTCGTACGACATAGGACGTAGTCTATATCTGACCGCTAAGTTAAGAATGTACTGTCATATGTACAATCTTACAGTAAGAGGGTTTAGTAGGGTGGGAGAGGGAGGGAGACTCAGGTTTTCAGGTAATATGTGTAGACACAGAGAAAGGGACAGAACGTATGTCCCAGCAGTAACGGTAGAAGGATTTAAGGTATATATACACAATCATATGACATAACCACAAAAAGAAAGACCGAATGAAGTGAGACATATTAGCCGAGGTCAAAGTAGGTAGAGTAGTCTTGACTAAGTTTACTTAAGAAAAATT